>SJYO01010944.1:751770-1106994 GCA_006410555.1 Capra ibex
GAAAAGATTTTGGTCGAACTTGTAGACCTTCAAGTGCCAAGTGCATAACGACTTCGGACCGAACCTCTTAAAACTCGTAATGAAATGATCGCACACTCTACTCACGTTAACATGCCATCAAACTAGTAAGAAACCGTAACGGAAAGAAACCCTAACCTTACTTTTGTCTGGAAAAGGTCAGGAGACCGGTGACGACTCAAAAGGTTTAAACGACCGTATAACTCACGTCGTGAAAGTGTCGTAGTAGAAAGTCCTAAACTTTATCGAGGTGACCTTACGGTAGTGGAGGTGATCGAAACAAGCATCACTACGAAAGATTCCGGGTGGACTGAAGTGTAAGGTCCCACAGACCGAGATCTACTCACTAGAGTGGTAGTACTAATAGACCCAGTACTTCGAGAAGAAACATGTCAAGAAGGCACATAAGAACGGTGGAGAAGAATTATAGAAGACGAAGACAATCCAGGTATGGTAAAGACAGGAAATAACTCGGGTAGAAACGTACTTTACAAGGGAACCATAGAGATTAATAGAGATCAGAAAGGGTAAGACAACAAAAGGAGATAAAGAAACGTAACTAGTGACTCCTTCCGAAAGAATAGAGAAGATCGATAAGAAACCTTGAGACGTAAGTCTAAGAATATAGAAAAGAAAAGAGGAACCGAAAAGTGAAGAGAAGAAAAGTGTCGATAAGTATTCCGGAGGGCTCTGTCGGTAAAACAAAAAAACGTAAAGAAAAGGTACCCCTACCACAACTAGGGACAGAGGACATGTTACAGTACTTGGAGTCAGGTATCAAGTAGTCCGTGAGACAGATAGTCTAGATCAGGGAATTTAGATAAAGAGAGGAGGTGACATATTAGTATCCCTAAACTAAATCCAGTATGGACTTACCAGATCACCAAAAGGGATGAAAGAAGTTAAATTTAGACTTAAACCGTTATTCCTCAAGTACTAGACTCGGTGTCAACCGAGGACCAGAACAAAAACGACTGACATATCTCGAAGAGGTAGAGACCGACGTTTCTTATATTAGTTAGACTAAAACCACAACTGGTAGACCACTACAGGTACACATCTCAGAAGAGAACACAACAACCTTCTCCCACAAACGATACTGGTCACGTAAAAGAACCGTTTTGAGATAATCAGAAACGGGACGAAGTAAGGTGTAAGGTTCCGGTTTAAACGGACAATGAGGTCCACAAAGAACTGAAGGATGAAAACGTAAAGTCAGGGGATATTACTTTTCCTGTACAAAACCCCCCAATCAAAATTTTCCAAAACATCCAGAAGTATCTTGGCAAGTTGAAATCGAAGAAGTCACAATCACCAACCCCGTATCTGAACCTAATGACACTATAACTTATCAAACGGAACCTTTACTTGTCTCTAGTAAGACAGCAAAAACTCTAAGTAGGTTCATAACGTAAAGCCTGAGAAAACAACTGATACTACCGATGAGGTAAAGAAGATTCCCTAAGGACGGACGTCATCATCTATATTACCAGTAGACTCAATTTAAGTGGGTAAGGTCAGGTAGAATCAAGTGAATAAGGATCTTACAGTTGTAAGTGATAACGGTAGAGGACAAACTGGTGAAGGTTAAACGGAACTAAGTACCTGGATTGTAAGGTCCAAGGATACGTTATAACGAGAAATGTCGTAGCCTGGAACGAAGATAGTGGTCAGTGTAGGTGTTGACCCATAACAAAAACGAAACCGAGGTAGGGAAGTAAGAAAGACCTCAATAAGGAGGTGACTAGAGGTCATCGTGTAACCCGTGGATGACTGGACCCCTCAAGGAGAAAGTCATAGGATAGTAAAACGGAAAAGTATGACAAGTATCCCAAGAGTTCCGTTCTTATGACTTCACCAAACGGTAAGGGAAGAGGTCACCTGATGTAAGACAGTCTGGAGAGGTGGTACTGGGCGGACAGAACCCACCGGGGTGTTCCGTACCGAATCAAAGTAACTCAATCTGTTCCGACACCAGACACACTAATCTAACCGATCAAAAGACACTAATACCAAAGTCACACAGACGGGAGACTACGGGAGAACGTTGTGGATGGCAGAATGAACCCAAAGAGAATGGAACCTGCACCCCATAAAGAAGTGCCGACGAGGTCGTTTCGCGTCGACGACAAGGAATGGAACCTGTTCCCCATAGAGGAGTGGTGACGGGGAGGACTGGAACTTGCACCTCATCGAGGAGAGTCGGGAGGACGCGGGCGCGTCACTTGTGACTTTTCTTTCGTCGAGACATCTCCTCTGTTTGGACCACCGAAAAGTCTCCGAATAACGTCCTAGGGACCTGTATCCTATGGAAGTTCCACCCACTGACCTTGAAAATGAAAACCCCCTTTCGGAGTCACAATGACTTTGGTGAAAAGGAGGTTACCTTTACTACAAACAATGAGGAAGGGAAGAAAGGGAGGGACAAACTAAGTGAGGTCTGAGTTGGGAGAGGTGCTCAAACGACAAGTCCCTGATATCAAGTAAGTAGTCTACACACGACTCGTAGACACTAACTGGTGAGTGTGTCGGTTCAGAGTCTCTAAGTCTCTCCGGAGGTTTTACGGGACGGAGGTGTCACGAGTGGTTCCGAATTACGTTTTCAAAAGAAAGATAAGAAACTAATAGTAGTGGGGGTTGGAGTCTGGCCCCCAACCGTTTGATACCGGGTTTAACCGTATTTAAACCGGTGACTGGACAAACGAACGAAATTTTCGTAAGAAAAATTAACACCGTTTTATAAACATTGTATATCAAATAGTAGAACGGATAAAGACTCACATGTCTCTCGTCGGGGTCTTGTCCTCGTCACCCGCGTCCACCAAAGAAGGGGCTCCTCGCCGTGCCCAGAAGGTACCTCGTGTCTAGACTACACGGACATTGTTACCGCGGTCAAAGAGGTGACGAATATTGAACGGTCCACGGTTGACTCACCACACGAACCGAGGAGTGTGAAGTAGATGTGTTGTCGGGACACTCAGACTTGGTGCTCCCAAGGTCAAACCGTCTCCTCCTTTGGGCCACCGAACGGAGTTCAGTGTGCTGATCTGATCATAAACACCTTGAGGTCTCAACTCGAATCCTTCAGGTCGCGATCTCGGGGTGTGGAGGGTGTGTGGAGAGTTCCACGGCAGGACGGGAACTGGAATCTTCGCTACGTGTAGTACACCCTGGGTGACTACCTCGTTGCTTACCGACTTCACTTATGACCCTCGTACGCCTTCCTGTGACGCGGTGACGCGACGTTTGTGACCTGGTACCTTCAGAGAAATACAAGTAGAGGTACAGGAGTCCTATCGGGACCCGTATAAACGAATTAACTAACTCACCTTGTGTGGTAAAGGTGTCTATACAGTCGTACGCGGAGAGACTTCTTCCCTCTTTCCTGCGAGTGTAAATCGTTCGGGATGTTCCACGACACTTTACTCTCGATCACAGAACAAGACCAGAGTGGAGATCTGTATTGTACCAAGGTTCAGTAATTTGGAACGATAAAGGAGTGCACAGGAACGGAAAGAGTGGAGGCACGAAGATAACGACAAGGTGGTGGTGCTTAGGGAAGGACAAATAGAGGTGGATCTTTTGTGAGTAGGGACACTGTCAAACCTACAGTGGAGGACGTCTCTGTGAGAGATACTTGGAGCCTCCTAAAGGAAGAGACACAGGACGTCCCTGTGTGAAATGGACCGGAAGTCCTCTGGTGTGGAAGATGTAGTCATAGATCGGGTCGTGAACCGAGAGACTTCCTTACGTCATTTTCAACTGAAGTACTCGTTTACTTGCATACCCACTTACAAGAATTCTTCAAGAAGTACGTGTTTCTTGGAAAATTTAAGAGGTCTTGGTGAAAGGGACTTATTCTTTTTAAAGGGTTCGACAAAGAGGAAGCGCTACATGGAGGAAGATAGAAATAAAAAATAAATAATTTTTATAATGAATTACCTTTCACTGACTGGGAATTAAAGGCTGACAAAAATAATACGGGTTGACTCACGTTTATTAGGGAAAGTGATGAAACAATGAAAAAAAAGTTATAAGTTGTGTGTATAATGAGTATTTTTACACTGAAGGACGAAATAAAGGTCCCATTGTGTACTCCCAAGGTATTTTAGATGACCTCTTTTACTTTACATCACGTCTGTCCTCTAAAATAGATAAGTGACACCGAGGGGTGACAGCTGAGCATAGCACATTAAGATGAATCGTGAAGACCCGGGTAAAGGAGGTTTCATGAAAGGTTCGTAATGGATTCACTACACCACTTACACTCGCCTACCCTACGGTCCTTGAACTCGACATTTACAACTTGACAATTTGTGTCAAGACTCCTTTAATCTAAAATCTCAACCTTTTCTTTATACCAGGACTGTGAATGTGGGACAGAGTTAAGTTTACTGGTTTGAAGGTGGAAGGAGGTTGTAGAGGAGACACCCCTGTTCCCCTATAATATAATTTACGTTCCCATTGGCGCTTCACCACAAGGTTTCTAATACCTTTCGATATTAGGGGTTACCCGTCGGTGTACTTTTCTGTTAAAAAAAAGGTCCTAACAACCTTTTTCTTGACGGTAGTGAGGTATTAGTCCCGTATCTTGTGATATGAACCTTCTCGGTCAAGTAAAATTCTTGATGGTTATAAAATTTACTATTATTACCGTCAGTTGTAAATAATTCACAGATGACATACAGTCCACAAAACATATGTCATAGAAATTAAGAAAAGTGCTTAGAATTTTGTTCCATTACTAAGATGTTTTAACTTCTCAAAACCGGTTAGAGATACTAAGGAAGATCGAAGTTAGATCCTTCTAAGAGAGTGTCTTCTTCCTTAGGAAAATCTTTTACAGTGACTCCCCTCTTTCGATCTCTGATTCCTTAAGAAATGTGTTAGTTAAACAAGTAACGAAAGACTAGAGTACCTTTTCAGACCTTCAATCGTGTCAACACTAAGAACTCCTCAACCTAATCTCCCACTATCGGGTGAGGTCACCTCTTCGTTACCGTGGGTGAGGTCATGAGAACGGACCTTTTGGGGTACCTACCTCCTCGGACCATCCGATGTCAGGTACCCCAACACTTCTCAGCCTGTGTTGACTCACTGAAGTGAAAGTGAAAAGTGAAAGTACGTAACCTCTTCCTTTACCGTTGGGTGAGGTCACAAGAACGGACCTCTTAGGGTCCCTGCCCCCTCGGACCACCCGACGGCAGATACCCCAGCGTGTCTCAACCTGTACTGACTTCGCTGAATCGTCGTCGTCGTCGTCGAATGTCAATGACGAAATGTCTGAAGCATAGTGAACGTTCAAGATTTGTTATTTACATCAACTAAATCCTTAAAATTTTATAATGTCACTCTTTTATTACATTCCTAAGAAACATTAGGTCCAGGACAAAAGCACACAACGAAACGACAGGGTTGGGACACAGTCGACGTTTCGGGTCGTAGGGGTCAAGTCAAGTAGGACGTCCACCCTCGTACGAGCCACGTCAAGCAGTCACGTGGGTGTCGTAGACCGTCGACGGGTCGTGGAACAACTACGAGTCGACAAGAACAAACTTACTCAAGAGATATCCTTAGACTTTGAAAGACGAAAGGAAAGTTACTTGTATATTTTTTCACTTTCGAGATCAACAGAACTCTGGTCACACCATAAACCACGGACGCAAAGGTAAACACAAATTCTGACGGGAACATTGTTCACTAGGTCCGACTACTTTTTTCTTTTAATCCGTTGGCCCACACACACACGGTTCGACTTGACTCCGACTGCTGTGACGTAGTCCGACACACCTTTCTACTGAGTGTCTGTAGGGGTTCGGGAAGACGCTAATGGAACGTCTCGAGCTTTCGTTGGGTGACAGTGACAGTCCTGGTCCCTGGATTTGGTCACTAGAGTACAGTCGGTCTCTTATAGTGGACAGTACAATTACGTGAACTGAAAGTACCCCAAACGTAAAATAAAAATCGAAAATCGAAACCTCAATATATTTTCGGTAGTCGTTGTGACTTAGAATGAACACAGATATAAATTCATTATAATTTTATTAAATTTAGTTTGTGACGGACACATACACACGATTCAACGAAGTCAACACAGGTTGAGAAACACTGGGTTACCTGACATCGGGTAGTCCGAGGAGACAGCTACCTTAACAGATCCTTTCTTATGATCTCACCCAACGGTACGGAAAGAGGTCCCCTAGAAGGGTTGGGTCCCTAACTTGGACACAGAGATTACAGAGGGCGGAACCGTCCGTCAAAGAAATGGTGATCGTGGTACTCCAGTTTTTTTAAAAAAATTTAGTAAAACCTCTTTATTAACAAACACTTACATAATTTGGTCTTTTTTTTTTTTGTATTTCTGTCTCGGGAAACTGTATATGGGACTTGATAATTAGGTATCATACCGACAGAAACCAGTTAATCCATCTTTATGTGTATTATCTCGAGAATGGGTGAGGTGTATCACGGGAATACTGTCCTATATGAGTGTCTGAAAGTAGCCGACAAACAGTTTCAGTTCTGTGTCTCTCAGGACTCGTCAGAGGAGTGGACAGATCATTGGGAGGATCTACAAGTACACTCTATAAATGACTCCCGAATGACCCATGGTCTGGGATAAGACATCGGAACCTTAGGGTTGACGACCCTGACACTCGTGTTCGGAAGGTCTGAGAAGGAATCTGAAGGTGGGTCATTCTGAGATGGTACATGTGACGAATGAGTTGACGTATGTTAAAGATAGTCTACAATTTTTATCACTATATAGGGGTGAGGTCATGAGAACGGACCTTTTAGGGTACCTGACTCCTCGGATCATCCGACGTCAGGTACCCCAGCGATTCTCAGTCTGTGCTGACTCACTGAAGTGGAAGTGAAAAGTGAAGGTACGTAACCTCTTCCTTTACCGTTGGGTGAGGTCACGAGAACGGACCTCTTAGGGTCCCTGCCCCCTCGGGTCAGCCTGTGCTGACTTCACTGAATCGTCGTCGTCGTCGTCGTCGTGTCACTATATACACACACACACATATATACACACACACACACACACGCAATTTATATCACTATGTGTCCGTTGACCTTTACCCTACATCCGTCAAAGACGGAAGGGGCTCTGAACTTGAGGTGAGTCAATTCGAGAGTAACACAGGAAGACCGAAGTCTGGACTCCACTCCGTGACAGGTGAAACGACCCGAAAGAGAAAGACGAGTCGACGAAAGAGACGACCCAGGTCCTCTGGACACACTAAAACGGACTTGATCCGGTACACTTCCTCAGGTTCTGTCGGGGGACCTCCTACTCTTCGGCACACCTCTCTCCAGGGTCGACACAGTGGACACTGTCGAGGACACCAAAGGAATTTCTGACAATCGACTTTTTCACCACCAAAATTAAATTACAACCTCGCACTAACGAATTATTACACAATCAAAGTCCACGTGTCGTTTCACTAAGTCAATATGTACATAGATAAGAAAAAGTTTAAGAAAAGAATACATCCAATAATGTATTATAACTCGTCTTAAAGGATACGATCTGTCGTCCAGGAACAACCAATAGACAAAAATTATATTGTCGTACATGTGCAGGTAGAGTTGAGGGGTCAGATAGGGAAAGGAGGTGGAAAGGAGGACCATTGGCATTTAAGTAAGAAATTCAGATACTCAGACGAAGACAAAACACTTATTCAAGCAAACATAGTGAATTCTAAGGTGTATGTTCGCTATATACTACGAGCAGAAAGAGTTGGACTGAAGGAAGTGAACCACACTACTAGAGGTCCAGGTAGGTACCACGACGTGCACCACGATACAGAAGAAAAGTCACTGCCTGTAAGACGACACACGCACGGCGTAGAAGAAATGGGTCAGAGACAGTTACCTGCGAGTCCGACGAAGGAACGGAACCGATAACATTTGTCACGACGTCCCTTGTAACCCCACGTACATAGGAAAACTGGGAACAAAAGGAGACTTGTACCTGGGTCCTCACCCTAACGACCTAGTATTATCATTGAGATAAAAGTCACAAAATTCCTTGGAGGGATGACAAAAGGAATGCACGATATGGTTAAATGTAAGGGTTTTTGTCACATCCTCCCAAGGGAAAAGAGGTGTGGGAGAGGTCGTAAATAACAAACATCTGAAAAACCATCTGACCGGTAAGACTGACTATACTCCACTATGTCATCAAAACAGACATAAAGAGATTATTAATAGTTACAACTCGTAGAAAAGTACACGGAGAACCGGTAGACATACAGAAGAAACCTCTTTATGCATAAATTCAGAAGACGGGGGGGGGAAAAAAAACTAACCCAACAAAAGAAAAAGACTGCAACTCGGTGTACTTGACAAAAATTTAAAACCTCAGATTAGGACACAATCAATGTAGCAAAAGTTTATAAAAGAGGTTGAGACACCCAACAGAAAAACAAAACAGACACCAAAGGAAACGACAGGTTTTCGAATACTCAAATTAATCCAGGGGGTTTTACCAACAATAAAATTCGACACTTCAAAACCTCACCAAAACAATAACCACTTTCGATTAACTATTCCATGATAAACATTAACGGTTTTTGGTCAGGTGAACGTACAGGTTGTCCTCTGACCAATTTACTTCGAAGTAAGTAAGTATGTAACTTTTTACTCTATTCGTTCTTATTACTGTAACTATATACAAATGACTGTACCCTTCGATAAAAACTACATTTTATTCGAATATTTCTGAATAATTCTGATATATTTTATAAAAGAAAACGTATTTTTCAGTTTTCGATTTATTTGGTCGATACTGATACAGACCGTTCACTTGTAATCTAACAAAGATTACAGAAAAAGACTAGTAAATTTTTTCCAAAATTATAATTAAGAAACCCATAGAGAAAATAGAACAAATAGATGAACTTCCCTTTCTTTATTACTCCCAAAACAAAATACATCTGTTCTATCACTCACGTTAAACTAAAGATATCCATTATAAAATTAATTGATTGAAAATTTTTCTCGGTAACAGATATAGATGTGGGACCGGGGGTTTTGGTACGAGTAAGGAAAAGAGAGGAGACGAAACACAGAAGACGTAGGGACGAGAGCCCGAGGAAAAACACAAAGAGACGAAAAGGTCAAAGGAGGGACTCCAACAACCAGAGGTACTTTCGTAAGTAAAAGTAAAACAAGAAACGAAGGTAGTTCGTGGAAAGATAGAACCCAAGGACACGGTCTAGAGACACCTACTTTGGATTGGTGTGAACCGATGTCTGTCTGAAAACGGACTTTCGTTTCATTGTACTCTTCTGACTCCTGTTCTGACTATGATGGTTCACATACCCCTACCGTGACTACCCCTCCATCCCCAACCGTCTCAATCACCTACCCTTTGTACGTAAGTCCAAGTCACAGTTTTTTATTCACGTTACTATCGTGCAACGTTATGCACGACAGGGGTTATGGACAAATCATAAATGTGACACCGAAACTGATTGTTCGACTTAAAGGAAAAAATTCAAGATTAAAACTCCATCCGTCCGTCAGGGAAAAAATGACTACCTTTATGACTTATGGTTTTTACTGATTCACTGTATAGAATCCCACTTCCTTTTACATCACAGTTTGAGGCAGCAGACTAGTGGTGGTCACCAGACACATGAAAACATGTTTATCTGTGAGACTTTCTTTATCACACCAATGTGACGACCCATAAAGATATTCGTTTTGCGTTAAACGATAAATTTTACATTTTGTCGTTACTTTTACTAATTTGTGGTTTTTATTATTAATTACCTGAATGTAACCCTTTTATCGTTATCATAAACAGGGATGTAAAGATGAATAGAAGGAGAGAGACGTAAGTAGAAACGGATCTCAAATGTATTCATTTTCGTGGTACAAACACTACGTAAAACCCCGTTAAAGACTCAGAAACATAGTCCAAAAAGTTTGTGAGTTAGTTTTACGATTCACTACGTCAAATTAATACACCAAAACACTCGAAGTCCTACCAAAAATAAAAAATTTAACCAAGTCGGAGTGTAAAAGGGATGACTCCGAACCTCGATACTTTAGACGAATCACCTTCCATTAGGACGTGTCCCTCAGTAAGTGACACGGACTCCTCTCCTTTTTCCTCCCAAAGTATGTAATAGGCACATTTACCGACACGACTACGATTTAACATTGTTGATAATTTACACATAAAGAGGTATTAGTGTCTACTTGACGAAAGGACCATATTAGTTTCTAAATAGATAAAACCCAGGAAATCATGGTACACTATTCATACCTTTATTTAAGGAGTTCGATATATTTTAGTCTGATTTCGTATAGAGAGAATTTACGCGATTTTAGACACGGATTCAAAGACAGAAAATAACCTTTGGTGTAGAGTAACTCAATACGCAAAAAGACCGACACAAAGGAATATTGAATAATGGAAATTCAGATTTATATAACTTCCTCGTTTATCGTCACTATGATTTTATTACAACCAATTTGATTTGTAAAATAAAAAGTAGTGTACCTTTAACAGAGTATGGAAACCACTTGAGGTGTATAATGAGGGGCGGGGAGGGGTACTCACTTCCAACCTCCGATTTCGTGGTGAGACCCTCTTACCACCCACTCACTCACTTACTTCAGCGAGTCAGCACAGGCTGAGAAACGTTGGGGTACCTGACATCGGATGTTCCGAGGAGACAGGTACTTTAAAAGGTCCGTTCTTATGACCTCACCCAACGGTAAAGGAAGAGGTCCCCTAGAAGGGCTGGATCCCTAACTTGGATCCAGAGGGTGTAACGTCCGTCTGCGAAATTGGAGACTCGGTGGTCCCTTCAGTCTCACCACCCACCCTCACGAATTTAAGTTTCCCTCTTACCACACGTCAATCAATGATTCAATTTAATCACGAAAGTCTATACTACACGTCTTCGACAAACGACTAAGTACTACAGGAGTGATTGATAATACATGGTTCTTAACACGATCCTGTCTTAGAACGACGACGACGACGATTCAGTGAAGTCAACACAGACTGAGATACACTGGGGTATCTACCGTCGGGTGGTCCGAGGGGGCAGGGACCCTAAGAGGTCCGTTCTTATGACCTCACCCAACGGTAAAGGAAGAGGTCACGTACTTTCACTTTCACTTCAACGAGTCAGTACAGGCTGAGAATCGTTGGGGTACCTGACGTCGGGTGGTCCGAGGAGTCAGGTACCCTAAACGGTCCGTTCTCATGACCTCACCCCACGGTAACGGAAGAGGATCGTGTAGGGACCAAGTATCAGTCAAGAGTAATCTACTATCAATTGTAGTAGTAGTAGTAATGAGTGGTAAGAATGAAATATCTATTCCTCTGATCCGCTCCCGGATACCTCTTCACTCAATTGGGTCAAGTATGTTGACTGACATCTTTAAGATCCTCGTCTTCCTCAACGTCTGAGAGTCAAGTACCCAAAAGGCAATATGTCACTGTAGACGCTTCTATTCTGGGGACTCTTCGGTCGGAAGACCGTAGAAGGTCCGAACTAGGTCCGAGACGGGGGTAACGCATTGTTGTTCGATTACTGGTGTAAGGGAAACATCAACACCTTCACTGTAAGGGGACCCTCCCGTCCTTCGAGGAGAAGAAAGAGACACTTACACCAGACTGTATTCAGTTCACCTCTCTAATCTCCTCCTCTATCTCCTCTCTCTTCCTACCTGACGTATTCCTGTCCTCATGGTCTCTTTCCCGACAGATAGCGTTCACTCTCTACAATCTTTTGGGCCACGTTTTGACCAGACAACAGAGGTTTCGCGAATTTTGTTTCGTCATAACTCAGTAGAAAGAAGAGGTAGTACAGAAACGTAAATCCCCTCTTATCCGTCTCTTTTACCCAGGGAAGACTTGACTGGAATTGTCAATTACGCCCACCCACCACGGGTCTATCCTAAATACTCACCTAGACCGGAACCCCCTTATCGTCTCTCTCCCTCCCTTCTCCTAAAAAAAGGATTCACAACGAAGTGAACGTCTTTCATACCCTTTTACGTATTTAGTTTTCGTTTTATCCAAAGACAACCGGGTTTCTAGACACCCGAAGAAACCAGTCTCTAAGAACGTGGACAGGTTCCAAAGACTCAGGGAACACTCCGTCGTCCTTACTCCCCCACTAACCCCAAGTCAAAGAACCACTGTATTCCTCTTCCTTCGTTTCTTTCTGGGACATGGAGGATTTAGTAGATCCTTGAGGTTCTCGACTTGACGTCGACCGTTGCGGGTACAGACAGACAGTGTCAGCTCGGTTTCACTGGAGTAAGTTTAAGGTAGGAGGGTCCTTTAAATATAACCATGACCCGAGGTGTCAAAGAATAGACTTGGAGGTTTCTTAGGTACGTTGATAGTCCGTACCTTGTGATAGGATGTCCGCGCTCCTGAACCGTCAGGTCTCCTCAACTTACTATATACGCCAACTATTCCGAAAATGCCCACTCGGTCCTGAACTGGAATTACAAAAGGTGAAGGTGCGAGTCAAGGAAAGGGGTGAGACGAGACGTTAGTAAGCACAAAGACATTTACACCTAATCGAGTACGTGTCAACCAGTTTCTGTTTAATACAACCAAATTACTCCTTTAACACGACCCAGTATATGTGTGTCAAATAGGAATCGTTTCCTTAGACCTTATCACTCTTATCTTAAAATTAGAAATTCATCCTCTTCCTTTCTTCGGAATCGAACAACCACGTTACCGTCGTCCTCGGGGACAACCGACATCAAAATTTATAAGTTCTATCTGTAACTGGGACCCCGAGGTTGGGGTCCGAACGTTCCGGAGGTCCACAATGAGGAGGATACGGGAGGGAGTACCGGGTAAGGTACCGATATGGGAGGTGAAGACTGACGTGACAATGTAGAGAAAAATCGGAACGAGATTGAAGGTCGTAAAGGTGAGATAATAAAAACACGTAAAATTTTTTATGGATTCTACTGTCGGAGATCGGTATCATTGGACCGATTACACGTCAGGTTAAAGAGAGGGTCGATGGTGACTGGTAGTCCAAACAACCATGAGACCAATATTTTAACTATCTCAAACTTACCTGACAGGGGTTGAACTACAAAGGGTAATCAGGACAATGAGTTAGAGAGTCGAAGACCCTTCCTTACACATAAATAACATAATTTGTGAAATAAGTGTAATAGTGTACTTCAGTATTGTTCTTGGTCATTACATTTCACTCAAGACAAAAACTCAAGTCAATAATGAGGGTGAAATGTCTCCTTTTTTACTTCTGAGACTCACCAATACATCGTAAAGGTTCACCGTCTTAACCTCAATTTCGGTTCTCGACGGACTGGTAAGTCTACACACTGAACACCGACGGTACAACCTGTCGTATCGAGATCTGAGGGTACGACACAAGGGACCACAGTCAAGAGACCTAAATTACCATAAGACTTAAACGTTAAACACTTTAAAATTTTATTATGGTTTACTGGACGGTTAGTCTCTACGTCCTGGTTACGAGTCTCAGTGTCTTATCTTCAAAACATTCCCTGCGAAACAAAACAAGTGTAATAATTCTTCATACCATCATCCTAAAATTTCTCATAAACTTTTTTTTTTTTTCATTTTCTCATAAACTAATGGAAAAAAAAAAAAGAGGGTTCCAGTGTATCTATACCAATCGGACTCTTCCTCTTTTAACCCTCGATAATATTTCGTTTTATAGACTTTCCGTTAAAACACTCTTTCGTGATCCAAAGATATACTGGTTTCCCAGTACCGACCCTTGTCACCTATACTGGTGTTTCTATTGTTACCTATTTTTTGTCGAGACACCCTTCTCTCTCTTCTAGTCGAACCTTCTGTCACCTGGGGATCTTGACCTCGACAAGTTCGTCCGATGTGTCATTGAACTACCCGTGTAACATTTCAGTTGGGTACGGACCCGTCTAATAACCGAATGTAAAGATGTAGGGATTCTCAGACACTTTTTTGTATATAAAGACGAAATAACTGATACGGTTTCGGAAACTGACACACCTAGTGTTCTTTTAAGACTTTCTCTACCCTTATGGTCTGGTGGACCGACGGAGAACTCTTTGGACATACGTCCAGTCCTTCGTTGTCAATCTTGACCTGTACCTTGTTGTCTGACCAAGGTTTCTCCTTTTCCTCATGCAGTTCCGACATATAACAGTGGGACGAATAAATTGAATATACGTCTCATGTAGTACTCTTTGCGACCCGGCCTTCTTCGTGTTCGACCTGAGTTCTAACGGTCCTCTTTATAGTTATTGGAGTCTATACGTCTACTGTAATGGGAATACCGTCTTTCACTTCCCCTTGATTTTTCGGTGAACTACTCTCACTTTCTCCTCTCACTTTTTCAACCGAATTTCGAGTTGTAAGTCTTTTGCTTCTAGTACCGTAGGCCAGAGTAGTGAAGTACCCTTTATCTACCCCTTTCTGACCTTTGTCATAGTCTCAAATAAAAACCCCCGAGGTTTTAGTGACGTCTACCACTAACGTCGGTACTTCAATTTTCTGCGAATGGGGAACCTTCTTTTCAATACTGGTTGGATCTATCGTATAACTTTTCGTCTCTGTTATGAAACGGTTGTTTCCAGACAGATCAGTTCCGATACCAAAAAGGTCACCAGTACATACCTACACTCTCAACCTAACACTTCTTTCGACTCGCCGTTTCTTAACTACGAAAACTTGACACCACAACCTCTTCTGAGAACTCTCAGGGAACCTGACATTCCTCTAGGTTGGTCAGGTAAGACTTCCTCTAGTCGAGACCCACAAGAAACCTTCCTGACTACGATTTCGACTTTGAGGTCATGAAACCGGTGGAGTACGTTTCTCGACTGAGTAACCTTTTCTGAGACTACGACCCTCCCCAACCCCCGTCCTCCTTCTCCCCTGTTGTCTCCTACTTTACCGACCTACCGTAGTGGCTGAACTACCTACACTCAATCTCACTTGAGGTCCTCTACCACTACCTGTTCCTCCGGACCGTACGACTCTAAGTACCCCAGTGTTTCTCAGTCTGTACTGACTCACTGACTTGACTTGACTTGACTTCTCAGACACTCAACTTTACTGTTTCATACAAAAATTTGAAACGTACTAAGGGAAGATTTAGATTTAAATCTGGAGTCATATACCTAAAACCGTGATAACACTTCTACAGACAGATCAGATTTACAGGTCGTAAGGTGTCTATTTGAGGGAACACACTACGGATCATCATCCATCTCGAGCCTAGAGATGTTTTCTTTTATTGTATGCGAGAACAAAATAAAACCTTCGTAGGTTATTCCGAGGAAATCGGAAACTTAACTACAACCCTACAGTTCTGGTATGATGGTTTTGTTTTAGACGTAAAGTCTCGACACAGAAACCAAAGAATAGTTGTGAACCTTCGTCTTGTACCCCCGTTAGACTCCTAATGAAGAAAGTTTTTGACTACCCTTCCACTCAGATTTACTACTATTTTGTGGGTTTCAGTCCTTCCTTGGAACATCAATGTAATTTAATTCGTGTTTAGTCTGGTGTCATCAGTGACATATCAGAGTCCTCCTATAAAACGATGAGTAAACCGATCTAATCCAGTCACAAGGATTATATATACTTAACAATCCCTTTTAAACACAAGGGGGTTTTAAGTATACAACTATGAGATTTATGGGTTTATGGAGTCTTACATTGACATGAATTTCTCCATTAATTCAATTTTACTCCGGTGGCCCCTGCCGGGATTAGATTAGACCGATCACCGGAATATTCTTCCCCTCTAATCCTATTGTGGTACTTACGTACACGTGTCTCTTTTCCGGTGCACTCCTGTGTTCTGCCGACGGTCGGCACTGTCGGTCCTTCTCTTCGGAGTTCCCTTCAGTTAGTAAGACTGTAGAACTAGACCCCTGAGGTCTTGACACTCTTTAGTTACAGACACCAAATTCGGTGAAAGACACACACACACACACACACACACACACACACACACACACACACAAACTATACCGTCAGAGTCTTTTGAATATATATTTGACAGGTCCCTAGAAGAATTTCCCGTGTAAGACTAAGTTCTCCAAGTTACATCTCTGACTCGAACGGGGTCAGAGGTTCACTACGACTACGACCAGGTCCCTACTACGAAACTCAGTCTTCCTCGATCCAACCCAACGTCGTTGTTAAAATGGGACTTTGGTGTTACCGTTTTATTCCAAAATGAAGAACGACATATAGATTTCACTCAGTCTGACCACTACGGTAGGTGTATCGGTAAGTCCTTGAATTTGCCTGTTACTGAAAGGATGGACCTTATAGTAAGCAACGGTTCAGTTCTTTTATTCTACAACTTTCCTACGGACATATAATAAATAATGGAATTGGACTCACTACTCACTCAACGAGTCAGCACAGGTTGAGACACACCGGGGTACCTGACACCGGACGGTACGAGGAGACAGATACCTTAAGAGGTCCGTCCTTATGACCTTACCCAACGGTAAAGGAAGAGGTTGGTATTGTACTTCACTAAGTGTATTAAAGACAAATATAGGGTAACCGGTCTTGATCAGTACACTATAACAAATCTACACCCTTCAGACCCTTCATATCAGAAGGAACACGGGTCTTTACTCTCCGATGGACCTATGGTCACTCTCGTTAACGTCTCGTGATCATTAAAGGTGAGACGAAGGTAAAACTAAAATGCGAAAGTGTGTAAAATGACGATGACTTGTCATCACGATTCACCGATGTCCTTGAATGAAGTCAAAGGTAAACTCTTTGTTACCGTCACAGAAGAGGAAGTCAAGTCAAGTCAGCGAGTCAACACAGGCTGAGAAACGTTGGGGTACTTAGAGTCGTGCGGTCGGGAGGGACAGGTAGTGGTCGAGGGCCTCAAGTAAGTCTGAGTACAGGTAGCTCAGTCACTACGGTAGGTCGGTAGAGTAGGAGACAGCAGGGGAAGAGGAGGACGGGGGTTAGGGAGGGTCTTAGTCTCAGAAAAGGTTACTCAGTTGAGAAGCGTACTCCACCGGTTTCATAACTTCAAAGTCGAAATCGTAGTCAGGAAGGTTACTTGTGGGTCCTGACTAGAGGAAGTCTTACCTGACCAACCTAGAGGAACGTCAGGTTCCCTGAGAGTTCTCAGAAGAGGTTGTGGTGTCAAGTTTTTGTAGTTAAGAAACCGTGGTTCGAAAGAAGTGTCAGGTTGAGAGTGTAGGTATATACTGGTGAAATACAGAAGACGAATGTTGAGTAATTTGCACTAATTTGTCTACAAACCCTACCACGTATGTTGGTGTGGAAGTTCTATGATTATAATCCGATAGAAAGTGAACACTACTAGAGTAAAGTCTATGGTAAATTCTACATTTAGTGACCTCCTTTACAATTTATCAAGTAATAATAATAAAATAATGAGAACAATCAGGTACATAAAGAGATACTATAAATTTTTGTGTCTGAATTGAGGGTCTAAAGCTAAAAGAATCTCCAAACCTTATATAAGGATTCTCGATAGAGAGTTTCTTAGTCAGACTAACGTTCAGAAACTTTTTTTAACATTTCAGATTAAATGTATTTTTCTTCTCTGTGAACATCCCTTCTGTTCCGACACTCAGACCGGAAACTGTCCACAAAGTCGTTTTACTCTGCAAATTTCTAGTCTCACACCTTTTCCCACCCTTGTACTTCTGTAGTCGTTCTCTAAGTCTCCTGGCGAAAAATTCCCAGATTTTCGTTCCTTATTATCATAGGATCAGGTCCGGTATTTTGTTTAGAGTTATGTAAATTTCCTTTCTTTAATATATCGTCTACAAGAGACCGGTGGGTTATACTTTAATCCTGAGTTGTATTCATTTGACAGACATTTTATAGGTTTATAAACGTTTTAATTTTTATGTGACCTTGTATTAGATACTTGGTTTTCTTTCTGTAATCTTTTACAAAACTTTATTTAATATTATTTTCTATGATACAACTTCAAACAACCTACGTCGATTTCGTCACCAATCTCCCTTTAAACATCCAAAGTCACTGATATATTGATTTCTTTTTTATATATTTTAGTCACTAGATACCGGTTAGAATTCATTTATCCTTTTCTCTGTTAATTTGGGTTTCCGTTAAAAATTTTTCCTTTAATATTTTGATTCTCACCTTTATTTACTTTGTCTTTTGTACTCGTTCTCCTTTGTTTAAGTTTCGATCAAGAAACTCTTCTAGTCTACCATTTCGCAGACAGATGTCACGCCCTCTGGGCCCAAGCTAGGGACCCAACCCTTCTCGGGGACCTCTTCCTTTACCGTTAGGTGAGGTCCTGATAACAGACCTTTTAGGGTACCTGTCTCCTCGGACCATCCGATGTCAGGTACCCCAGCGTCTCAACCTGTACTGACTCGTTGAAGTGAAGTGAAGTCCGACTAATACCCAATGTTTCTCAGTCTGTGTTGACTCACTGACTCGCGTGTGGGTCCGACTCGTTTCCTTCTGTCTTTCTCTTACTGGTTAACACTCTTACTTTCTTCTCAATAACACTTGTCCATACTTCTGTTATTATTCTCTTGTGACATCCATTTCTTAATGGTTAAAGTACTTACTTGATATGGTACTATAAAAGATGTCTGTACTTTTGTTATTATTCTCTAATAATATTTATTAAAAGATGGTTAATTAAACCTTTGTCTATTTTACTTACATAAAGAAATCTTGTACTAAACAGTGTTAACTGTGTTATTATTTATCCTTCAGACGTATCGGACATCGACAATTTTTGTAATTTAAATCAAATTTTGAAACGGTCTTTTGAGATCGGAGTCTACCGAAGTAACCACTTAAGATGGTTTATAAATTCCTTCTTTACTGTGGTAAGAGGAATTCTTTTATCTCCTTGTCTTGTCAAGGGTCAGGTAAATTACTCTGAACCAACGTTACTATATTTTTTGTCTGTTTCTCGAATGTTCTTTTAATATCTTTTACGGGGAATACTGATGTCTATGTTTTATAATTTTATAATCGTTCAGTTTAAACCGTTACATATTTTTCTTATTATAAAGTGGTTTACCCTAAATAGTGTTCTTACGTACTAACCGAATTGTAAGGTTTTAATTAATAATCAGGTATTATAATACTCTAATTTCCTCTTCTTAAAATACTAACAGAGTCATCTACTTTTTTTCGTAAACTGTTTTGAGTTAAGTGTAAGTACTAAAAAATTTTTTCATGTGAGAATAGGTCGATCCTTATCTTTCCTTAAAGGAGTTAGATCCAGTGAAACCTTTTTAATATCAAAGGTAGTATAATTACTACTTTATAACTTCGGAAAGGAAAGTTCCTGACCTTGTTCTTTCATAAAAGAGTGATGATAATAAGTTGAAACATGTACCTCCGATACCAGTAACTTTATTACCTTCTTTTTCTTCATTTTTTGTATGTCAAACTTTTCTTCTTTCATGTTGAGAGAAGTGTCTATTGTACTAACGTGTATTTCTTTTAAGATTCTTTACAAGGTTTTACGTGTGTGTATGGTTGTGGTAGTGGTTGTTCTTAAATACTCGTTTAAATCGTTCCAAAGACTTTTGATCTTCAGTTATATATTTTTAGTTAACATAAAAATGTCAGATCGTTACTTCTCAATCTTTCCTTTTATATTTTAGGGTAACCGTTTCCGTAGGGTTTTAAACTCTTTTTAAATTTCTTTCTGTACACTGTGGAGATGTCTCTTTTGATACTTTATAACGACTCTTTTTATTTGATTTTAGATTTATTTCCCTTTACACATTGTATAAGTATCTATCCTTCTGAGTCTTAACAATCAAGAGGGACTTCACTAGACTTGTTAGTCACACTAGGGTCATTTTTTAAATTCGTCTATAACTGTCCGGTTAATATTTCACGTATACCTTTACGTTACCCGGATGTTAACGGTTCTATAAAGACTTTTTCTTTTTGTTTCAACTATCCGAATGTGAAAAGTTTTCGCCGGTATTGGTTCTGTTACACACAGAAAACAACCTCCTATCTGTTTAAATCGTTGCCTTGTTTATTCAGGTCGGTAACTGGGTGTACATATTCTGGTTCACGAAAAACAGTTTTCATGTTTTCGTTACGTCGATAAAAGTTGTTTAATAAGACCTTATTAGCCCATAAGTATACTTTTTGTTTTTGTGGAGACGTGTACTTCTGCATAAATATAGAGATGGAATGGGGTTTATCTTTTCAACTGGAATCACCTAGTATTTGAATTTTTATTTTTGATTATAATATTACGAAGATATACTGTCTTCTGTTTGTAGAAGTACTGGAAACCAGTCATTTTTAAAGAAGTTATCCTTTATCTTTCGCGATCAGTATTTTACGTTTTTTTTTCTTTTCTCTATTTAACCTGAAGTAGTTTTACTTTTTGTCCTTTTATTTCTTCGAGACCTGACACTCTTTATAAGTATTATGTTTATAAATTGTTTCCTGAACATAGGTCTTAAATGTTTCCTGAAGGTGTCGAGTTATTATTTTTCAACTTCTAACTGTAGTCTGAAATCATCTGGGAAGTGTTTACTACTCTATGTTTACCGACCCACTTTTTCCAGAGTTTTGATAATCAGTAGTCCATTTACGAACAACTTGGTGTTACTCTACGGAAGTGTGAGTGGTTTTTCAGATTTCAATTTTTCAGACTATTGTGTTCCTCAACTGTTCCTAAACCTTACTATCCTTGAAAACATTTAATGGGTTTCAACACATTTTACCATGTTGAGAAGAACTTTCGACATACCGTCAAACAATACGTAAATAGAATACGGAGTTTTACAGTAACGAATAAACGAGTTCTTTTCGTTTTTGTACGGGTCTTTTTCTAAAGAGATACTTACAAGTATTGTAAAGAGTACTATCAGTTTTGGACCTTCGTTGGGTTTACAGGTAGTTGTCCTCTGACCTACTCGTTTAACGCCATTTTAGTGCGTTATCTTATTCTAAGTCGTCATTTTTCATTGTTTGGTCACAACAGGTTATTACGTCTATTTAGAGTTTTTGTAATACAACTCCCCTTCTTCCTTTGTGTCTTCTTAGCTATGACGTAGTAAGGTACATATGTCTACAGATTTTTTCCATATGTATTTACCCCTATCTTTAGTCTTGTCATCGGTACATACCGAACCCCCTTCACCCATATGGAACCTCTCCCGTTACCCCTCAAAAAGTCCCGTAACCTTTACAAGACATAGAATTGTCCTTACACCTAATAGGTTCACTTATACAAACGTTTTTGAGTAGTGAATTCTAAACATGTCCTACAGCATACATTTACCATGGAGTCTCCTTGAAACACACACACACACACACACACACAAAATCAGCGAGTCAGCACAGGTTGAGAAACACTGGGGTACCCCACATCGGGTGGTCCGAGGAGACGGGTACCCTAAGAGGTCCGTTCTCATGACCTCACTCAACGGTAAATAACTCTACTATTTAGGACAGAAATACCGAACGTCAGGAGGACCCATGTAACATTTTCCTTCTCGAACCCTCCTGGGAGTCGTCTTGAAAGTCAAGATTAGAAGTAAAAGAGTTCTGTCTTGACGGGGAGCTTGTACCACTTAGTTTCTAAGAAAGTAGGGTCGAAGATCAGGGTCCTCCACTGGTGGGACAGTCGAATAAAATTCCTTCTGGTCTTGGACATTGTATCATAGTCGAAGACTCTATTTTCGGCCCACTTGAAGTCCTTGTTGCTAAGCAAAATCTCACACGTAAGCAAACCTCACACGTAAGGTTTAAGATTATAAATGAGACCCTGTCTACTGAATTAAAAAGGACTCGGAGGTCAAGACATGTCACTTCTCTTAATAGGAACGGAACTTACAGTAAAGCTCCTTATCACAAGTCGAGAGAGGAAGCCAGTGAAGACCCTTCTAAAAGGGGTAAAGGGACTGAGATCCTTTGGGTGGTGGAAGGGTAAATGTTCACAAGTACCATGAACGGACCTTTCGTGGGTATAGTATTTACAGTGAAACATAAGAACATAAATTGTCGTGGGGAACTGGGGTCGGGATCTAATATTTGTCGAGGTCCCTCTCGTCGTACATCAGCAAACGAGGGATCCTGTACCGTGTCACGGACCGTGTTATTTATAAACGACCTATTTGACACAGACCCTTTTCCTCCCCTTTGTCACTTTGAGACGGTAGGTGGGTAGGGAGGGAGGGCTCTAAGGTTTATGTGTATACGAGGGGTTCTGACGGAACCCCCGAAAGAAAAGGAGAACCGGGAAAGGGATTCAACCAATCATGGTCGGAAATGAACAGATATCGTACATCTCCTCTTCTCACCTCCACTACCCACAACCCGCCAGCTCACACACACAACGCAATCAACGAGTCAACATAGGCTGAGAGACGTTGGGGTATCTGACATCGGGTGGTCCGCGGAGGTGGGTACCCTAAGAGGTCCGTTCTTGCGACCTCACCCAACGGTAAAGGTAGAGGTTTTCCTCGATATCTTTCTTTCTTTCACTTCAACGAGTCATCACAGGCTGAGAAACGTTGGGACACCTGACATACATCGGACTCTAAACAGAATTACCGTCGGACGCTCGCTCTTGGGACGTGAACTCGGAGAGACGTCCCCCTCCGAAACTGTGTCACTAATTCTTTGGTCGTCAGCGGAAATAAGGGAGGATTCTTGAAAGAGCGACCTCCCGTGAGGTCCGGCGGATAGCGGCGAAAGGTAGTCCTGAACCCCCAAAGTTCAAATGGACACAATAAGCATGTGACTTGAACGTGTCGGACGGACTCACAAGAATCCTTAGAATCGACACTTTGAGAGGATAGAAAACCGTTCCAAACGGAACAAGTATTCCCCGTTGTACCGTTATATAACAATGAGACGGAAGAGACGGAGAAATAGAATAAGAAACGGAAGGTTTCGTGTTTTCGTTTCATGGTACGGTACCTGACCACTATGAATATCGTTGTCTGTCAAGAGACATCTCATAGGTAGGGACCGAATCCCAAGTGTTCAAATTTATAAATCAACCTTCACATAAACGAATCAAAGAAAAGGGTTTTAAAAGAAAACTTTATTAACATGTAAGGGTTATTCAATGTTTTTTTTTCATGTCTTTCCAGGGTACGTGAAAAGTGGAATGAAAAATAAAAATAAATATTGACATTACATACTCGTAATATTTTAAAGTCTCATGTTTTCATATATGTCACGTTCAAGGAGGGCAATTAACACAGTTATAGATCGTAAAATGTACGTGTTTACTTATACGATTATGTTAACCTCGACAAATAGTTTTTACCTTAGTACGATAGGTCGTTTAGAAGAAGAGAAATGGTCTTAGATTAAGTTTTCAGAAGGACCCAATCGCCGATCTCCACGACGTATCAGAGCTTTTATCCATGCATTTTGTTTTATAAAGTTTGACAATACAAGTCTTTTCAAAACCCCCTTTGAATGAACTCTTTTCGATCATTCTTACTCGTGTGAAATTAAGGTCTCAGTGAATAAAAATTTTTCCTTACAAAGATCCCCTTCGATTCTGACACTAAAGTCCGTTTAGTCGGAGACCTTTGATTGTGGACGGACGTCCTCTGCGACGTCCACCCAGTAATGACGCTACCGAGGTTGAAGTTCTTGGCCGACAAAGGTAAGTTCGGAGGGAGAGGAACAAACCTGTCCATTCTTCAGACGATGAGTCAAGTTTTTACCGGAAACCAGGCCGAACGACCTGTCCCGAGTCCCACAAGGAAACCCTGAGTAATCCCTCCCCACTCTGGTCAATTTGAGTCCAGTCCTACTGTGTCACCCTTCGGACGACCGTCGGTGCCGTCGTCCACCACCCCTCACCCCGGGAGAGGTCACCCACCCGTGCCCTAACCGAGTCAGACCCGAAGGACGCTTTCCTCTACGGGTCCCCGGCACTGGGGGACGACTGTGTGAGTGGTCCTCCCAGTCGTTGTACATCGTGACACCTACTGTTGACTGACAAAACTACCCGAGTCCATGACCTCTCCGTCGGGAACCCCGTCCTTCGGAAGAGCCAAGTGGGAAACCTCATAAGGGAAGAAGGGACTCGAGTCTAGTCCTCCCGAGACTGAACTCCCCCAACGTTACATACTACTGTCGTGGGTTCCTACTTCCCTTCATCTTTTTCTGGTGATAGAGAGGGTCCTAGGAGTGTCTCCGACCTTTCCCCCTGACGAAGGGAACCTCCTCTTAGCATTACTACACCTAGGGAACCGGAGTAAGGGACAGTGTACGGAGAGTAAGGGAAAAGACTATGGGAGTGGACTGGACCAGGGTTACCCTCCGAGTGGCTTGTAAGGACTGGGGTCGGACCGAAGAAGACGGTCCAGATCGTCTTAGCCTCTTACACAGACTGAGAAGGTTTGTCCAAGAAGTACCTTTTAGTAGTGAAGGACAATAATCGGTCTGAACGGTACGAGGGTTGCAAAAGGTAAACCTAGGGTTCGGACCTGGGACTCTCCGTGACATCCGGGGGAGAGAGGGAGTCGGGTGTGTGCCTTCTGGACGGTGAGAGAAGAGACATTATTGAGAGGTGTCCATAGTGGTGACAGACTTGAGTCAGTAAGTAAACTGTTCATAAACTCACAAACACACGGTCGGAGACCCGTACCCACTATACGTCTGAGTCAGTAGTGGGCGGGACGGGAGGAGTTCGTCTTTCAAATCCTTTAATTTCAGAAGTAGCCAGAATGGATCTGGAAGAGTGACCCGAAGAGACAAGTAAGAGTGGAAACGACTGGTCAAGTAAGAGGTCACATCACAGGTCGTGTAATTTTCGTTTGTTTATTTTATTGGTCGTTTGTTTATTTGAGAGGTTTGATGTATAAGTAGGACAGAGAGAAGAACCACCAGCCCTTCCTTCTCCGTGATCTATTTCCTCAGTCTTTCGTTTCTGACTTAAAATCGAGGAGGGAAAGTCACACTGAAGACCCTGTACGGTCAAGGGATTGGAACTCTTACCTCGACCTCGTCTATTGTGTTGTGACATTAAACAGGACTAAAATTTTTATTGAGACCGAACACTACCTCGAAATGTGTCAGAATAAGTTAGGAGTATTACTGGGATCTTTCCTATGATAAATAACTCGTGTCCCGATTGTATGAGTCGAGATCTGATCTTAACTTGTAGTCCCGGTCTTTGGATTTTTATTTTATTCAGTGTTCTCAAATTCCTTTACTCAGAAGTTTGTCGTAGATTTGAACATCGGAAGTACCCAGAACTCGGGGTCATCGTTGTGGAGGGTAGGTACCCAGGGTACCCTCAATCCTCGGACTCAATCCTCGAATCCTCAATCCTTAATCCTCGACACGTCATAGACCTGGTGACCGGTCGTCGCTGGGACCCCTCCCAGACACGTTCGTCTCACATGAAGTTTCGGGGATGGTCCCCGATACCCCCGTGGTCTTCCCGAAGTCAAAACGAAGATTAAAAGACCGACAGGCAGAAAAATAGAGACATAGGGAAATAAAGAGAGAGAAAAAAGTTAATAGAAATATCGAGAAAAAAATATACAACAAAATTTTTGTAGAGAGAAAAAATCCCTCCCTCCCATAACAAAGAAAGAAAGAGTAAAGGGGAATTAAAAATAGATATACGAAAACCAGTTTAATACCCGGAGACAAAGAAATAGACATTTATTTCAGATCACCGTTGGTGGTGTGTGCATCCAGACCAGGTAATCCGTATTCTAATTCGCGACATAAATGTGATTAACTACCTTTAAAAGTACAGTTAATATTCCAGAAAGAATAATTTTTGAGGTGAGAGGTCTACTCTTGTGACTCCGTTACTCGAAACTGACTGAACGGAGTCCAATGTGTCGATCGTCCATTGTTGTGACACTAAACTTAGGGTCGGAGTACCGAAGTCGCAGGAACTGGAGTGAGGTCTTACGAAGAGTTTCTCCTCTGTGACTTATGGGGTTTCGTCACGACCCGTAACAACAACAAACCAGTGGTGTTCTCAGGACAGGTTGAGAAACGCACTGGGGTGTCTGACGTCCCGAAGGGACTACCGAGTCGTCATTTCTTAGACGGACGTCACACCCTCTGAGTCGAAGGTAGGGACCCAGACCTTCTAGGGGACCTCTTCCTTCACCGTTGGGTGAGGTCATAAGAACAGACCCTCTAGGGATCACCCGATGTCAGGTACCTCAACGTTTTTCAGTCTGTAATGACTCGCTGACTGTGATTGTAATTGATCTGACATCGGGCGGTCCGAGGAGACAGGTACGCTAAAGAGCCTGTTCTTATGACCTCACCCAACGGTAAAGAAAGAGGTCCCCTAGAAGGTCTGGGTCCCTACCTTCGACTCAGAGGGTGTAACGTCCGTCTAAGAAATACGGAATTAGTGATCCCTTCGGGACGACCCGTATCATCGGACAGACGTTTACAATCCCAGGAGGGGGAGTCGAGACCCGACTAGAGCTCCAATAAACAGACACTCTTTCTTAGGATGGGGGGTCTTGGGGTCGGGGGTCCTGTATTAACCAGTAACGAATCCCGATTTCCAGACCGAAAAAACCTCGAAAACAAAATGACTCACTCCACTTCTTCGATCCCCTCCACCGATGTCCGTCGTACCGACCTTTGTCTCCAACCCTCTGATCCCCAACCCCTCTCTTGATCCATCCCTAATTCCGAAACCTTTCTCCTTAAATTCCCCCTTATCAGGTTGTAAGCTCCTCACAATCCCTAAATTTGGTCCACCCTATCTTGAGAGTGGAGGGGTCTTCGGAAGGAGTAACCAGTAATCACGAAACCCTCACATTAAGCAATAAAACATTGTACCTCCATTGGAAACTGGACTCAGTCCACTCCAATCAAGTCGATTACTTAGGTCAGTGTGACCGAAGATGGGTATTCGGGCGATCCGACTAGAGAGACTCACACCCGATGTACCAGTGCGAGTCTTCAAAGGGGCAACCACTTTCTGTAGGAGGTCCTTACGTGTACCACTCACTAGTCGGGGACCCACACGTAGAAGACTGATACTGGGGTCAAGACTCAAATGGGGGAAAGATCGAGACGGTCCCGGGTGGGGGAGGGACGGTCAGAGGACAAGGGACCGGAAAAGGTCGGCTCGTTCACTCCGTGTGTCTAAACAATGAAGCCGGGGGTACCGACACAAGGGGTGCCAAGTGTGTAAACATCTCTTCGCGGCGTCGGAGACGGGGTGACCGAAGACGATGGGGCAGTAGAGTAATGAAGGGTGCACGCCAACAATTGAATGACTGTCTCCACAGGGGTGTTGCTGTCACTGTCGTCTGTGAGTTGTCCGTCTGGACTCGTAATCGGCCGGGTCCTAAGGAGTTCCTAAGACTCCGTCCGTCGTTTCCCGACCGCCGACTCCTCGCAAGAGTTTGGTCGCGGGGTGGTAGACCGAGACGGGGATGTCTCGGGGAGCTTCCGTCGCGTCGTCTTTTTCCTCCTACGCCCAGGAGGTAGGTGAGTCCCGTCGACTCTCCCCACTGTCCCGGTACCGTCCCAGACTGACGTCCCCTCTCCCTCCTTCACACGTTCGGTGTGATCGGAGTATAGGTCGGGGTGTTCGACCGGGGGTTCTTCCGGGACCTTTACGTACATCTCGTTCCAGAACCCACGTCCCTCTACGACCGGGACTCGTCGGCCTACTTTATGGAAGGACCCGGGTAGGGAAGAGGAGTCGGGCGGACACCGCTGAAACCCATTTCTACCGACACTCTCCCTACCCTGTACCTGATATAGAGTATTTGGAGACGACGGGGTCACAGGTGACACCCGACGGACTGTGCGTCCTCCGCAAGCCGTCTCGACGGGAACCGACTCTTTTAATTTTGTCTTTTCGTACTAAAGGTAAGGACCTTAATAATATGTGAGTAACGAGTTTAAAATTTTTTATTATTCTGCACTTCTTCGTCCACCTTTTTCTCTTTCCTCTTTTTTCCTCCGAAACCCCAGTACCCTATGAAGTTTCCGTCTCCGGACCCACCCGTAAGGACAGGGGACGGGGGTGGGTGAGTAGACTCTTATTTGTGTTGGTTACTGCACTCCCCCCTCTTCGGTCTCAGACTCCGGCCCTCCCCTAGGTGGTCTCGACATTTCCCGTCTAATAAAACGACGGTCGGGTCTCTGTCCTGAGACATTCGGGGACAGGGCGGACTCTGGCACCGACTGTTCGGAGGGGTCACTTATATTTTACCCGAGGAGTGTCGTCAGTGAAAAGGAGAAACTTCAAGGGTCCTTTGTTCAACGGAAACGTCGGAGTGTTTGTGGCGTACGTCTCTTTTCTTTTGCGGCCATTATGTCTAAAAAAAAAAAAAAAAAACGGGGGAAGTGAGATAGACTTAGTTCATCCTTAAACAGGAAAATTTAACAGACGTCGTTTACATTTAAGATTCGGATTTTCAGTAAACCTTTTAAAATCACGTGTGGTTTCCTTTTTTTCTACTACCTTACGGAATTTTTCCCACCGAACCAAAACCCCCACCTGACATCTCCGGGTCTTTTAGTCATGGTGGTGAGTGTCTCCATAGAAACGGAAAAACATAAAATTTTCCTTCTCGTCCTCACATAAACAAACCGGACCTAACGATTAACATACTGAGAAAGAGGGACTTTACAAGTCTAAAAGGAAAATGAGAAATCTTTCCTTCTTTTCGATAAGTCCCGTTCACCAAAAGACAACCAAGGACAAAAGACACGCACGACTAACCTTCTTGAGTAAGATTCAGGTCCTACTTCCTTTTTACTAGTCAACCCTTTTATTTCCTTAGGGAAAGATGTTCCTCCTGTCTCTCCCTGACTCATTCCTTAATTCAGGTCTCGACTCTAATGTCCGTTTGGACGGGAAGAGGAGAGTAAAAAATAGTCGAAAAGGATCTACTTCCTTTATTACAAAGGTCCGATAGGAGTGTACCCTCTCTCGGGACCCGGGCTACGGAGAACTAACTCTTTCACAAGAGTTCCGACTAAATAGAGACGTCTGCCGTTCCGAGAAGAACTCGTCTCTAAAGTTTCTCAATTTGACGAAGGTATACAGGTCGTACTCTCACCTCAAACATCGGAAACCGTTGGAGCCGACTTAGGTCGACGTCGACGATGGACACACAAGGTGACACACACACACACACAAGCGCGTGTGTATGGGGTGCGGGCACACGCGTGACTGTAGACTTGGTACAAGGCTGACACAGTTACTTTGACAATACAGAAACAACCCCCTCTATAATTAAGACTCGTTAATGCCGAGGGAGAGGGGAGGGAGGGAGGGTGGGTGGGGGAAGGGGAGGGAAGTAGACGAGTCGTTCCTGGTACCTGGTACAGTTTGTTATATGTTGTCTCTTCTTACGTTTATTTGAAATCAGACGTATCGGGTCGTTTCGTCAATCGGCGGGTGAACGTTCTATGAATTGAGAACATGTGTACTATGTGTTTCTTGCGATCGATGAAAGTGGTTAGGGAAATCTGGCTTTTTTTTTTTTTTTTTTCCTTTCTTGACTAGGAACAGAAAGATAGACACTCCAACGTCATCAAGGAGAACGATTATTTCCTCGAAAAGGGTACTACGTCACACTATTCCTAACCGGATGTACATCAGGTCTTTCGGTGGCGGCTACAAAGGAACTAATCCACAGAATAGAAGGTTACTCGACGTAGACTACTTCTGGCGACTGTCGTATTACCGACCCTTTTGCAGCCTGTCGAGGTATTTTACCGTCGATACAATACTGTACAGTCGGTCCTGGACCACCTACCATTCAAACTACACTAGGGTAATAAAAAGTGGATGAGGGGGAGGGGGGTAGGGGCGGTGGTTTGAAAAGCGGAGGGACAAAACAACAAGGTACGTGCACAATATTTCAAGGGAACGGACGCCTTTCAAGTCCGACTTCAACACCCTCGGACCGCACCGAGGCGTGTGGTCACACATTCTATCCTAAAGGGACGATAACACCGGTCCCTGTATCCGAAATTTTTTTTTTTTTCTGACACTCAAAAACAAGTGAAAAACTTTTTTCTTTACGTTTACCATGTCAGCCGGGACCGACCGACCACACTTTACATACCTCCACCCTGTCAGTCACCCCCTGACCTCGGAAGAACCGATTAACAAGAACGTAATCAGAATCTTGTCCCATTACATGAAGAAAGACGTCGCAGACACTTATTACTGAATCTATCGCATAACATAGTACAACACACGCCAAGGGAGTAGTCATACGCTGACAGGGGGTACGAAGCGGAATTAAACCTTAGGTGGAGGGAAAGTGACTTATGACATTGACCTCGTTGGTGACTAATGATACGGTGAGTCGCATTAATTTAAATCAATTACTCCTATACGTATAAGTCAAGTAATAAAAAGAAACGAGCCCGTTTACACACACCCAAACAACAACGACCCTAAAAAAATAGAGGTATAAACAGGTCGACGTTTAAACCCCTTCTCCTTTTTGTTGTATTTTTAAGTCCTGTAACTTCTTAGGCCACTAAGTTGAAATTTTTATTATGACTCTCCTCTCTTCAACATTACAAGAAATTAGTCCTACCACCCTAAGTTCCGATACCGAAACCCTTTCCTTTGAAAAGTCTAGTTTTTTAACGATGTACTTTTTGAAGTTAGATGACTAAAGACAACACACCTGTTACCAGAGAACATACGTTATCAGCACTGTACTTACCCGTTTGCAAGACGTCCTTTCGTAAGGTCATACTTATAATTTAAGTAGGAACCCAATTAAGTAAACTCGTAATAACAGAAAGAAAAAAGAAAAGAAGGAAAGGAGGTAAAGAAAGAAAGAAGGAGAGGAGAGGAAGACGGGGAAAGTAAAAATGTAGAACTGACGAAAACGAACGACCGAAACTATTAATAATACGAATGACGTTCCCGACAAAAGGGAGTTAATCATGTCACACTCTGTTACCCGTGAAATAAGACCTACCCCTCCCATACCGGTCGGGTCGGGGTCACCAGTCTACCTCCTCTCTCGGAAGACTACTCAGACCCGAAGACCAAGACGACCCGTTCTCCCAAAGAATGATTACACAAACTTAAAGGACCTTCCACTTACGACATGAGAACGAAGACCCGAGAAGGACCCTCGAGTCACACGTCTTCGAAGAGACTATGCCGTTGAGAAGGGACATGAAAGAGTGGTTACACTCTACACCCTCTGACGTCCTTTTAAAGAGACGGCGACGATGAACAACGACAAAACTCAAAGTCTTTCTTTCCGGTCAAGGAGTTCCTCTCTGTTTTCGGAGAGACGTAAAGAGAGAGAGAAGGGTAAAGAGATAGAGAGGAGAGGGAGTTGGCAAAATGAGGTCAACCTCATGTAAAATGTTCCCTATTTTCGAGACGTCACCGTGTACAGGTACCTACCAACATAGAGTAATCTGAAATCGTGACCGTACACGTACCCGCGTCACTTGAGAATTTTATTGACCGTCTATAAACCTCTTTCTATAATGTTTACTCATAAATTTTCGAAACGACCCACACTGACGTGGTTCTTAACCTTCGCAATAAACTTATCAATGACACAGAGAAGTGATAGTAAATTCTTACAAGGGTCTTCGTTCAAATTTTTAGTTATAAAAATGATTTACTTTGTAAAAAAAAGACAACCCCTTTTTTTTCAGTTTCCAGAATGAGATTACAAAAAGAAAAAAAATGAATTTATGACTCTAAGGATGTCCATCCGACTCTATTAGTGACATTTATAAAACGGTAATTCAAAGTCAAAAGATTAAGACATGTCTCTCTAGAATCGCAGGGTTCTCTTCATACAACATTCATGATAACAGTTTCCACACACATTCGACTAATAAGTAAAAAAATTTTTTTTATAAAAAAATTAACGGACTCTTCTACGTCTTACATAAATCCCTGTTCAAGTCTCTATTTTATAATTTACTTTTTACAAACGTACTTCATAAAAGTATGAATTAGAAACATTCCAATGTACCTATCATACATTCAAAGAATGATTCCTTTTAAGTCAAAATTATTACAACCAATTAAAACCTTTTTTACAGATTCGTTAATTGTATATTACACAGTAACTTTTGAACCTTACTGTCTACAAAACACCTTTTGGATTAATTAATTTACTTTAATAACGAATAGTGATCGTCTTCTCCCTCTTTCACGTACACTTAATGAAGATGGTACTAAGGGACAAACCCCAAATTCCTTATTAAAATTTTCCACAAAATTCTAAGAATGTTTCCTCAAATAACACTAAGAAGAGAGTGGTACTGTGACGAAGAAAATAAAAATGTTAATGAGACTCCGAAAACACATTCTTTCCTATGACATAGGAACAAACCGAATTAGTTTACTTCAAAATCATTGGTTTAGGACTTAAGGTTTCGATGTCACAAGCTCATAGGTCGTTAACGAAGGACTGAATAACAGGCAAAGTGAATCTAAGAGAATAACACACTGTTACTAGTATTTAAGATGAACTGTCCCTTTTTTGGGTTTGTTCTGCACCAACAGGTTAAGATGTAGACAAAGGGAAGGATCTATCCGTACAAAATCATTTTGTCTCCTACCTTTTTGTAAAATAACTCTGTCGATTTTTATTTGTTCGTGTTCTTCTTACTCAAACACACACACACACACACATACATCTTTTAGACGTATATACGTCAAAAATTTTATTCTGTAGGTACATACAAAATGAAGAAATCTCATAAAACGTACATTCAAGAAAGTTTCTCTTTCTAGTACATTCGTCAAATTTAATGTCAACCAACCGATATAAATCTCAAGACAACTACTGGAAAGTGTAATAAATTTTTCTTTATGGTGAACGTTACAAAATTTCTACGCATAGTATTTATCACGATAAAGTAATTACCAATGACTACTACGATATACAAAGGAAAACTTGATAACTTTTTTACTTTGATTGTTTTTCGTTAAACCCCTGAAAGGTAAGATAAAACATGACGAATAAATTTCAAGAGACACTTTGAATCCTGAATAAACAATCGATAAATCTTGAAGTCCCATTGTCATACGTGGTCTGTAATAAAAAAAGATTTAAAGTATCCAGATTAGGAAACTAGGGTGTCCTAACCTGATCTTGTGAACATGTAAATGGAATTAGTACTTTCTGTTAATATATTTATAATTAGGTATTCTAATTAAATTTTTGATTAACGATCAAATACTCTGAACTTTAAGAGTACCAGGATATTTAAATTAGTTTCTTTCGTCCGTTCACTTCTACTTTCACATCGGTCAAAAGTACAATAGTTTCCGTGTTTCCACTGAGGACCAGCTTGTGGTTGCTTAGATGAGTCCAATTATATGAAGATTAAAAAGAACTTCCTTAGATTAATTGAAAAACTTTTCAACTATATAATTTTATACGATGAAAATATATTAAAATAGTAAACCAAATTCTGGTAAAATCATCCCACTATTTGAGTAGTGAAATAACAAGATTTTTAGTTTAGGATAAGAGTTATGTTTAAAATTAATTCACTGAACTGTTGTTTATAGTCATATCTATGTTGTTGTAGCTTCTCTGACAAAAGGGTCGTTTATAAAGAGATTTCAGAAACTCTTCAACTTGAAACCAAATGATAATGAAATTTGACTTTTAATATTTCAATTACACAGAAGAATGTTTACGATCTTGATCACATATAATCAGACGTAAAATAAAATGAAGTGATGTTCTCAAGGATTTGTTGGATTAATTGTACGATTTTAATAAATATTCTTTGAAGCATGGATCGGATGACTATGTAAGTGTGACAAAACATTCGATGGTCGGTACGTTTATATATGGACTTTTAGTTTTAAATTATAAATTAAAACTTAACATAATATAAAGGAAATCTCTACCTTATCTTTGATTATGTGTGTCATATCTATTATTGGTACAGTTGATCAATGTACTTCTATAATACAGATATGTAAATAAAGGTCTCGATTTTCGATATGATGAATGTAAAGTAAGTTGTTTATAAATTCTTGAATGATATAAGGTCTGTCACAAGATCCACCTCTCCGTTCGTTCTGAGAAAGAGGTATAACCTTAGTTTGGATCCAGGGTTACAATATTCGTCCCCTATGGATATAATCACTTTCGAAGTCTTACTAAAGACAAAGAAAATAATGTAACCATTTGTACATCTATAATGTAAACGTCTCAACAGTGAGTGACAGGTTCCATCAATTATACAGAAAGGTTATGAAAGACAATCAGAACACCCACTTACAATTGTACAATTGTAATGGTAATGGATTAGGTAGAGGACACGTTATTTACTACACCTATTTCTGATTCTTAAATAATTTATAGTCAAAGACTCAGTTTTTTGTTTTACTACTTTTACTATTACCACTACAGACTCACTTTTTGTACTAAAGTTGTAGATATTTATTACAAGTATGAAACAATTATAAAGTTTTAAATAGTTTCCGTCTAAACCTAAAAATCATGTGTAGAAGGTATGGATATAAGAAATCACTATATAAAAGTAAACACTATGGTAAAATCGTATGATTTATTTTTATTTGACATGTCTTCTACATTAATTTATGTTTATACAATTACAAGAAGGTTCTGTGAAAAGGGAGTCTTACTAAAAATAAAGCAAAAAGTACCAAAGAAAAGTGCATACACGAACATATTGTTTAAGTTGTATACGTGAAACGTATTCCTTTTATAGAAAACCTAGGATAGGATTATTTAGTACTAATCTACAAATAATTAAATTAGTCACTCATTCCTTTGTGTCACGAACAGATAGGAAAAAAAGTCAAACAAAAACCTTCGTTTCCCAGTACAAGAGTTCTTCACAATAGAGAAGTTAGATACCCTTTCGACCATAACTAAAAGGTCAAATCTCTGATCAGTTTTTTTTTCCCTCTATAGACTACGAATGTTGCAATAACTTTGATGTCACATAAAGACCTTCTACTACTTACCACAGTTCGTGATAGAACATCCGTAAAAAATTAGGGCTCTGATAAAATACTGTAAAAAGATATGATACCAAATATTATATATAAAACTCCCCGACTCTTTTACTTGAACTATATCCTTTTAATATGGTCACTTTTATATGGTCCGGGCACTTTCTCTTAATAGAAGGAGACAGAGTTACACGTTTTACCCCATCACGTGAAGTCACGTTTTCAAGAAAAGTGTTCTTGTAGAGAATTCCGTATACACATCGATATAATACACAAAATGATTGTGTCGTAAATTTTAGAACAACCTAAAATTCACGAATCGTTTCTCATTCGTCTTTTTCGAGTCATTTACAATCGATACTAGTAATAACAATAAAGTCGAATATGAATCGTACGAAATATTATCCCGTCTAAATTGTATAGTACATTGCCTGTCGAAGTTATTGTTAAAAGTAAAGAATTCAAGAGTGTGTTTAAAGTTGGGTCGTGGAGAGATTTTATGCTGAAATAAGTCCTTCGTAAAATTTTTAAAGAGTCACGACACAAGTAAAAGACTCCAATATTGTATTACCTATACAAATACTCGTGTCCTGACTTAGGACCCTTTACATCTAAACCACTGGAGACCGTTTACTTAAACGAGGAGAACACCGACCATCTCGGTCGACATTTCACGTCTATTAGTATGAGTAATGAACAGCGAGGTTGGACAGCACTCCTACTTACTCTACCTCAGTCACTCCGTGTACCACTTACGTCACATTTATGGTTCAAGTGCCGTGTTCCCCGATGTTGTTTGACACTGATATGTCCGAACATCAGACGCATGAATCATCCACGAGGTTTTTATGTACTCCACCGAATTCATTCATATTGAGATCATGAAGGATACCCCGAAAGTATTGGTACAACTGAAAAACTTAAGTAGATTTGAAAAAACCACCCTTAACACACGTAATTTAGTCCTCAGGGATCGGAGACCTAGTTTACGGGTTACTAGACTCCACCTCGACTATATTATTATTATTATATGTATTTCACTTATAATTTACGTTACACGAACTTAGTAGGGGTTTGGTGGGAGAGGTTCAGGCACCTTCTTGACAGGAGGTGTTTTGGTCGGTCGGGGACAACGGTCTTACAAACCCCTGGTGACGTAATTTACTTAGGATTTTTAAGTCATAAAAAAAGCAACATCTAACATCGTCTAAAGAATTTTAGTCTCGGAGGACTTCATAAAGGACCCCGAATCGTTATAAGTCACCAGTTACAACGTATAATCGAATTAAAATTCGATTAAATTTGATTTTATGACAAAAATTTCCATCTTCTGAATTACTAATAATATTCGGAGAATAAACGGTCCACAAACGACCCATGAACCCCTCCGTTAAATATAGACAGTAGGGTAAGTCAGAAGTCGTATCGTGTTACTTTGTCCTTAATAGTCAGGGTAAAGTGTCTAACCCGGTGACCTGAGACTCCAGTTCTTTGAATGACTTCACATACGGTAATTGCCCCCCCCCCCCCGTTTTTTTGTGACTTTAAGTGTTTCAGCCTCCAAACAGACGAGGTGGAGGGGGGTTTGGGTGGTCAGTTGTCAGAGTACGCCACTGGACCCAATACTGAGTCCTAGACACTGGTGTCAGTCCACAAGACGCGAACGAAGGAACCGTGGACGGATGGGGAGACCAAACGTCGGACTGGAGAAGGGTTCCGAGTCGAGCGGGACACACGGGTCACCGGGTCGAGTGGTGGAGAGGTCGACTTAGACTCTTAATATGTCAAGGTCATAACCTCCACCGACTTAAGAAACCTTTACACTAAGGTAAGTAGAAAGGAACTCTGTTAATCTGAGCGATATCAGTATTCGGTAGACCCCCTTTAAAAAAGCCTTTCTTTAACCGTTCGTTTCGTAAAGGTAAAAGCTCAAAACTACTATAGAGAAATGGAGTACCCCAAAAACACTCCGAGGTTACTCTATTATGTATTATTTGTGAACTTTTGACATTTTACGTTTTGGTTAGCTGCCATGTATATAATAATAGACCAACACAATTTGTACCCATCCACTTCTTTTCGAAGGGTCCTAAAACGTCACAAAACCTCGTACTCTATTACCATTTAAAGGTGGTGCGTGTCCCCTTTACGAGCGACAGATTTTGCAATGTACTACGAAAAGTGTTTAAGATAACGATTTAAGTCTCCCGAATTAGGAAGTGGATTACCACGTGAAGATCAAGTGGGTTAGGGTACGTTATCGTCACTATTGTTATTGGTGGCGGGTGAAAACATATAAATTCCGCTTCTGAATTCCTTTTAAAGGGTCCCCAGTAGACATGGTGGAACGTCAAGAGGAGAATCCAAAAAGTAACTATATTCGAACAAGAACATGGTGTTTTTGAGTCCAATATTATTAAGGAACTACTTCAATAATAACGTTGAGTGTGAATCGTACATAATATTACCCTTACTAAATCGAGTAGGGCATTATATTACCTATCGTGTCATATGAGATTTACCCTAAAAAGAGAGTAAAAGTGTTAACAACCTTCATTGTTATAGTTGTTGACAAACTTGACTCTGTGGGATCGTATAAACTACAAACATACGACACAAATTTGACATAAGGCATGTTTACTAACATGAAAAAGTATAATGTAAATAATACAAACCTATATTCTAAACAGAATAAATAACGAGTCTACATGTTGGTTTTAATATTTGGGGTTCTCCTATTCCTGGTTCAGAATAAATGGTTTAAGGGACCTCCGAGTCTGTCATTTCTTAGACGGACATTACGTCCCCCGGACCTAAGTTAGGAGTCCAGCCCTTTTAGGGGACCTCTTCCTTTACCGTTGGGTGAGGACATAAGAAGAGACCTCTAAGGTACATCTCCTCGGACCGCCGATGTCAGGTACCCCAACGTTTCTCAGTCTGTACTGATTGATTGTGAAAGTTTGTCATAAAACGTGTATTTTACGGGAATTACTTATTAGCAATTTAACGTAGTTCTGGGAACGATTGGGTAAGTTGATTCTCTGTGTCATTCAAGACTCAACTAGTTGCAACTACCCACGGATTAGACACCGGGTTCAATACTTGTGGTACGACGGGAACAGTTCTACTTTGAAGTCACGATTTTCGTACATCCTTAATGTCACTTTAATCGTCGTTTCAAAATTTCGACTACCACTCTCAACCTTATTCCAGGTCCTTGATTTTGACGTTCTATCATAAAGGGAAGATCGTCTGTCCGGGTACCAAAGTGGTTCAGTCGGTCGTCCCTTTATTGGTAACAATAGTCGTAAACGGTAAAGGATAAAAGAGTTGAGATGGAAATAGTGCCACTGATTCTGGAAAGTCCCCAGATGTCTAAACCTCTAAAACCTTTTCCGCTTATATGAAACTCCCCATTTACTGATTTCGTTCTTCTGAAACCTTATTCACTTGAAAAACAACTTAAAGAATAAAAACTACCATATTCAAAGTAAATTCTCTTGACTAATAAAAGGGTGAGATTCCAAAGTTAGTAGAAAGGTGTACACAATGACAATAACATCATAACCTTTTCGGGAGCCAATACCTAATCGTCAAATTGTAGACCACAAACCTACTCCTGAGTTCTTTTGTGTGACTCTTATTGGTTCTAGAGTTTACCTTAGTCATCTAATCCTCCCTGCCCCCAGAAACCGTTTCACTCTTTCTTTCATGGGTTGGACCACCGAGTCTACCACTTCTCACACGGACACTACGTCCTCTGGCCCCAAGATAGGAACCCAGTCCTTCCAGGGGACCTCTTCCCCTACCGTTAGGTAAGGCCATAAGGACCTCTTAGGGTACCTGTCTCCTCGGACCACCCGATATCAGGTACCCCAGCGTTTCTCAACGTGTTTTGACTTCGCTGGTGTGATTGTTGAAGATTTATTAAAACTCTTTCCTCCATTTCACTTTTTTGTCAGTAGACACACCTGACCCGGGAAAAGTTTCTGACGTTCAGACACAGTTTTACTTTTGACTCTTGTGACAAAGGACTACGGTCGTGATTCTCACAACGGGGTCGCAATCTTTGAGACGTCGAAGTAGAGGTTTCGGCCTTCCAATGGGTGGGGAGGAGGATTCTGGACACTTGGACCTTCTCATAAGACCTCAGGGGACCTTTTGTACTCGGGGGAACCGGTCTGGGAGGCGGACGGACATATATTCTAAGTAAAGATGTAGATTATCTTTGATCACTATTATCGTTGACGAAAACGAATGACAGGGGGAGGGTTCAAAGAAAACCTATAAAATTACACTTTACTACCATCTCTCTGTACCCTCTTTTTTAGCACCTAGTATTGAAAACGAGGGTTTGTGAGGGTAGTGACGTTTGTAGATCCTTGTGACAGTAAGAAACTTTCGTCTCGGAGACCAAACTTCCTCGTCACCTTCGCGACACCGATGATTTATTCGTCCCAAATGAAATGGAAGGTGCACAAAGGTCACAAGGTTGGTTCACAGCTCCAAATCGCGACTACGACTGTCGATCAGACCATCTCCAATACGTGTCCTTTTATTTGAACCTAAAGAGTTTACACTTGGACCCCATCTATGTCTACCCTCTTATATTCCGATTTTTATTGTAGTATTTATAATACCGAAGGAACCGAGCCACCATTTCTTAGACGGACAGTCACGTCCTCTACACTCAAGCTAGGGACCCAACCTTTCAAGGGACCTCTTCCTTTACCGTTGGGCGAGATCATAAGAACGAACCTCATAAGGTACCTGTCTCCTCGGACCACCCGATGTCAGGTACCCCAGCGTTTCTCAGTCTGTGATGACTTACTGATTTGTTGTTGTCACACACACAATATCGTACGTAACGTCTCCTTTTATTAAACATTGGAAGATCTCAGTGTCAAGTAATCGATAACAACTATTTAGACTTGTTGGAGTGTGTTTGAAGAAAGAGGAGACATTTTAAAGGAGTCTAAACGAGGCATTCATCTTCCTTATTGTGATTTAACGGTAAAATAAAAAGGTTATTCTGTAATTAATGGAATACACTCCGATAAGTAAAAGAACCGTGGTCTCTACAAATATTTACCATGGGGTGTAATATGTTCGGTGTACAAATACATCGTACTTACAAGCTAGTTAATCAAATGTGTGTGTTTGCGACCTTATAACTACTGTGTACGATTGAAAATCACCCTTTTTTCGGTTGGTTCGAGTACACTACGTGACTAGGAACCCTGTACGTGTGTCTACACTTGGAGACTGAAGGAGTGTTCGCTAAACCGACTGTTTGTCATCGAACATTAATAACGACACGGCAGTATTTAATTAATTGCTTAGTTAGTTAGTCAAGTCTTGGTCGGTGTAAACAGCCAAACCCTACGAAGGACAGTGAAATAGAGGGAACGCTCACGAAAAGAATAGTCCACGAAACTTTTGTAAACGAACACGACTATCCGTAAAAAGATTCGAAATTATCCCTTAAAATTTGTTGTCGTACCCACATCACTTTACAACGACTACATAACTAATTATAAGAGATTTACAACCCGGTTTTCTGATAGTTACCCATTCCACTTGTTATTAACTCGTAGGTCTTCCAAAACTGGTTTCGGTAAAGAGGTTCGTTCCTTATTCTTTTGTCGTAAGGTCAGAGAGTCGTTTGTCCGTCGTATATCCCCGATTCAACAAGACTTCCATAGTCAAAAGTGGTATTGGGGGTTCCCATGAAGGAAACAAGACAAAGGTGGAGATGGGACATAAAACTTTCTTAGATAATTGACTCGTTCAACGTAAATAACTTGACGCTCAATAACGTAAAAAATTCTACTGGTAGAGTTGGGTGAGGTCATGAGAACGGACCTCTTAGGGTACCTCCCTCCTCGGACCATCCGATATCAGGTACCCCAGGGTTTCTCAGCCTGTGCTGACTCACTGAAGTGTTCGTGAAGATCCATGGTCGAGGAGACGACTCGTGTAGGACATATCCTAGAATAAATTAAGAACGTTGTTATGACTTCTGATCTACATTGAAGATAAAGTATCGTCTTCTTTACCTTCGAGACTCCTAAATTCGTCAAACGGGTTTAAATGTGTCAATTATAGTCCGTCACGGTACTCGCTCTCAGTCACGTAACCGGGGAGGGGTGTGACCCTAATTGGTCTTTCTAGTTTCTTGTAGACTAGTCGTATAGTGTTGGGTGCAATGGTGTACCCCAACCACGTCAAGATCGGTCTCTTTTCCTTGAACTGCAAAATCAATCAGCGGAGTAAGACCTATTTGGATGGTAAAGACTTTCTGAAACACTTTATACTTCTTTATCAAGAACCCAAGTAATAAAAGATCGAAATAACTCTATTTGAATTATGGTAATATGTACAACTTCCGCATATAACACTATTAAACTACGTAAAATAGAATGCCTTACTGATGGTGTTATTCCAAACAATTGTGGAGGTAGTGGAGTAATGGACACAAACGCAGACACACACCATTCTTGTGAATACTAGATGACAGAATAGTATAAGCTTCATATGTCTTGTCATGACTATTCATATCAGAGGTACGACATACAATCTAGAGCATTGAATAAGTAGAAAATTAATCTTCAAGAACCTTTGGAAGGAAACTGACATGACGACTCTCAAAGTTTTTCCGACTTTCTGAAGACTTAGGAAACAGGACGAGACGGAGATCATGGACCTTCGTGGTAAGCGACGACCCAATTGTCACAATGTCGAAAGAAAACAAACCGAAGTAAAAGAACAGGACTTAGTCACCCCCGTCACCTTACTGTCACCGTGACTCTTAGTTTCGATCTACCTACAAGGACTCAACCAGACATTCGTGTTCCTTCGGTAAATTGGAGACTCAAGACGGACGGAGAAACTCGGTGACATTCTTCGTTTACTTTACGTCACCAAAAGTTGAAAATACCCGGAGAGTAGTATTGGATTGTGTGTGTATATATTTATACATCTTACTTTTAAGTTGTAAGTATCTTGTGAGAAATGAGGATTATGGACATTACACGAAAATTATCAAAAATGAAATAAGAGAGAGTAGAAAAGTTTACTTACACAACAGATTGAGTTAACTATACAACTGGGTGATCACCCAGTACTTAGTACCAAACTTTTTATGGTTCACTTCCACTTACAAGAGGCTCCAACGTAAACGAGAGACGTATGTGCACGAAGTCTAAGAACACAAATCTCCAGAAGATAATAGACTTGGGGTGGAAAATTTCCTTAAGGTATGAGTAATCTTCTCTCACTAACGAACCCCCAGACACCGGCGTCTAGTAAGATGACTCTAAAAAAAGGACACTCGACGTAGGTCTCCCGATGTCAGGTACTGCAGAGTTTCTCAACCTGGACTGACTCGCGTGTGTGTGTGGGTGGCTTCCTATTTTCTTGGTCAGACCAGTCGGGAACCTTCTTCTTGTCCCACCGAGAACCCGACCCAAGTATAAATATTGTGTCCGACTTAAGAATAGAAGTAGTCTCTCAATTGTGAAATATCCTGTCCGGGAGTAAAACGTTTATTACACTATTTTACTCTACCTTCTTCAACTCTCCTTTTTATTGCACATGTGGAAATTAAAAATTAAAGGGTAATTTTTGTATTTCTTTATCGGAAAACCAATTTTTTTTTTTTTTCTACTACTTTATCCACAAAAGAATTTCTTAAAAGAAGGGGGACTTTAAGAATCATTTTCCTTTAGACTCCACGAAACATTCCATTATCGACAAAGTGAAACGTATCGGGGTATACCTTACCTACTTTCACTCTTTCATATTTATAAAAGAAATCTTATACCTTTGAAGTATAAGAGTCATTAGACGTAAAATATTATAAAAATTTCCTCTCTTGACTCCCCGTCGACTTTAATTTTACCTTCTCTCGTATCTTATATTTTCACCAAAAACCTCCCACAAAGTCTATTACAACCTTCAGTCTTACCGTATATAAACGTTTTCGGTATTTCTCAGACCCGAAGATTCCAGTCCGATGGACCCTAGTTTAGGGTTTATACGACAACTGGTCACCCTATTTACATCTACTTCATTGGAGAGACACGGAGTCAAAGGAATTGACAAAATATCCCTCTACCATCGTCCTAGATGAGACTTCGGACAATACTCCTAAGCGACTCAATTATATGTATCCGGACGGGTCACATATCTTTCAGAAGTACAATTATAGTAATTGGTGTATATTTTATATTGACGTTACGAAATGTTATTTATTTAGGATGTACATTCCTTTTCGTTTTTTATACCATTTTTTAATTTTAGTTGAAGAGGAAGGATGGTTTTTTCGGTAACTTTGATGTACATCCCCTTTACTAAGAATCGATAATTCAGTCACTGAAGTCAAGGTCTTTCTGAGGTGAATAATGAACGAGACTGTTTCACTGAAGAGGATCTAAGACTCAAGGACAGGTACATTCGGACCTATATCCACAGTGACTAAAGGACAAAAGCGACTTGAGTCACCATTTAAAGACCCGTTGTCTAGTACAAAAGGCACCGGAATACGAAGAAGAAAACTGAAGAGGGTACGGGGACATAGGAGCCAGTCCCCAGTAGATGTTCTGCACAAGTTACTTGAACTCGAACGGAATCCCCGGTCAAAGAATCGAGTAGTAACCACGAAACCTGTGGGTTAACTATTTAATATATGTATAGTTATTTATTACGTATGTAAATATTTCAGCCGAGACGAAAAGTATCTCCGCGGAGATTTGTTTGTGTAGTGAATGTTTGCTCGACCCGAGACTTCGAGTGGTCCTCAGTCAGTCAGTCTTTAAGATATTGCATACGTCATCCAGGAGTTTTGTGTGTAGGTTCTGTCAAAGTGGGTCACATGGTCCACGTCGTCACCGAGGTCCGTTGGTCCCGATCCACGTATCGTGGATAGACTAAGTCCCTGTCCCGGGAAGGAGGAAAGTCATCGGGGAAAGAGTTGTCCCCTCTTCCTTGAGGGGTAGAGATTCCTGACTCTCATCTGAGGTGATCAGACGAAGTCTTTCCCCTCAACTCTTGGTCATCATGTCGGACCCCGGGGACCTCTCACGATTCCTCCACCTCCTCCTTGTCGACCATGGGAAAGGAGGAGGGAGGAGGAACAGGGAGAGGAGAAAGTGAAGGATAATGACTGTTCCGTCCCTTTCTTCTTCGAAAAGAAGGAACTACCGAACCAAGGGGAAGAGAGGTGGAAGGAGAGAAACCCAAAGAAGGGTACGGACTTTGATACCCTGTCTCCATCACTCCCGACTCCCAATGCTGACGTCCGCCTGGATTGTCTGTAGAAGAAGGAGGAGAAAAAAAAAAAAAGATGAGACAAGAAAGATAGGGCGGTCACGTAGGACGTAGGGTGGTGAGCTATGACCAAGTACTACCCTTAGAATCCCTTAGATCCGATAGGTCAACTTATTATCCACCACAACTAAATTTTTATTTTTACTCTGAGAGTCCCCGTTACCCAGAGAGTGGCCCACCCCTTACTAGTGTTTCCACCTCTGTCCTCCGTCCTTCTCTTCAAGGTAAGAGTTCCGTCGACACGAATCGGTTGATCTCGTTCAGTTCTCGACGGACACGGGTATTTGTGTTTGTGGACAAGAAGTAATCAATAGAAGGAGGTTTTGTATTCCGGTACCCAACTGTCCAGGAATCGGTGATATGTTTTGTATGTATCGAAACACTACTGGAACAACGGTTATAAAATAATGTTTGTAGGTAAAATATTACCAAATATCTGAGTTTGGAAACGGAAGGAGAATTGTGACGTAAACGTTACCGTATTTAGATGAGCGAGACGGTTGTTTAAAGGTGTCTCTAACGTGGTTTTTGACATGCTTCTACTTGAAGGAAGGGAAGGAGTACCTTGAAGGTATCTCACCTCTTACGTTACCCTGTTCAGGAAACAACCACTCCATAACCGACAGTATTTCGACGCATTCTCTCCGTGGATTAAGTAGAATCTCTACCACATCAAAGAGGTCACTGTTTCCTCTCTCCCCTCTTCTAAGTAAAGATGTCTCTCTAGTCGTATATATTTCTGGGTCACCATTCTCTCGTACACTGAGAACCGGACTTTTATCGTGTATCAAGATAAAACGACTAATTGCCTTTTTTTACGAGTCCTTGTCCCGGTACCCGATACTGTCGTGAGGGTAGATATGTGGTAACCATGGTGGTGGTGCAGTGTACGGTGTCTAGGTGACGTCCTGTTCCTAAAGTAATATCACTTTGAAGTGTCGTATCTAGTTCATTGTGACCTGTTCCCAGATTCGAGTCTAAAAGACGACGCTTAAAGACCAAATGGGTCGGATACTCTGACACCGGTCTACATGACACAATGGATGTCTTAGGAATAGTCGGCGTAAGGTAGACACAGTGGCTTCATCGTCCTTAATCCGTCCGTGGGAAAACCTTTCACCGGGTGTCCCATGTCTTTCGTCCATGCGGAACCTCCGCACATTGGGTACAGGGAGGTTTCGGTCCTCTCTTCTTTTTGTGTAACTCAAAGACGGGGTCTATGAGTGAACTTAACGAGGACGTAAGGTCTCTCTTCACCCCGCCCCCACCCCCACCCCCCTAAACCTCCAATCGACACCCGGAGCCTCACTACTAATGAACCATTACCTTGTTTAATTTAATACACTTTAAAATCTACGAAAGGGGGACGGGATCACCGAGGGTTAGATAAATCCCCATCAGTCCTTTTCCCCTGGAAGTGTTGTCGACGAATCGACGAACTCGAGTCTCTCCTTTTGGTATTAAACAGACATTAGGGATTACGGTTGTCAACAAGTAATTCTTTGTTTTGATTACATTAGAACTAATAAACGAGTCTAAAGATGAGATAGTACAAAACATGTAGACCGTCCGATTACATTAAAAGGAGTCTTTGGGTTTCGTTAGACCACGAGTCTGTTGTGGTACGTCTAAATCCATTTAAGGTCCGAGTCTAATCGTATTATGATTGATTAGTGCTTATAGTAAACGTAAGTAATCGCACAACCCCCCTTTTTTAACAAAGATTTACCGTCTTTTAACTTTCTTTCTAATTCCCGTTCCCGAACTTTTAGGACAAACCGAACTACACTGATATAATGTCGACTAAAAAGAGAATGTTCTGGATTATAAATTACACCTTCATAATTAATCTCACAACCTTTTTTCTAACGTAGATTAACCTTCTTTTGATTCTCTCTAATTCCTGTTCGCATACCTCAACGAAAACGAACTAAGTTCACGCCTTGTCTATTAAGGAGTACGTTACGGTTCCTCGAATTTACACATTTTCTATCCCACTAATTAAAAAGTCTTTCTCGGTTCGGAAAACCCCCTCTATCGTCTCTTTATCCTAAAGAAAGGGAGTACTTCATTCTTCAAGAACCAGTTACGGAAACAAAAATACTAGTTCGTTTTTTTCTATTGTCTTAATTTGAGGATTCAGACTTTATGAGGGGTTACTTCCACTTTAGGGTATTTCGGGTGTGGGACCCTTTTTGATTTTCAGTACCCCATTATCTAGGGTTTACATGACTAATTCTTTTTTATTGTGATTTTTCTAGGGTTTGGGGCCGAAGGACCCCAATTCGAGAAAAGGAACGTTAAAGGGTCCAGGTCGATAAACCGTCTTTGTCTTAACCAATGTCCGCCACACGACCCCGACCACGTCTGACACCAACGTCCGCTAACGGACATTTAGGACAGAGAGGCGTCGAGCCGACGACACCCCGATTTAAGTCGCGACCGAAGGACTCCCGACCCTCGTCCACGAACGGTCACCGAAACCGACGAGGGAGACTGTCTACTCGCTCCACTCGGAAGAGGGGACCACTCTTCGGTCGACTCGTCGGTAGTCGTCTGTGCGGACACTTGTAGGGTCGGTCGGACCGACGAACGTCGTCGGACTGACACCCCTACTCCATGACCCTTCCCCCCATCTCGAGAGGAATGAGTTTCACACCATACGTGTGGTCATCGAAATCGTAACGGGGTTTCGAACAACCTTTACGTCTTAGAGTCCGGAGGGGGATCAGTGACTCAGTGTTAGACGGAAAAGTGTACTAGGGACTCTCTCAGTAACTGTAAAGATTTCTCGACCTCACACTCTGTGGTCCGGAAATTGTTAACCCCGTATTGCTAGTGTGGACTCTTGAACAATTTTAAGGGTAAGGGTCCGAGTTCTAAGTCAAAGTCCTCCAGACCCCTTCCATCCCCGGGACAGTGGTATAATCTCTTTGAACTCATCTCCTTACGTACCTAACTTTCGGTAGAACGGGTGACGTAATCACTTTTTAACAAATTATTGATTCAGAGACAAAGGAGTAAAAATTGAACTCCCTTTATCGAGTACAAAATCCCTCACCAAAACTCTTCACTCACTTGAGTCCTCCGTTTGACAAAGTCGTGTCGCAGGACACGTGAGGACCAGGAAGTCTCTATAACGGACGGAAAGGAGAGAGGAGACGAAACGTTAAGGGAAGGAAGTACACACGGGTACACGATTCAGTGAACTCAGTACAGGTTGAGACGCTAGGGTTCTGATCGGACTGTCCGAGGAGACAGGTTCCTTAAAAGGTCCGTTTTATGACCTCACCCAACGGTAAAGGATGAGGTCCCCTAGAAGGGGTGGACCCCTAACTTGGGTACAGAGAATACAGAGGACATAATCGTCCGAACACGAAGGGAATTTCGAGTCAACCATTTCTTAGACGGACGTTACGTCCTCTGGGACCCAACCCTTCTAAGGGGACCTCTGCCCTATCCGATGGGTAGGGTCATATGAACCCGAAGGGAACACCGAGTCGACCATTTCTTAGAGGGACGTTTCACCCTCCGGACCCAAGCTAGGGACCCAACCCTTCTAAGGGACCTCTTCTCTTTCCGATGGGTGAGGTCATAAGACCCGATCTCTTAAGGTACCTAACATATCCGACACCCCAACGTCTCGCCCATGTTGATTCGCTGAAAGTGAAAGAAATGGTAGTCGTGGTGGACCCTTCGGGGGAAGGAGACAGACTGGGAAATATAAAAGGGTGGGGGCACAGGTAGGGGTACAAGGTGTTCAAGGGTGAAATCCCCAGTGACGGGTTACAGACAATGTGTAACCAGATCAAAAGAGAAAGACCGGTTCAGAGCATTGAGGTTCGAAATTTAGGAAATTCACATCGACAGGGTATCGGAGAAGACAAGAGACGGTATGACCTTCTACCGAGTCACACAGTAGAAGGTGAAAGTATAACCTGAAGACCCTCTTACAGAAATGGACCACGAAGAGTTGGTTCCGACGTGTGATCTGAAGAGACTTCTAATAAAATGTTTACGGGCTCCGGGGACGAGGTGACTCTAAGACTAAGTGGACGGACTCTGAGTCGGAGGTATATATATAAAATTTTAAGGGGTTCACCACTTTATATTATTTGTATCATACAAACCACCGAGTCTACCATTCCTTGGACGGACGTTACGTCCTCTGGACCCAAGGTAGGGACCCAGTCCTTCTAGGGGGCCTCTTCCCTTAGGGCCTAGTGAGGTTATAAGAACGGACCTCTTAAGGTACCTGACTCGTCGGACCTCCCGATGTAGGAACCCAAACGTTTCTCAGTCTGTACTGACTCACTGATTATGTGTGTACGTGTTCACCAATATTTACTCGTCGGTTCTGACTCTTGATTGTGGAAGTCCTTTCCTTAGCTTCTCTGGTTATTTTTCCTATAAAACCGAGTCTTTCTGGCAAGTCGTGTGTAGTCTAGACTGGTGAAACCGGTCGAAAAGTCACTTTACTCACGATTCACAAATGGTGTAAAGTAAGTCAACAAGAAGTAGGGTAAAAAAAAATCAAAAAAGTACTCTTTATACAGGATCTCAGTCGAAATCTCCGTTCCAGGAGTAGAAACAATTCGTCGAATTTTCGGGACACTCTTTCGGTAAAGGAGAAGTTAGACCCTTATAATCCTTATAGACAAGTCATGGATTTATTAAGGAGTTACAGAAAGAGGACAAAAGTCATTCGATCAAAAACCTTATCTCGGTTCGTCCACACGTTTGGGTCCTTCTACCACACGTAAAAACGAGGTTTCGTTGTGTATTATACGCAATTCATATCATAGTATCACCTCCTTAACGTCCTAATGTCTTTTCTGGTTGTACTTAGTCTAAGGACGTAAGGACACAATCTCGAGACTTTCGTTGGTGAGTGTAGTTGTGTTACAGATTGTTACAAGTTATGTGTATTAAGGGGAGGAAGTAAGTAGATGGAGTTTTGATGTAATGGTATTTAAAATATCCAGTCTAAGAGATCGACATCTCTTTATTTTGATCGTTAATTATCTTTATCTTTATTTATCTTTATTTATCTTTAGTAATCTCTGGACCATTGACTCCATATACTTTAAGTCTCATTCATATTCAACGTATCTTTTATTTTTCTATTGTATTATTTATAAATGAATTGTGAATGTACACAGTCAGCGATTATGTTAATAAAACGTATATAATAAAGTATTAAAAGAGTTTTTAAGACTTCACTTATGATAATAAAAGGAGAATGTACATCTATTTGACTCCGTGTCTCTCCGGCTCATTGAAAGATTTCCGGTGTGTCTCTTATTTGTTGCTGTTACCTAAACTCTATTTTGTTAGACGTATTAAACGTAAACAGTGGTTATAAGACTAAATAATAGTTTTGAATGTCCCGAACCAGTTTAGTATTAGTTTGTTTTTAATATCGAAAAGTAAGAAAAAGTAAAGATAAAAATAAATTTAAATTTTAATTTTATTTATCTAATTCAGAACTGTATTCCTCTATACTTTGTTGTTTTATTTAAGTTTCTCACCCTTTTTTCAAAAAGAATTTATTATTTTATTAATAAAATTTTCCTCTTTTTACTATCTTACTTTTTATTTCTTAACCAGGAATCCCCTCTTTTTTTGTTAGTATTTACACATTTCTATCCCAAATTTCCATGAAAATTATTATTTTTCTCATAAGATATGTAAAGACACACCCGTATAAACTTCCTTTTCTAGAAAACATTCCTTACATAGTTGACGTTTGTAAAACAGTCCTTCATATTTGGGGTTCGGCAGTATAGTAGTCCTTTGGGGGAAACTTTTAATTACATCTAAAAAATTTAATTTTTTATTTGTCAAACGTAAACTTAAATATCCTTTTAAGAAAATGTCAAAGATTCTTAAAGGTATAACCCTCGATTTTTTATACTTTTCAATAAGTAAAATGTTTCGATTGAATTGGGAGATTTTGTACTGTCTCTTTCTTTTCTTCCTTTTTTTTCTCCTTCCCTACCTTCTTCTCCCCTCCTTCTACCTTCCTTTCCTGTTGTCTTCCCTTCTATCTTCTGTTGAATGAGTTAAATTAAATATTTGTCTCTACGTTCTTCGGTACATTTATCATCATACAACTTAAGTCGTGACATAATTTTCGTACTATTTGACCACTTAGTTTTTAGTTTTGGTCAAAAAAAGGGATGCCCCTAAAACTAAATCAAATTACAATTCTAAAGATAACAAATTAGGTATTGTAGTCATCAAACTTTCTCCCTCTTTTTGGTATACCAGTAACTCTATATACGGTTGGTTCCGGATGGATTTTAATACTTCTATGAGAAAATTATAATAGTTATAGACCGAGTTTTATAATTATTAGACGTTTTTATTATGTATTACTGTGACAACTCGTTTTAAAGGATCTCACACAATAATGTTAACGATAGGAGACATTAGTTTTTTACGAGGAGTTTTAATTCAAAGATATGGTTTATGTAAATCCTTTGTAAAGTATGAGATAGATCGGAGGAGAGTTTCAAAGTGGTCGGTGTAGATGTATCCCAAACTCTTCACAAAGGAGTTGGTAAGTCTAGTACTTTTGAGAAGTTCTATTAAAGAATCCTGATAACGAGGGGACTCCTGTAGAACTCTTTATAACTTAATCTTTTGTACTACTCTTCTTTAAAGTGAGTGTTATCATTGTTTACACTGTATTAATCCTCATTTAAAGTGTTCGTTACATATCCCATATCTACTTCTTTCATGACTAAAATGACTCTTCGAGAAATTCTTGAACTAGCACCTTTTAGAGTAAGAAATAAGAATCTTTTTTTGTTAAATTAAACCATTTTTGATAGTCACGAGGTTTTATTTAAATATTTAATTTATATAAGTTAGTTTCTCCCAAAAAAAGGATTGAACTTTTTTATTAATCTTTAAAACATACCATTCTACTTAACAGTTCTTCAACGTTTCTTTTTTATCCTTTTATTAGTAGTTTTATCTAACATTAAAATATCATTAACTTTGTTAAGAATGAGACCCCATTCTTTAGTATGTCTAGTTTATTATCTCAAAATTTTGGGAGGCTTAGTTTTGGTTTCATGTATTTTACAAGTCACACAGACTTCGTCACCTCGTACCCCAGATACGTCAGAAATCGTCCACATGAATCACTTAAGATTGAAGTCGAGACGGAGAATGACCGACACACCAGAACCTATTTGAGTAAATTGGAAAGACTCGTAGACAAAGGAATGCATATTTTCATCCTTATTAGATGAAAATTTCATGAGTATCGTGAATAAAGTATCTAAATTGTACTTCACTACTTTATTAATGATATTTTATGGGACTTTATCCGCGTATTATTAGTGAGTCATTCATAAACGGTAATCATAATATGTCATTAATGATATATTGAATAAATACACTGTTCTCTCGGAAAATCTAGTCACCCTTTCTTCAACCCGTTGCTAAAAATTTTTTTATAAATCTTTGTTAAAACTCTTTTGATCTTTTTTCTAGTAATCAACGTAAGTTTCTCAATACGATATGTGATTTTATTTTGTAGTTACGACGTTCTCATTTTACTTTCTTAATTTCTTTTTCTTTTTTTACATTTCCTTTGACGTCTTGTTAATCCCTTTTTTATTTATAAACAGACTAACATATTATTTTCGTTTTAAGTATTACCTTTTTCAGTTAGTCAAGTCAAGTCAGTGAGTCAGTACAGGCTGAGAAACGTTGGGGTACTTAGCGTCGTACGGTCCGGAGGGACAGGTAGTGGTTGAGGACCTCAAGTGAGTCTAAGTGCAGGTAGCTCAGTCACTACGGTAGGTCGGTAGAGTAGGAGACAGTAGGGGAAGAGGAGGACGGGGGTTAGGGAGGGTCGTAGTGACAGAAAAGGTTACTCAGTCGAGAAGCGTACTCCACCGGTTTCATGACCTCAAAGTCGAAATCGTAGTAAGGAAGGTTTCTTTAGGTCCCGACTAGAGTAAGTCTTACCTGACCAACCTAGAGGAACGTCAGGTTCCCTGAGAGTTCTCAGAAGAGGTTGTGGTGTCAAGTTTTCGTAGTTAAGAAACCGCAAGTCGAAAGAAGTGTCAGGTTGAGAGTGTAGGTATGTACTGGTGACCTTTTTGGTATCGGAACTGATCTGCCTGGAAACAACCGTTTCATTATAGAGACGAAAACTTATACGCTAGATCCAACCAGTATTGAAAGGAAGGTTCCTCATTCACAGAAAATTAAAGTACCGACGTTAGTGGTAGACGTCACTAAGACCTCGGGGGGGTTTTATTTCAGACTGTGACAAAGGTCAGAAAGGGGTTGATAGAGGGTACTTCACTACCCTGGTCTACGGTTTTCAGTTATTTCAAATAGTATAATTTTATGATATATACATTAATATATATTTATATAATATTTTTATGATATTTTATGGAATTGTATACTATTTATAAATAATTAAATATTAAATATATATTTATTTCACTTACCTGTTAAATACACTACTTTTCTTCATATTCTAATGATATGTTCTATTAAACTCTTATAATACTCTTTTTTCGAGTCGCCATTATGTATTTTTTCTTTATGGTTTCCTGATACTTATACATACGTTTAGAAGTGATCATAAGTTTCTTTAAAGAAAGAATTTAACTCCACACCAACTAAATAACCCGATTTAACCCACATACCTTTTTGGGTTTACTTGAAAAACCGATTGGGTTATGTTACAACCCAATCAAAGTCCACATACTATTTCACTTAGACAACACGTATGTATGTGAAAAAAAAAAACCTAAGAAAAAGGTATATCCTGAAATGTATCATAACTCATCTCAAGGAACACGATATGGCATCCAGGAATAATCAATAGACAAAATATATATCATCACACACATACAGTTAGGGTTAGAAGATTGAATAAGGAGGGGAGTTAAGGGGGTATTGGTAATTAAAAGATGTAGAGATTGTGATAAGACAAAACATCTAATTAAGTAAACGTCAGAAAAAAAATCTAAGGTGTATATTCGTTATAGTATATAAACACAAACAGACTGTATGAAGTGAGTTATACTGTTAGAGATCCAATTTAAATTGATCACTTGTTGTAAAAGGAGGTTTCATTGACCAATTTTTTTTTCTAATAAGGATCATAAAAAATTTTTTCCCTAATAAGGATCATAAATTTTTTTTCCTAATAAGAATCATAACCTTCCTATTTCTCAGTGAAAACTTGTGACGACGAGTCCAACGTTTAACCATCCGTGTTGTGTTTGACAAACCTCCTGTCTATCCGTCATAAATAAATTTTTTTTTTTCATAAATTTTGACCGTATAGAAAACTGAATCGTTAAGTAACTCCTTTAATCGGATCCATACCCTGTGTTTAAATCAATGTCCCCTGACTTCGTCGAAACAATTTCGACCCTGGTAGACTTTATAATTACGACACCCCTTTTAGAAGTAATGTGTCATGGTTCCTCCCTTTTGATTTCCAATGTTAAGTTATAACGTTATACTAGGGATTCTTCTTTGTTTGTGTACATCTTTGTTTTCGACTTTCCTATGTGTGATTGATAAATTATCACCAATAAGGAGGTGTTACCCTATTCCGAGTAACGAAAGAATTTTACACTAAAAAGAACACAAGACGAAAGTACTTAAGACGTTAAAATATGTTATCTTTTCTTATATTTACATAAACAGAAAGGTGACCATTTTTCTGCAAGTTTGACTATACTTCTCTGTTTTCCCTCTAATCAACTTACAGGAGACACCTTACTTAGGTATGTCAAAGGGGACGCTAATACTATGTAAAATATACGTGTTTTCGATGTCTATGATGTATACACCAAGGTTAATAATTATAGGTCAAATGAAAGGTTGTGCGACCAAACTTTATTTACTTTGAAAACGAAGTTTGCATTCGTATGAGAACTCAGTTGTCACAGTTTCTTTTACTACAGACCAGGACGTGGCCGACCTAAAGACCGGAGGAACCTGGGACTCCAGAGACTTTCGGAAGGAGGAGAAGAGGTAAAGGGGACACCTGAAAACAGGGTCACGTTCAGACAGGAGTGTTTCTACAACGAAAGAAGAGCTTCCCGACGGTACCGACTAACGTCTGTTAAGTTTCCGAATCTGAGATTGGTTAGTGTAGAGTCTAAATTTTACTCAGGAAGATTGAGGTGCCACTTCTTTTCGACGAAGGAGGTTTTTGTTTCGAGTCTGTTGACGGACGTGGACGATCAAAAATTGGTCCTTCCCGGCAAAGGTTGTACCCGACCCAGGACGCCGAGAGACAGAGGATCAGAAAAGAAAGGGACATACACAAAAGGACCACGATGTCACTACCTCCAACAAAGTAGTGGGGGACCGGAAGACTGTTTGTCTTACTGAAGGTCTAACTTTGGTTCCCTTCCTTAACGTGTTTCCCCTCGGCTCTCAGGACAACTACGCGAATGAGGGATGGACCACGTCCAATGCGAACGGTCCATCTGAAAGTGACCGGACACTGTCGTCACAATCACTGCGTCTATTTTTACACGAAGTCTTTTATGGTCTCTATTTTTCTCCACCCTCTATTATCCAACAATAGTAAGTTAATAAACTACTTTACCTTAGACTAAATCGTCTTCGTTCTTTACTACGTTACCAGACAAGGAGGAACTACCTTCCATTCCTTGATTAAAAACGGTATAATAGAACCCACCTCACCAGAGAACTAGTAGGTGGAAGACGTTTTGTACACACCAACCGGTAACTGTTTCCATGGCTCCGAAGGTTTAATTAATCGTGTGTTGATTGACCGTAAGATTTAATAGGTCTTTCAAAGACTAAATGAGGACACCCACTTTCTCCGATCCTGTCTTTGAAACGGTCATATATCTAAAACCAGGTAAAACCACTAACTATTGTAGGGATCACCCCCTGGGACCACCAAGTCTACTATTTCTCAGACGGACATTACGTCCTCTCGGTCCAAGTCAGGAACCCAGTCCTTCTAGGGGACCTCTTCCCTTACCGATGTCGGGTGAAGTCATAAGAACGGATCTCTTAAGGTACCTGTCTTCTCGGACCCCCCGATGTCAGGTACCTCAGTGTTTCTCGACCTGTGCAGACTTCCCGATTGCGATTGATTGTTTGTAGGGATCACGATTCTTGTCACGGGTCGTTTCTAATTCGGGAACTTTTGACGGATGACTTACTCTGTTGAGTAAAGTTCTTTTGTTAAGGGAAGTTTGTAAATTCATTATAGAGAAGATAAAGGACTCCAGTCACACAGATACAAAGAATACGGAAGTAGGAGTGACGAGATTTATTGACTATTGGGGTTCCTCTATGATTTAGTAATTTCTCGGTAATGTAAGGTATCGAAAGTAAAAAATTACTTTCTACGACCCTCTCGTTTGATTATTCAAAATCAAACACTTGTCCTAACTTCATTTCTCAAAGGTTACGGGTCAATTAGTTTACAAAATTAATTCGACGTGCAATCCTAAGGAAACCATGATTCATTGGGTTGGGTCGAACTTGATCATATCCATTTTCCCCCCTGAAAGACCGAGTACCTCAGGATCCTTTACACCTACTTGGTTTCACGTCCTTCGTCTCCGTCTCTCGCCTACGTGTGACCTTGGTCTCCGGTCTATGGTCGACGAAGAGTAAGTCCGAGTGTGGGGTCGATGTCACAAAGGAAGTAAGGGTGACCGATGTCCCTCTGAATGAGGTACTCTACTCTGGGTCCCGGACCGTGAAGGAGCTGAAGCACAGTGCGTTGAGAGTAGTAAACTCTCTTAGACAGTTACAGTCACGATCTAAAATAACTTCGACGATCCTTCCGAAACTAATCTAACCGAGTCGCATCTAGGAGTGAGGATCTGATTAGTTGTTAAAAGTCTTCCTACTTCACTACAATCTGTTACTGTAAAGGGTTTCCTCTAAATACCTTCTCCGTACCCTCCAAAGGTCCCATTTACTCTCTCCCCAAGACCCCACTTTTAAGGTAGGTACGGGTGAGACGGGTAGACGACGGGGGAGGTACCCTAACTAGTGACGAAATGAGACACTCACAATATACAGTTTGACAAACCTAAGGCCACGGATTGAACACAGTGTTTCTTTCTCAAAACAGTGGACAGACAAAGGAGACGTCCGCGGGACACACTACCTCCGACTGGGAGTCCTCGGTCTGCCCCGACCGTTAACGAGAGGTGCCCGACGAACAGACAACTCTGGCTCCGGGAATGGACAAGGGTACCGGGGGAAAGATGGTAGGTTAGTTTTTCATTGAAAATCTACAGAAAGAGAGAGAGAAAGGAGTTTCTGGGTTGTTTGGGCAAAAAAAAAAAAAAAGGAGGACAGTCGTTGATGGGATGGTTGTGGGTGGAAAGGTCTTTTGTGAAGAGAAAGTCAGGTCGTGGGGGTGGGTTTAAGAGCGGCAATGTCGTTTTAAGCTACTTTTTAGAGACGAAACCCTCCTTTGGAAATAGTGAAATTTTCTCTTCACTCCTTCCCTGTACTCCTTTTTCATCTCCTACTCTGACAAATCTTATTTGGATTAGATGTATAAATTGAGTTTTTATCGTTATTTGTGTATAAATAATGGAAATGTCAAAGAGGTTTTTGTCAAGGGTGATCAATAAACGAAGTATAAGGTTCTGTTCCCACCACGAGGTCAATGTTGGAGGAGGGATGGAGGAGTCTTTTCCAGGGACGTCTCACCCTACGATTTCGAATTCGAGGTAATCGAAGGGTAGACCCCTTCCTAGACCTGTTAGACTGTCATAAATACTTCTTCACTTCCTCTTTCCTCTCAATTTAAATAATTAGTGAACACCACACTTATTTCGTGTTTGTTTTATGTGTGACTAAATGTCTTCCTTGACTAACGACTACTGGACTTACTCATCTTAAACTACCAAACACGTCTTTTCAACGGTGTGGTGAGAAGCGTTGGAGGTGACAATCTAACGGACGGGGACCTCCTACAAAATCGGTCCGTGAAACCGAAGAGTCCAGTGAAAGCTCGTAGGGATTTTAAAAAGTGAAACCACTTTAAAAGAAGAAATAGTTGTCAAAATTTAGAGGTTTAGAGATTTTTAGTCTTGAAAAACCTTCAAACAATGTTTCAGTAAACCACCTTTTTCACACTGTACGTGACTACCCTCCTATAATACATGACGGTGGACAACACCTATCGTCATATAAAGTGTCGTTTTTATAACTACACAAACTAATCCGTCGTCGGGATGTGTATGGCTACTGTCCTATTTATTATATATAGGAAAGATTTTTTATCTAAGAAGTGAAGGGACCACCAGGTTTCCAATTCTGAGACGTGAAGTTTACGTCCCCCACATTCAGACTAATGACCAACTTCTTGATTCTAGAGTGTACGGTGTGTCACCCGGTTTTTTATTTAACACCGATGGGACCATCGACTCAACCATTTCCCAGACGGACTTTACACCCTCTGGACCTAAACTAGGGACCCAACCATTCTAGGGGACCTCTTCCTTTACCGTTGGGTGAGGTCATAAGAACGGACCTCTTAGGGGACCTGTCACCTCGGACCACCCGATGTCAAGTATCCCAGTTTTTCTCAGTCTGTCCTGACTAACTGAAAGTGAAAGAAAGTAGAAAAGATTTTTAGTCCTTCTCAAGACTTAAGACTTTGGATAGACCGGGGTTACGAAAATCTATTCTCTCATCACGTCTTTGGATATGGACTTAACAGTCTGACAAGGTTATGGTTTTCCAGTTACAGAGCAGGGTAAGTTTCGACGAAAGGGACCCATCGTACACGGACTGCACACTTAAGACATCACGTCGTCACTCCCTCATCTTTACTGCGACGGGCCCAGTATCAATAAGAAGGTAGAATAAACAGAAACGTACGAAGGGATGAGTGGGGTGTCGGAGACAGGGGAGGTTCCATCTCTCTTTCCTCCTTCCTGGAATCGAAGGGACGACGATGACAATAGGACCAAACCACGGGTGACACCGAGAAAGGAGACACCAAGAAAACTCTGTTCGGACGGAACCTACGAAGGATTCCGTGGGGATGTCCTCCTTCATCCGAATCCCGTGTCTTTTCAATCCCCCTTTAGGACGAATCTACCAGGTTGTAGAGATAAATCTTTCTCTCCCAGGAACGGTGGATAGTAAGAACCGGAACCTCGAAGTTGTTTTCGTTCCTTTACGGGACAAATATTGAGACGATGTGTAAGTGAGAGAGAGAGAGAAAAAAAAAAAAAAAAAAACCACGAAAAACTAGGGGAAGTGAGTAAAGAGAATGGGGATGGGAGTGGAGACCGTAAGAGACATAGATACTCGAACAAAATAACAAAAACAAAAGAGTCTCAGGTATATATTCACATTCTGGTATGTCATAACCAGAAAGAGAGAGACTACATAAAAGGAGTCGTATTCCGTGAGTTCCAGGTAGACAGGACAGGGTTTACCGTTCTAAAGTTAGAAAAAATACTGACTTATTATAAAGTAACACACATATATGTATGTGTGTGTGTGTATGTGGTACCTCCTCCTTTACCGTTGGGTGAGACCATAAGAACGGTCCTATTAGGGTACCTGTCTCCTCGGAACGTCTGTGTCAGGTACCCCAATGTCTCATTCTGTACTGAATCACTGATTCTTGTGTGTGTGTGTGTGTGTGTGTATGGGGTGTATAAGAAAAAGGTGAACAGACAGTCACCTACGAATCCAACAAAACTATAGAACCGAAAACATTTATTACGACGTTACTGGTACCTCTGTGAATTGAAAAACTCAATTTACAAAAGTATAAGAAGTTTACGTGTAGGTCTTCACCTTAACAACCTAGTATACCATCAAGAGGTCCATCAAAATAAGAATAATTAATTTTTTTTAGAAGTATAACAAAAGATATGACCGATATGGTTAAATGTAAGGGTGGTTGACACGAATTCACAAGGAAAAAGAGGTTTAGGAGAGGTTGTGAACAATAGATCACATAAAAACTACTACCGGTAAGGTGTAATAGAGTAAAAGTTCCTAGTGTTAATTGGACATCACATCCATATCAGTTAAAATGTTTACTTTTTCAATTCCCTTGTATCGTTTCACCCCAAATTTTGAGTATATAAGTACGACCACTCATCCCACTAAAGTCTTCTTTATTTTAAAATTTTGATTCTAATTCCCTCGTTTCTTGTGTTCGTTTCTTGTCTATAATTCTTTTAGAGACATTATTCCTTCGGTTTTTGCACACAAACTTCTTTAGACGAAAAAGTAAAACGTTGGTCTTTGTTTCGTCGAAGAAACTTTCCTTTCCGTCCATAAACATTTCTCATGTTAGTACCTCGTCTTTCTCTTATGTCAAAGATTTCTTTTCTGGTGTAGTTTTACTCTTGTCTTTGTTGTGGTACTATAAAAGACCTTGAAAGACAGAGGAGAGCCGTGAGTAGTTTTGGTCTTTTTAGACATTAGAAATTTTCAGCCTTCACCCAAACTCTAGGTGACCCCACTCAAATCTCCGGAGGTAAAACAAGTCTCACCCAGATCTAAACCTTTATTTGACTTCGGGTGTCTCAGTAATATGTTAACCGTGTCACGCTCTCCGTGACTTTTGAAAGGAACAGACTTAAAGAACGACGAAAACTCTTCCTCTAAAGTGCCCTCTCCGACTGTAAAGTCTCTGTATCGAATCGACTCAAATCTTTGGTCCCTCATCCGCCAAAAGTCTTCCGTGGACATTTGTGGTACATCTACTCGATACCCTTTACGCACTCTCAGTCTCTGCCGTACTTCCCTTTGTTTCTTCTTATAAGAGGAGGGTGGGTCTCCTCTTTTTACATCCTGAGATCCCGCCGTTCCTTACAAAGTAAGTGAGTAGGTAAGTAAGTTCTTTATGAATAATACAACCCAAAAAACAAACAAACAAAAACATTTCCAACCCAATGTCTTCTTTTACTTTCTTTGTTTAGTTTTTACCTACATATTAATGTCTGTCTCTCTTCACGAGGTATCCTATGAGACTGATAAATATCCGTCCACAATGTTCCCGTTGACTAGTCTATCGTCCGTGACTCCTCAAAGGGACTCTTTGACCAAGAACTACACTTGAGAGACACTACTCACTTTGTCACCGATTGTAATTAACTTGGTCGGTACGAGATTAACGAAAAATTTCTATAAAACAATTACACTTGGTAAATTTTTTCAGAAATAACTTAAACAATGTTATAACGAAGACAAAATACAAAACCAAAAAACCAGGACTCCGTACACCCTAGAATCAAGGGTCTCGTCCCTAGTTTGGACGTTGGGAAAGTAACCTTCCACTCCAGAATTGGTGACCTGACGGTCCCTTCAGGGGAGATCAACGAAAAACACTTATTTAAGTACTTACAGAATACTGTTGTAACACTCCATTCGTACAAGAACGGAGAACTACTTATAAGAAGAAAAGATAGGTACACGGAACCTTTTCCGTACCCTCACTTCACATCCGAGACTTCGGTCTAAAGGATTCAAACTTAGAAGTGGTGGAACGACTGAAAGACACACTAGAATCCGTTCAATACATTGGAGAGACACAGAGACAACTAAGTTGAGAGTATGACTCTAGTGACATTATTGATGTACACGACCTCCTTAAATTTCGTCTAGTCACACCGACGACCTTTTTACCACACTTTATACCGACCTCTGTGTCCCATATCTAGAACTCACATCGTTATTAACCCATGGATGACACACTGACTGAGACACGACCCTTGAAAGATGTAATAGAGTGAACGCAGGGAAGAGAAGTTCCTTTACGAACAATTGGTTTAAGAACTCATTTCATTTCTCGTTAGAACGAAAATTTTCCGACTACCCTATATGATGGGAGTCCGATCCTAAGAAGGAGTTTTTCCTTGACATGCTGGAACTTATCGGGAGACTAACAATTAATCGGAGAAACCAGTCAGTCAAGACTACAGGTCTCTGAGGACCCTACTTCGTCTTCAATCCACAGGTCAATTAACCTTCAGTACTCGAAACATGGGTTTACTGCCCTTGAGTCCAGGGTCGGACGGTGCAACGGACGACACACTCGAATCCATTTAGTCAAAGAAAGGTACTGGGAGTAAAAGGTGTAGACTTTTCACGTAATCAGTTTAGACAGGACGGGAGTTCAACGATATTTCTAGTCCACTCTACTACATGATTATGTACTTTTGGTAAAAATGTTAGATGCTTCGAGGTATGTCACAATGTTAGTCAATGAGTAGGTCTCGACTGAAGACAGACCCTATCATATCAAGGTTATTAACAGGACCCAGGTTCGACTTGCGGAGCAAGTTCACTCCTGAGTCGTCACCTCGTCCGCACCGACGGGAACCGTTGGAAGTGTCCAAGGTAGAGTTTTCAAGAAAAAGAGGAACCAGACCCAGAAGGAGGAAGGTGGGGATGATAAGATCAGGAGTAGGGGTTCCGTAAGACGGTCGGTAGTCTTAAAGATGAGTGTTTCTACCCAATTTATTCCGAAAGGAGGTAGGTCTCCATAGTAGTACTTGTACTGAGAAATCTTCCTTTATAGAGATGACCGTACTTAACTAAAAGACTTTAGTAGTCATAGGTGTCAGATCTAGAGAGAGGTAGAGACAGAGAGAGACGGAGGAAGAGAGGAAGTGTGTGTGTGTGTGGGGTGAGTACATATGTGTAAGTACCTACTGACCGTATGTACCGAAGGTTTATATTTTGGGACTTCGTCCTTGGTAACTTAAGGGTCAAGAATCACATTTCGGACTATGTATCATCTATGAATTATTCACAAACGACCTTACTTACTTACTTGTTCACCCGTTCACTGACTTTACTGGTTATACTGGAACTCACAAAGGTAAAGACACGTACAAAGATCTGTTAAGAATCTGGTCGAGGACATCAATTATGAAGGGTCATGTTTCTGGGGGTAGTATGAAGGAGACTAAAGTTTGATGATCGGTACGACTAAAGGGGACTTCAGGTACGGGGTGAGGAGACAGGCAGGGACAAGACGTAGACCCTACCGAATTCAATAAAGAGTAGTACACTTCAACAGGAACCCTTACATAGACGAACAGAAACTCGACCCTAAATCACAAGACGATCAGACACCGGAGGGACGAGTGGGTGTGATGGGTTATACTTCAACCTCAGTACGTCTCGTTCGTCCAACCAAGGTAAGGTCTCAGAAAACAATCACTCGAAAAGACTAACCCGGGTAAAACCGAGTGTGGTTTACACTTTTAGTGGCTGATGGGAACCAGACAAAACGTCTGTATTAAGTTGAGAACCCCTTAAGTCCGTAGACCTTTCTCAAGATGTTGGGAAGAACTGGAAGGTCCCTCCGTAGTCCTATCTTTCTTGTGTTTGAAACCGCTATTGTATAGACCTAAGTTAGAGTCGGGACGGTGAAACCCCTGTTCTTTTGAAATAAGAGAGAGACTCAGAACCAAACGAGTGAGTATTTTACTTACATTATCGAGAAAACAAAGAGATCCTGGGAAACTCTATGGTCACTGGATTTGTTTGACCTAAGTCCCCGTTTTTACCCTTACGTGTCGTCAGACAAGTCAAAGTCCGTTTCAATCTTGGTCCTCGAGTTTATTATGCTTGCTATATAATTCCAATACCATGAAAAAGTTAGTGAGTCAAAATGAAGAGAGAAAAACAATAAAGTAGGACTTCTACGGACAGTTGTCATAGTCCCCTTTACAGGTAATACGTCAGTTAGTTTTCTTTCTCGAGAAGATCGCCCATATTGAGTGTCTCCTATAGACCAGACAGACGATGACGACGACGATTCAACGCAGTCAGTACAGGTTGAGACACACTGGGGTATCTGTCGTCGGGTGGTCCGAGGTGGCAGGGACCCTAAGAGGTCCGTTCTTGTGACCTCACACAACGGTAAAGGAAGAGGTTACGTACTTTCACTTTTCACTTTCACTTCAGCGAGTCAACACAGACTGAGAATCGCTGGGGTACCTGACGTCGGAGGGTCCGAGGAGGCAGGTACCCTAAAGGGTCCGTTCTCACGACCTCACCCCACGGTGACGGGAGAGGTCAAGACGAGACAGATCGGACAGGGTTTATTGGTGGAGTTACAGACTCTTGAATTCCGAACCATTAACTGTTGAGTGATCCCAATTTCCTATTCACATATATACTCCCTACCACTGAGGTACCTTACCTACGACTTTCTACTTACGTTTACACAATGTCTTAAGAGAGTTTCCTCAAGAACACTCCGTATATTTCGCGGAGTACACAATGTTCTACCGTAGACTTTTCAGAGATTTGTCACAGACTGTGTGTCACCCCAAGTTATCCGAAATCAAGTAAAGGAGGGAAAGGGACTGAGGAAAGCTCCTATTTTCTTAGAGTCTCTAGGGTTTGAGGGTCTGGGACTACTTGAGAGAGTCCTCCTTAGTCGTCGTGGTGGAACCAGTTTTACTGAACGTGATTACAAGTTCTGTGACTAACTTTCATGGAAATGAATATATACACACAGCGAATCGTGGACGAGGTGCAAGTCCGGTATCCTCTAAGGGGGGTTTAGTTACCGTGCTGTGACAGTCTGATATCATACTTTATTAGGGTTTAACTGTAAACCGTCCCAAGGAAGGATCATTGTTCTACGGTTGATCTTTGGATCCCTGACGAACCACCAGGTCACCAATCCTGAGCCACGAAAGTGACGGCACCCGGACCCAAGTTAGGGACCATCCTCTAGATTCTAGAGGTGTTCAGGACGTTACACCGTTTTTTTCGTAGGTCTCTGAACCTATTGACCGTATAATGAATTCCGAGGAAAGAATTTCACAAAAGGACACTTTAAACTGTAAGGTTCCAGTTGGGAACACGTCTAAGGGTACTGAAACACCCGTAGAGCACTGAACATCTTACTCTTATATCATGAGGACTCACACGCCTTGTAACACAGCGAACCAGAACTTTCTGTTGTTACTGGATTCGAAACACCTGAAAACACTCATGCAGTTAAACACTTTTCTTGTATGTTTCACGGATGATATTCACAGTGTTTCGTTCGTCAATAAACTTAGTAAAATACAAGAATCTTCTGTTTCATTTTACATTACCACCTACGAAATAAAGGGTTCTACAGATTTTTGAAGGACTTAGGTAATAACCGACTCTTCTAGTGACCCCTCCTTAGGTCAAGACTCTTCCTCTCAGAAGTTATAAAGAGGGTAAGTTCATGATTAGTCCGGGCTGGGACGAATCGAAGGTTCTAGTCTACTCTAGCCCGTGCAAGTCCCACCACGCCTGTATCCGAGAAGTCATAAAGATTAACCTGTAAAAGAAACGACCCTTTGTCATTTACGGTAACCCTAACACAACCGTGGAGGAAATAAGTCTCTATACCTTTACTGAACCTACTCGATACTTTGTGTGTGGTACACGGTTCAAAGAGACACAGTACTGTTCTCCTTTGACGCCACCACCTTTCCTTTTTGCCTTCGAGTGCCTAAGACTTCCACTTCGGTAAGAACACCCAAGTGAAGACGACTTTAGTCGTTTCAGTTTAGCAGGTTTAATTTACTATCGTTGTTACCTCTCACAAACGACGAACAGACTCGACTCATGAAGTCTACGAAACAGGAAAACTTAAGAGTGTTGTTGGGAGAGAGTGGTCCGTCGAAAAATAACAAGGGTAGTATGTTCACTTCTCTAACTCCGAACCTTTCAAAGTTATTGAACGGGTTATAAGGTGTTAATCATTCACCTCTTGTACCTTACGTTTGACATAAACCATCATCTCGGAATTAGTGATGTGACATTATTAAAGACTTAATCTCGTTCTTTTTAAATTCTGTTAGACATTTTTTTTTAATTTATGTCCTGTCATATGGTTTTGACCTTAAAAGATTCGGGAGTCAAATAGAAATTTGTATCAAAACCGGATTCCTAACCGAAAAGAATATGTGATCGAAGATAACGGAGAGGTAGACACAAAACTTATTTCTATTAATCCCAGTGGAACCAAGTCGGTCAGGAATAAATATTAATGTGACGTGGACCTTTGGACTTCTTACATGTCTAAGTACAATCGAGGGTCAGTCACGAACCGTACCGAATGAAACGGGAGTTCTATGTTCGTCAGAAATCACTTCTTAAGTCCTTTAATTCGTAACCTGAGTAAGTTTCTCAGGTCTCAAGAGACCAAGACACAGAGATTCAAGGGAGGAATCTGTGTTTCAAGTGAAGAGAAGTTAGACAACGAAGACACGACAACCGTTTTTGTGACTCCTTGAGACAACTAGGACCTTAGGAACATACGTACAAACCCTCCATACTCTACTTGAACTGAAAAGGAAGGGGAACTAGAGTCGAACGGAGGGGACGTCAGAGAGTCTTGGTACTTGTACCGTAGTAAACGAAACAAAGGGTGTTCGACACCTATGTCAGATGAACGTTCTCATTGGAAGGAACCTACCTTGAAAGAGGGGTCACAAACTAAAGTGACCTTTCACCTTCTACCTACAATTGTCCTGACGACTTGTCTCTCTTCTGGTCCATCGTCTAGTATAACAGACATAGTATTTGTGTGAATTTTCTAACGTAGTTACACTAAACTTCTAAAATTTGCACAACGGAGTAACTTCTAAATTCCTCTTACACAAACCTTAGTCATTCACCGAAAAGTTTTTGAATTCTCGGTGTCCGTATCAGACTTTCGTCTTTTATCTCGTTGTATCATGACGACAACCTCCTGAGACTCATAGCACCACCCTTACCGGAGGCCCCTAGAGAGGTATCCGTCTCGTCTCTTACCCGTTGACCCTTACTGGTCCAGACTTCCCGGAGTTTGTGACTCGTGAGTCTTCTTCGTTCCCTTATTGGTCAGAAAGATATTATTACCGAGTACGGATCTCCCTTCCTGGGTCCGTCAAAAGTCGAGGTATTTGAAAACGATTTCCCGGAGGGTCCACCGAGTCACCATTTCTTAGGAGGACGGTTACGTCCTCTGTGGCCAACTAGGGACCCAACCCTTTTAGGAGACCTCATCCTTTATCGTTGGGTGAGGTTATAAGAACGGACCCTTTAGAGTACCTGTCTACTTGGATCACCCGGTGTCAGGTACCCCCAGTGTTTCTCAGTCTATACTGACTCATACGTGTGTGTTCCACCCTAGTAACTTATCGTTTCTCACCCATACGACTCACAGAGAGAGTCTTTATTTTCGTGTATAGAAGAATCGGTGTTTTCCTCCTCAGTTTTGGTATGTTGATATGAGATTGTTGGTGACGAAGTAGACAACATCGTGACGTAGAGTCGTTGAAAGAGTTGTACCTTTCTCGGATTAGGAGACTACCTCCTTCGGTCAGGTCCAAGTCTTCCTGGAGACGGGTGTCGTTGTTTACTTTCTGGGGGAAGTACTAAGGTACTACGACCACCCTTAATCTTACACTACAAATACGAGCCCGTACATTATACCATTTTTCTCGGTTTTTACTTTTGTTCTTTAGACTGTTGATTAGGTTCTCACAAGTCACAAAGGATTACTCTGGAAACTTTCACAACTTAGTTTGTATTGTCACCAGAAATAATAGGACTTGTGTCTTAGGAATGTACTCCTTTCCCTAACGACAACAAAAATAGTAAAACCCGAAAACGACTTAAATTTGTACCTCTTTATCATAAGTAGACGACTCACCTCCTGACTTCTACACTTAAGGTGACGTTGTAGGGTGATCCTTCAGGATTCTATTTTCTGTTTGGTCCCTTTGGGGAGGGGATTCTTTTAGTAAGTACATGGTCGGTTTAAGAGTTTACAAAAATTTCCTCTCCACTTGAAGGTACCCAGACGAGTCACTACCACCGAAATTAACTACACTTTAGACTAGATTGAATTTTCTTGACTAAATGAAGTTTCCCAAAGACGGTGAAATTAATTACTCTTTATTTATTATTAGGAAATCGGAACTTTCTAGAAGACGTACAATACTTTGTTCGAAATGGACGTTTCTTCTCATGTCTCCCTTCTTCTTTTTCTCGGAGTGTACCTCTACTTTCTTTCAGAAAGTATAAAAAGTGAAACACGGTCTGTGTGAATAGGAGCAAGACGTTTTCCAGGTAAGTCGGTAGAAAAAAAGCTCTAAGTTATAAGTAGGTTCTTTTTGCTTACCTGTAGATGAAACTCAACGCATCCTCGGGTTTCACAACTTGTCTATTTCCTCAATGTTGTAGGAACGGGGTTGTTACAAACAAAGTATTAGTTGTGTAAGAACTAAAGTCGTAATTCTAATACGAGAACACCCTCTTAAATTGTTACTTCATGTAAGTCTCTGAAAGGAGAAAATTTTCTGGATTACTAACTGAATGTACCTTTGTACAAAGAGTTTTAGACACTTTAGTGTAAATCGTTCGGTTTTTATGAAGACGGAGTTAATATTCACGAATAAGGACCATTAGGTTTTAGATGTTGTTTTAGATATTGGGATAGGGGAGTATTTTACACTACTCTGTGAAAGATAGTCTTATTACTGACATAGAGGACTTTACACCATCTTGTTGTATTCAGACTTCTTGTCCTCAGTCCGGCTTAGAGAATCTCTGAACTGTTTACTCGAGGACGGACGGGAGGTGGGGTAGGAACACCTGTACAGATACAACATTGTTTCCTCTCTCTCGGGACGGAATCAAATTAATTCACGTAAGTTTGGACTCGAGACGGGGAACTCGTCATTCTTGACGACGGTTATTGGGATGATAGTACCCGACTTTGGAGTGCCTTTACAAATATTTTGGGACACTCCGCATAAGTAGTAGGGAACAGTTTGTAATTCTTATACTCCAAGTTTCTCTAATTCATCAGATGGGTCAACTATTCATCGTCCCAGAGTTAAATTTCAGTCTTAACTGGACTAAGTTTCGTAAAGGTCCCCCCTGTGTGGTAAAAGTACAATACCGAGAGTCAGGGAAATGGACATTTTACCTGGGTCGTTCTGGAGAGAGTGTTGTGACAAGTCTTCTCAGTAAAATTACACCAGTATTTGAACATCTTCGGAACATTTGATACTTCAAGGTAGCCTTCCGTACTCTAAGACTCTGTGATAGTTTACCCTACTTGTAAATACTTAAGTATTTTGTACCTGAGTCCTTGTTTTAGTGGTGACTGAATTGAGAAGTAGTAGTACTAAAACTATAAAACTCAGAGGAAATACCTTTTTTACCTACGTCTAAAACATCCCGTTTATCTTCAGTGTAGAGTAATAATAGAACCCTAAAATTTTTTAGAACCCGGAAACCAAATTATTAGAAGACTGTCATAGTCCCTTTGTTTTTTTATGAATTTCTCGTTAAAAGGATCCTATCCTCTTTTAAGATCTAGTAGGGCGGTCCTAAAACAAGGAAACACACACAAAAAAATTGAAAAGAATAACTTCATATCAACTAAATGTCACAACCCAATCAAAACCCATAATCAGTCAAGTCAGCGAGTTCAACACAGGTTGAGAAACACTGGGGTACCTGTCGTCGTACGGTCCGAAGGGACAGGTAGTGGTTGAGGATCTCGAACGAGTTTGAGTACACGTAGTTCAGTCACTACGGTAGGCTGGTCGAGGGGAAAGAGGAGGACGGAAGTCAGAAAGGGTCGTAGTCCCAGAAAAGGTTATTCAGTCAAGAAGTGTAGTCCACCGGTCTCATAACCAAGAAGTCGAAGGCATAGTCAGGAAGGTTACTTATAGGTCCTGACTAAAGGAAATCCTAACTACCCAAACTAGAGGGAAGACAGGTTCCCTGACAGTTCCCAGAAGAGGTTTTGGTGTCAAGTTTTCGTAGATAAGAACCACGAGTCGAAAGAAATACTAGGTTGAGAGTGTAGGTTAAAGTCCATATATGGTTTCACTAAGTCTATAATTCACTAAGTATATATATATACCTTCTCAACTGAGTAACCTTTTCTGAAACTACGACCCTCCCTAACCCCCGTCCTCCTCTTCCCCTACTGTCTCCTACTCTACCGACCTACCGTAGTGACTGAGTTACCTGCACTTAGACTCACTTGAGGTCCTCAACCACTACCTGTCCCTCCGGACCACTCGACGCCAAGTACCCCAACGTTGACTTGACTATATATATATATATATAGAAAAGTCTAAGAAAGGGAGTATCCAACAATGTTTTATAACTCGTATCAAGGGATCCGACATATCATTCAGGAACAACCGTTAGATAAATTATTAATCATCACACATATACAATTAAGACTAGAGGATTAAATAGGGAGGGAAGGGTTAAGGTGAAACCACTGGTATTCACATAAAAGACACAGACAACCAGATAAAGACACATTACTTATTCAAAAAAAAAACAAAGATGTATATTCACTATTGTACACTGTAAACAGAAAAGGACGGACCGATTGTAGTGGATTATATAAAAGATCCAGGTAGACACAACGACGTTTACCGTAATAAAGTAAGAAAAAATACCGACTCATTATAAGGTAACACACACACACACACACACACACACACACACACATACACACACCTGGTGTAGAAATAGATAAGGAGAAAGTTACCTATAAATACAACCAAGGTACAGAACCGATAACATTTACCACGACGTCACTTGTAACCTCACGTACATAGAAAAGTTTAATATAAAAGGAGACCTATATACGGGTCCCCACCCCTAACGTCCTAGTACGACGACGATTCAGCGAAGTCAGTACAGACTGAGACACGTTGGGGTATCTACCGTCGGGTGGTCCGAGGGGGCAGGGACCCTGAGAGGTCCGTTCTTGTGGTCTCACCCGACGGCCAAGGAAGAGGTTACGTAGTTTCACTTTTCAGTTTCACTTCAACGAGTCAGGACAGGCTGAGAATTGTTGGGGTACCTGACGTCGGATGATCCGAGGAGGCAGGTACCCTAAAGGGTCCGTTCTCATGACCTCACCCCACGGTATCCCATCGAGATAAAAATCAAAAAAATTCCTTTAAGGCATGACGAAATGTGTCACCGACATTGTTAATTATGTCGTTCAACACTCACAGAACTCTTACGGTGTCACGTTAACTGTCTGTCATCTATCACTCTCCGGGGGCGAGTAGTGGAACTCAGGAGGTGTGGTCCGGGGACTGAAACAGAACCGGAACAGAGGGTAGTAAGAAGGAAAACGAGGATAGGACGTAGGGTCGTTCCGATAACGACAGGACCGTATGACACAAGAAGGTGTGGCGGACTGTGAACATACGGAAACAGGGAGAAAGACCAAAACTACGTACGAAAATAAGGACCTAACTCTTATAGAGGGAGGTCGACACAAGGGGTAGTGGACTCGAACGGAGGTCTGTGGGTAGTCCATTGTACCCGTGTACCTAACTCTGTCATCGACAACGGACTAGTACCTATGAACAAAAAAACCTTTGACAAACCAAAGAAAATCGGTGTCTTCTTACACAAGTAATCTTTATGAAAACGACGAAGAATTTCTTCCTCTTCCTCAAGACGTCGAGATCTGTCTCTCTTTTTATACACGTTTTATCTCCAATAGGGTTCCGGTAGCAACGAAACCAGTACTCTTGTCAGGTCTATGTGATACCGAACCCCTGGTTCTACGGTGTCCTGTCTTTTCCGTTTAGATTTCTCATGAAAACTATACTACCCTATTTTCAGACACGAAATTAGACATCCAGTAATCTTCAGTTCTTTCAATATATTTATTTAATATAAACATTAAAACTTTTTTTTTCAATTTTTTTCTTTATGGAAACGTTTGTGTCTCTTGATTTATCTTCTTTTGAAGGGTATTAAAGAGGTGAGTTTATGACGATTGGAAACCCAGAACCAGTAGGACGGTATAAAGAATCGTATCACAAGGGGGTAGGAGTATAATTACTTGTTCCTATTCACGTTTCTACCATTTAAAGGTAAGGAAAGAAGTAAGAGGGTGTTAGACGATTCCTTTAAGAGAGAAAACCACACTCCGGAGAGAGAAAAGAACCGGGAGACGAAGGGGGTAGGTGGCATTGTAGGTTCCTCTGAGTCTCCAAAGAATGTGTAAAAAACTGGAACAAAACGAGTCCTTCTCCTAGTTTTCTCTATTTCAATGTAAAACCATCCGTCAACTTTAAGTCGACGTCTTTTTCTACAAGGATCCTAAGTACCCAGTCCTTCTAGTCGACCTCTTCCCTATTCGATGGGTGAGGTCGTAAGAACCCGTAGGGACCACCGAGTCGACCATTGCTGAGACGGGTGTTACGTCCTCTGGATCCAAGCTAGGGACCCAACCCTTCTAGGGGACCTCTTCCCTTACCGATGGGTGAGGTCATAAGAACGAACCTCTTAAGATACCTGACATATCAGGTACCCCAGCGATTCTCAACCTATACTGACTCGATGAAAATGAGAAGTGAAAGTTCCTGTTCAGATTTACAATCTCTATAACTCTTAATTTTCTTACCCTTTCCCTATGAAAAAAAAAGAAAAAATTTTTTTAATAAATAAAATTAACCTCCGATTAAAGAAATGTTATAACATCACGAAAAACAGTATGTAACTGTACTTAGTCGGTACCCACATGTACACAAGGGGTAGGACTTGGGGAGAGGGTGGAAGGAGGGGCAGGGTAGGGAGTTCCAGCAGGGTCACGTGGTGGGGACTTGTAGGACAGAGTACGTAGTTTGGACCTGACCACTAGATAAAGTATATACTATTATATGTACAAAGTTATTCCCCATAAAAATTTTCATAGTAAAATCCAATATTAAACCACTCCAATAATAGAGTGGAACGAATCAGCCGATACACCGTCACAATTTATTAGGGGTTTAGAGTCACCGAATATGATTGGAATAAAAAGTAAATGTAATGTGTCACCACCCGGTGAAGACTAGTCGACATAAATGGAAAGTAACGACCTGAGTACGATTTCAAGGTCAAGACATACGAGGTCAGTACTGTGTGTCTTCCTTTTATTTTTACTATCTTAGTGGACTACGGAGAATTTCGAAGACGAGTGTTCACCGTAAAGAGTCAATACGAGTGTAAAGTCACTATTGTATTTACTGTACCGAGTCGGACTGTAGTTGTTCATACCTCGACATTCTAAGGGTGTCTCTCCCTTTCGGTATACAAACGTTTATCAGACGGTACGCTAATATTCAACTTAAAAAATCCTTTGTCAGAAGTTACCTATAACCGAAAGTCCTTAAAATGACCCTTACGAGGACCCTCTCATGGATACCCCCTCATTCCCTTGGTCCTAACCCGTCTCCTTTTTCTACTTGATACTACAAGTAGTTTCAAAGTTGCTTCTGGAGTCACTTAGGGGTCCCCTTGGGAACTTGACCTTATCGAGAAGACTTAACAGGGTTAAGCTCCGTTCCTCAAACTTACAGGTACATCGTCGTATCCGGTCGGTAACCTTTCTCCGACAGAGACCCTTACCCCCGTAGTGGAACCCACCCACCCCGTCGAGGGAAAGTGGTTCCTGCTGTAAGGACCTTCGACCTCTTTACGTACAGAGGACGGTCTGACGCCGGTAGACACACCGTGTGTGTCATAAAAACGTGTTTGAGAAATAGTGAGAAAGACTTTGTGGACATTCGAGAAGTTAATAACAAATAATAAAACCCGAAGACTTATCACAAAGTGACTACATTGTGGTGAGTATCAAATGGTACCCCGTCACTGGTAGAATATATTCACAACACTTAGTGTCCCGTGTACCTTATCTATTGGACGAAAAGAAACACAGGAAATTTTATAAGTATTTGTAACAAATGTGACACCAACTTCCTCTGTTTTTCATTAGTTTAACCTTTCGACTTGTTTGAACAATTAGGTCAGATTTCCATGAACGAACCGCCTCCCAAATTACTACTCGAGTCCTTTGGTACCATGACGACGACTCAATCGGCACCCTCCACACACCCCACGTCTTCCTTCCTTCCTTCGTAAGACCAAAGGAAAAATTAGTGCGTAGACTACCCAAGGTCGTTCCCAAAAATCAAGAAACTAAAAGACAAAAGATCAATCTTAGTGGATCAACAGTAGGAAGACCCTCAAAGATTCCTCAACACCCTCCCCCCGACGGTCCGTAGTCTATGACTCCGATGAATTCAGTCGTCTCAGGACACAAGCCACTAGACTCTCAATGGTCAAATAAAGGGTTTTCTAGAATTTAAATTCGTCGGATAAAGAAAACTAATCTAGACTTTCCACGAAGAGAGACGGTCTTTAAATGAAAGAAATTTATAAGATTAACGTTTTTTTTCCATTGATATTACGTTTGTCTAGTAAAACTCAAAAGACGGGAAAATAGTTAAAACCGACTTAGAGTCGCTCCGTTTACAATGGAATTGTCAAAGTCAAAATTTTAAAGACGGGACGAATATTCCCTTTCTTTCCACTACTTTTCCGTCAAAACCCATACACGAGTTTTGAACAGACTTAGGTCCCGTGTAAAAGTTAGATTACCTTATGTAAAAAGTCGGAGGATTTCGGTCAAACAGATTAAGTCTGTTTTGAAAGGGACCATAGATTCGTATACTTTGGAACGAAGAATCTCTTCCCATTTCTCTTTCGGTCTTTTTTTTTACGTAAACCTTTTTGATTGTGTTTATCTCGACGTAAATTCACCATCTAGTCTCTATTTCGTAGTACTTAGGAGACACATTTAGTCGAAAACTTTTAATTGAAGTACCAGAAGCACTATCTTCTTATTATCCTCAAGTTGTACATCTTCTGTATTTTTGATAAAATTTTCCTACTCATTTGTTTTCAACGTATGATAAAGTACTGGGTCTGTATGGGGTACCGAATGTTTCTTTCAGTAATAATTACACAACCAGACGAGACGGGTACGGAGACACACACACACTCATATGGATATACGTATGTATAAGGTATGGACGATCTCAACATGTTTCTTCCTGAGTGGACCCACTCGGACTACAGATTTGTTTATAGGAAAGTAATCCCAGTTATTCCGTCTACCTTCGTCCTCTTTACTACGGAGAAGGAGGTGAAGTACCTTTGTAGGGAGGAGTGTAAAAAGTCGGCGAAGGAAATGGAAACACGAAGTAGAGACTCGTGAGAAAGGAGGAATGAGAGTCGTAACCTCGGTCCGGTGGTGAGAGGGGAAAACCTTATCAGAGATCGGAACTGAAAGAACCGTTACTTGGGAGGACCCGAAGGAGGAGGGAGACCCAGTGAGTCTGGATTACCGTAACTGACAGGAGGGGATAAACACTTTCGACGACGAGAACTTTCAAGACAGGATCCTAGAGGAGGGACGAGCGACAAGTATGTATAACCTGTAAACGAAAAGGATTCCTTGACACAGGTTAGGGTTTCTTTCCGTCACGGTTTCTTACGAGTTTGATGACGTGTTAACGTGAGCAGAGTGTACGATCATTTCATTACGAGTTTTAAGAGGTTCGGTCCGAAGTCGTTATATACTTGACACTTGAAGGTCTACAAGTTCGACCAAAATCCTTTCCGTCTCCTTGGTCTCTAGTTTAACGGTTGTAGGCGACCTAGTACCTTTTTGGTTCTCTCAAGGTCTTTTTGTATATAAAGACGAAATAGCTGATACGGTTTCGGAAACTGACACATCTATTGTTATTTGACACCTTCTAAGACTTTCTCTACCCTTATGGTCTGGTGGACTGGACGGAGAACTCTTTGGATATACGTCCAGTCCTTCGTTGTCAATCTTGACCAGTACCCTGTTGTTTGACCAAGGTTTATCCTTTTCCTCATGTAGTTCCGACATATAACAGTGGGACGAACAAATTGAAGATACGTCTCATGTAGTACTCTTTGTCACCCGACCTTCTTCGTGTGCGACCTGAGTTCTAACGACCCTCTTTATAGTTATTGGAGTCTATACGTCTACTGTGGTGGGAATACCGTCTTTCATTTCTCCTTGATTTTTCGGAGAACTACTTTCACTTTCTCCTCTCACTTTTTCAACCGAATTTCGAGTTGTAAGTCTTTTGATTCTAGTACCGTAGACCAGGGTAAAGAAATACCTTTATCTACCCCTTTGTCACAGTCTGAAATAGAAAAACCCGAGGTTTTAGTGACGTCCACTACTAACGTCGGTACTTTAATTTTCTGCGAATGAGGAACTTTCCTTTCAATACTGGTTGGATCTATCGCATAATTTTTCGTCTCTGTAATGAAACGGTTGTTTCCGGGTAGATCAGTTCCGATACCAAAAAAATCACCAGTACATACCTACACTCTCAACCTGACACTTCTTTCGACTCGCGGTTTCTTAACTACGAAAACTTGACACCACAACCTCTTCTGAGAACTCTCAGGGAACCTGACGTTCCTATAGGTTGGTCAAGTAGGATTTTCTCTAGTCAGGACCCACAAGTAACCTTCCTGACTACAACTTCGAGTTTGAAGTTATGAAACCGGTGGACTACGCTTCTCGACTGAGTAACCTTTTCTAAAACTACGACCCTCCCTAACCCCCGTCCTCCTCTTCCCCTACTGTCTCCTACTCTACCGACCTACCGTAGTGGCTGAACTACCTGTACTCAAACACACTTGAGGTCCTCAACCACTACCTGTCCCTCCGGACCGCACGACGCTAAGTACCCCAACGTTCCTCAGTCTGTGCTGACTTGTTGACTTGACTTGACTTCCTCGGTACACTGAGTCCACCATTTCGTAGACGGATGTTACGTCCTCTGGGTCCAAGTAAGGGACCCAACCCTTCTAGGAGACCTTTTCATTTACCGTTGGGTGAGGTCATGAAAACGGACCTTTTAAGGTACCTGCCTCCTCGTACCATCCGATGTCAGGTACCCCAGCGTTTCTCAGCCTGTGCTGACTCGCTGAAGTGTAGTGTGTAGTGTCGACACACCCGAAGGGTCTACCGTGATCCCCATTCCTTAGACGGACGGTCACGTCCTCTATGTCTTCTTTGACCAAGATAGGAACCCAGTCCTTCTAAGTGATCTTATCCTTTACCGTTGAGCGAGGTCATAAGATCGGACCTTTTAAGGTACCTGTCTCCTTGAACCACCCGTCGGTAGGTACCCCAGCGTTTCTCAGCCTGTTCTGACTCACTGACTCTTATGTGTGTATATGAGTCGAGACCTTGTGTAAGGGAGGTATATGTACGAAGTGGACCCAATGACACTAAATAGAACTGTCAAAGGTAACTCTGTAATGGCACAAACCTTCAAGAAGTGACTGAGGAGTTCAGTCACACAAAGAAGACACGGGGATCGAGACATAGGGAGGGGAACGAGGTCATGAATGTCGAGATAAAACATTAATGTATAAATAAACAGTTACGTACCTACACACGTACGATTCAGTGAAGTCAACTCAGGGTGAAAAACGCTGGGGTACCTGCCATCGAACGGTCCGAGGAGACAGGTACCCTAAAGGGTCCGTTCTTACGACCTCACCCAACGGTAAGGGAAGAGGCCCCCTAGAAGGGTTGGGTCCCTAGTTTGGACCCAGAGAAACACATAGGACGTTATCGTCCGCTTTGGGGAATAAACAGTCATACAGAATGATTCAACAATCCGGTCTCTAGTGTAAATAATCGGTTACGACGTAGGGATCGAGGACCGTCGGAGACTTTGAATCTTCAGAGTGTTATAATAACTTTTTTCTCTGCGATTGTGTTGATAATCGTAATTGAGGTAGGAAACACCACACGACACGTCAAATCAGTCACTTCAGCCCATGTTCTGGGAGACAGTCAACTTAAGAAGATAGTATGCACAGAGTCAAGTAGACCCGACGACATTATTTTATAGTGTCTGATCTACCAAATTTGTTGTCTTTACTTTAAAGAGTGTCAAGGACTCCGACCTTCAGACTCTAGTCCCAAAGTCGTACCAACCAATAACCATTCCGGAAGGAGGACCAATACAGGAGTTCATCGGATTGAACCACGTATGTCTGTCTCACTGTCTCTCTGAGTGTCCCTTTATCTTTGTTTCTCTCTCTCTCACTAGTAGGTACAACCCAGAGAAGAAGAGACGAATTCCCGTAACCAGGTAGTTCTTCTGGAGTGGGAGTAGTAGAGTAGATTGGGATTAATGGAGGGTTTCCGTGGTGGAGGTTTGAGTTAGTGTAACCCTTATTCACAAAGTTGTACCTTTAAACTTCCCTTGTGGTTGTAAATTAGGTATCGTTATATCATCTGTATTCATTTTTAAACTTAGAGGAGGTTCCTGTCTTATTCCATCTAAACGGAATTGACCTTAAACTCCCGAATCTAGTTTATTTTTATAATTTATCTCTCCCTGAAAGTTCCGTTCTTCGTTAGTGGTTTACTTGAACAACATAGGGGAGGAAGTCAAGTCAAGTCAGCGAGTCAGCACAGGTTGAGAAACGCTGGGGTACTTAACGTCGTGCGGTCCGGAGGGACAGGTAGTGGTCGAGGGCCTCAAGTGAGTTTGAGTGCAGGTAGCTCAGTCACTACGGTAGGTCGGTAGAGTAGGACACAACAGGGGAAGAGGAAGACGGGGGTTAGTGAGGGCCGTAGTCTCAGAAAAGGTTACTCAGTTGAGAAGCGTACTCCACCGGTTTCATGACCTCAAGGTCGAAATCGTAGTAAGGAAGGTTTCTTTAGGGTCCCGACTAGAGGAAGTCTTACCTGACCAACCTGGAGGAACGTCAGGTTCCCTGAGAGAAGTTTACAACCTGTTCAGAAAGACTCCGGAGGTATGTCTATGTCCGAGTCTCTCGCAGGGAGGTGAAACTTATGTCAAGTCGTATAACGTGCACCATTCACCAATAGACAATTTAATTACTTACTTCAAGTTATATAATAACGGGACTCCGACTTCTACCCTCCATTTCCCTTCATTTTGATCTACAAGTGAGTCCTACATCCATTTCAACTAAATATCAATAAACTTAGGTATGTCTGGATACAAACGTAAGAACACGAACAAATAAGTAAAGAAACTACTTAATTATGTAAGAATCGAAACAAAGAGAGTCTTCCGGAACTCCAACGAATACCTTGGATGTGTTAAAACATCGACTTATTATTTATCTACTCTTTTGACCTTATTTTTCAAACGTGTGTCCCAGTGTACCAGGTTCCTAGACGTAGTAAAACGATGCTTGACAGATTTTCGGTTTTGTTCGTCGACTCAGTTCAGTGAACGTTCAAAACATCGTAGGCATTCTATTTTTATTTGGTGAACTATTCCTCAATCTTACATTTAAGGTAATGCGACCCGTCACGTAAAACAGAGAAAACAAGTAAACAACATCAAAAACATGGGTGTCACGGGTCACTTTTGATTGTGTGTTCTATGTCAAGAACTTACTTAATTAGTCTTTGTACAAAAGGATCAGGATCTGTGACTTCTTAGAGGTTTTTTCCCCCTTTAGTACACTATTGCACCTGTCGGGGAACTATTTATTTATAAATTAAGGGATCTCTACAAAAGAAAAGTGTGAAGTCACACTAGATTCCGTACTTTACATTACGTTGTTTCATTTAAACTATGACAGTCAAGATATTTAAGGTAGCCCTTCGAAAATCTAGACAGAACTCGATTCCAATTTTACATCCGATAAAAGTCCGTTACAGGGTACTTTCAATACCCTGTAAGAGAGCATTACAAACTATTCTCACTCCCGTCGTCTCTCAGACTTGATTACAAGAAGTCGTTCTTTGGCTTCGCGTGAACGAGTAACAACGACCATTTCCTCTCAGCACACGACCCGGTCAGTGACAGACATTCCTGTTCACCACAGCGAGAATTCTATAAGAACGATTGCAACAAGTCCATTGAAGGGACATGGCCACGATCCGATTCTCACAGGGACTTAGGTGGGCTGTTGGAATACTCCATCCAGGACAGTGATTTGGGGGTAAAGTGTCCCCTGTTTGGTTCCGAACCTCTTCGACTCTTTTAATGTCTCATTCGTCACCACCATAGTCTCCGCTCTAAGCTGACTCTCTATAAGACGGGAGACACTACGGATACCCTTTTAATTCCTTCGAGGACCCTACACGGTCCAACCTACGGGAAGGAAAATAAGGGTTGATAGATTTATGTGAACCGGTCATGAAAGATACTCGTCTCTAAACCAAAAGGAAACTTGGGATAAGTCTCGTAATTACATAAGATATATGGGGCATCGTTACTTTATTCAGTACACTATTGTTATCCTTGTTATTGTTTTTATTATAGTAGAATTTTGAGAGGGTTTACATAAAACAACAACTTAAAAATTTAGTCAAATGTCAGTGTTTGTTTTTCGTTGTCTGCTCGTAAAATCTTTGTATGTTAAAACAAAGAAAAGTTTGTCGGAGTCGTCTTCAATTTATACTGAGTCAGGTATCGGGTCAAAGTTTTCCCGGTAAAGGACACAGAAAAGGAACTCATTTATTGCGTGTTCTACCAGTGACGGACTAACGTCATAGTGTTACACAAAATAAAAATAAACTTAAAAGTAAATAACTAAAACAAAGGGAACGTGTACTTATTACGTAGGAAAAAGTCTTTCGTGGGTTTAAGTGTAATAAACCGTGTGATTCATTTTACAGGAAAGAAAAACTCGTTATTGTATGTGTAATACATCAGTTACACAAAAATTTAACCAATTTATACATAAATGTACGATTTGACTCCGTAATAACCTCAGCAAACATATCGTTTACCCTCAAATTTAACAGGTTTATAGACAAATAGTTTTATTTTATTGAAATTTTCTCCGACAACACCAAGTAAAACCCCTTTATCGTATAAATTTATACCTATATTTGTCGTAAGGGACATTATAGATCCTCCACCGGCATTGGCAACGCCATTTGTTGTGTCCGGGGACGTCCGAAACTGTCCGAACTCATTACGTAACATCGTGAGAAGGGTTCGTAAGGAAGAAAACACAAGAAGGTATGTTAGTTTTTTGTTGAGTTTATTACAGGTTTGACAGGTGAGGGTCAAATGGAAGGGTTCTTGTCACTTAACGGACACCCGCCCAAGGACGTATACACTTAATCACTTCCTTCGACTGTGATGGGGTCTCCGTCCCGTGCCCCGACTCCCCGTCTCCCCACTCGTAGTTGGGAGGACGGGGTGACGGAAGTCTTGCCACTTTCCATACTACTGAAGGACGAATGATACGGGAACCGGTACCGCGACATAAACCGTCCCCAAACAGACTTTAATTCTTTACCCACGACAAAGATTATGTCCATTTCTTTAAGTCGTTTTTATTCTATATACTTGATTCTTAAATAAGTCAAGTCACTGGTTTTCTCAGAATGAACACCCTCTTTACTCAGTAGAGGATTTCGTACCACAAAGACCTTTAGACCACCAGTAAAGAAAATCCCAACAGGGTCCTAAGATTGAGAATCAATTTTCTGTCTCGAATCTTCTACCTCCACCCGAGTGACCCCTACCTCTTGACACTTCCCCAAGTCCTCATTAATTTGTCTGACAATGGACCTATTCTTGATTTCCATGTGTACCGTGGGTGAGTCCCTTTACCCCGCTTCTCCTTCTTGTCACTCCGTCCCCTTCCTTGGGACGGCTCGTCATAACCACTCAGAGAACTCCTCTGTAGTGCCGGAATGTTCAGAGTCAAAGAACCGAAGGGTTCGGATTGTAAGATACACAACGGTACAAATTGAAAAGTTCATTTCTCTCTGGAGGATTGACGACGGTAGATAGACTTTTTCACCGGCACTCACCTTCTCCCCTTTGGTGAGTTAAATGTCTATCACTCGGTTTGAAATCCGAGAACTCTAATTCAGTTCCCTCCTTTTCATTACTTACCTACTTTCTTTAGGTTTTGGTTGTCCTCCTTATTTCTCTCTCCAGTTTTCGAACAAAAGAAAAGAAAAAATAACTATGTATTCATATAAATGTTACAATACAATCAAAGTTCGCATGTCGTTTTACTAAGTCAAGATTTACACATATGTATGTATACACATACATATGCATATATGTATGTAAAAGGTGATATGTGTGTATATAAGAAAAAGTCTAAGAAAAGGTGTTTTATGACTTATATCAAGGAACACTTTCGAACAAAAGAATTACTGACAAGTCACATATACTCAGTGCGAACAGATCACATCCGAAAAAGGATTTCCTCTGAGACTCTGTTTCTAAGATTACGTTCATCTGAAAAACACTCTATTAGGGTCCTTTGTCGTCCTCTCCTTACCCCTCCACTCTCACCTTTCTCCTCCTACGGTTGTCCCCACGACATAGTGTCGTCAACGGGTCTCGGACGCTTGGGACCTATTGTCACATCTCGTACGGACGCAATAGGGTTGGTACCCCAATCTACGACTCTACTAACAACCATATATAGTTGGAGCAGAAACCGATAAACAGGTAGTTCGATCAATGGGTAGTCGAGTGACCTACTCCCGTCAGTAACATAAACGAGAGATTATAGGGGACGAACCGGAACTTGAGCCCAGATAGTATGAGAGGCGAATCTGTTTTAGGAGTCCCTAAAAGGGAGAAATGCCACAAGTGTCACTCGTAGGTACCTCTGTACCCACTCCGTGACTGTCACAGACGATGGTTGAAAAGAAAAAATTTTTTTAATAAATAAAAATAAACTTCCCATTCACGAAATATCAAAACACAACCAAAGATGGTTGTGTACTTAGTCGGTATCCAAATGGGTACAGGGGAGGGCGGAGGGAGGGGTAGGGTAGGGAGATCCAACAATAGTTCGGGACCAAACACAAGGGACTCAGTGTGTCGTTCAAGGGTTACCGATAGATAAAATGTATACCATCACATACAAAGGACCTCTTCCGTTACCGTTGGGTGAGGTCCCAAGAACGGACCTCTTAGGGGCCCAGTCGCCTCGGACCACCCGACGCAGACGCCCCAACGTGTCTCAGTCTGTGCTGTCTTCGCTGAATCGTCGTCGGCACACAAAGACACAATGAGAGAGGTATAGAGGGTGGAAGAGGAAGAGGGAGTGTCGGGAGAGGTATTTAGACAAGAGTTACAGACACAGAGGAAACGACGAGACGTTTATCGAAGTAGTTTTGGGACCTAGACTCCAGAGAGTTGAGGAGAACGATATTTTATTAGAGGTCATCCTTGCCACACTTTCCGTCTTTCTGAAACACGAACCCCTTCTCCCATACCAATTCCCGTGGTTCTGTAGATGTTTTGTCTACATAAAGGTAGAGTCGTCCTCCGTTGGTACAAAGAGATTCACAACTAATTTGAGAAAGGGGTACCACCAAGGGAACAAACTGAGTAAGTACAACAAGAGTAAATGGAGGAAAACGAAAACCCTTAAACGGTCGTACCTTGAACAAAGTTGCAGATGTAACTAATCTATGTTCGAATACGATTCGACTTTCGGTCATGTAAACAGACCCCTTGAACACCCCGAGTAATTGGGTTTTGTCCCAAACCCTAACTTTTACGTTTATCTGGGTTACTTACATATTTGTGGTCTGTGTCTTATCTGACAGGAAGGGTCCGTCCCTATGAAGTGAATTGAAAACTCGCGACTGTAGTTTCTCTCGGGAGTCTAAGGAGGTCCATCTTAGAGAATTTTCCTCTGACTTTTCGACCTAGACTACAGTAACCACTAAGAAAGAAACTCGAAGACTGCTCCAGATCTTTATTGTACCACGTTGACTCTCCCGAGTTCAAATCCTCAACTCTTCTTAATCTAAGTTTAGGACCCGTTCCATTACTTAACGGAACACTACAACCCGTTCCATATAACTTCTAGAGAGAGTAAAAAGATTGTTTTATACCTATTATTAAAGATATGGAGTCCGATAACCCTTCTACTTTAATTCTGTGGTATAGATTTCTTGGTTTCTCCCACACTGCATATTTTATATGTGGTTTCCTTACTGAAAGGAAGTAGAAAACGACAGAAAGGTAAAATCTTTCGTAGAAACAAAGAAGAAAAGGTAAGAAGAAAGGAAGGAAGTAAGGGAGGGAGGGTGAGAAAGAAAGAGAAAGGGGGTGTTAGTCACCAAAAATATAAGAGTCCTAACATTTTGATGGTACTCGTGATGGATTCAGGTCTTAGAAAAGAAAACTGAATGACTGGTACTCAAAAGAAACAAACAAAACGGTGTCACAAATATTTCTCACTGTCCTCTTGGAGTAAATGGTTATTTTGCAGTGTAAACTTTAGGTTGAATACGATTTTTGACATAAGTATGGATACTAAAGTACACCAGAAATCGACCTTCCATCTACTTCGTAGTGTCTCGGGTAAAATGTCTACTTCTTTCACTCTGTGAAGTTCCACTGGATTCCTGTTTCGTAGTGACTCCCTGTTGTAGACTCCGTCCATAGTCTAGAGGACAAAGATAAGGCTTTATCATGAGTCACCATTACGAAATGGACTCTTTGAAATGGTTGTACATGTTTTGTGACAGGGTACGCACTTCGTCGCATATCGAGGGTCCCCATTCAGTCTCGTCCTACACATCGGACAGCCTTCCTTACACCGGTCTCCGAGTCGTATGACTACGGATTCCAAATGACGGTGAAGGAACCGAGAAAGAGTGAACACCGAAGTGAAGACTTTAAAAGATCTTACCCAAAGTAATGGAACTCCCGTGAAAGGTATTTTTCCTCCTCTTTTCCTGTCAAAGTAGCGATGAACGGCTTCGTGACCGGGTGTTCAGAACTCGAAGAATATTAGTACGATACCCCACGAACAAACGTGGAAAGAAGGTTTTAAATCACAGTCACAGAGGTTCTAATTGTTGGATGAGTTTGATTTGGTGTGGATCCAAAAGAAAAGAAAGTAATCTGTTCCTAAAAAACCTAGGGATGAGTCAAAGAATGTTAAAAAAGTGGATAATACATCTAACTGTTACCCAGGTTCCACCGTCACAATCCTTAGTAAGGACCAGATTTTTGATTGGTGAATCGTAGAAGTTCCTACTACATTATACGATCGTTGACAAAGTTTAATAATATTCTCTGAAAATTTTGTGGGGAATAGATGTACGTGGGACAACCATCCTTATTTATGTGTACGATGAAAGACTTGTCAAACTCTCTCAGGTAGTTTTAAAATTTGTACGAGTAGAGAATTGGATATTAAGGTAAAGATCCCGAAAAGATCCTGAGAAGATGTCTTTAGGTGAGTGTGTCAACACTTTCAGAGTGTACGTTCTTACAAGTAACGGAGTAATTTTATACTTTTCAACTTCCCTTTGGATTTATACATAATTGTCTCAAGTCAGTAAGTCAGTACAGGCTGAGGAACACTGGGGTACCTGACATCGTACGGTCCGAAGGGACAGGTGGTGGTTGAGGACCTCGGATGAGTTTGAGTATAGGTAGCTCAGTCACTACGGTAGGTTGGTAAAGTAGGAGACTCAGGGGAAGAGGAGGACGAAAGTTAGAAAGGGTCGTAGTCCCAGAAAAGATTACTCAGTCAAGAAGAGGAGACCGTCGGTTTCACAACCTCAAAGTCGAAGTTGTAGTCAGGAAGGTTACTTATAAGTCCTGATTAAAGGAAATCCTGACTACCCAAACTAGAGGAACGTCAGGTTACCTGAGAGTTCTCAGAAGAGATAGTGGTGTCAAGTGGTCGTAGTTAAGGAGTCACGAGGGAAGAAATACCAGGTTAAGAATGTAGGTATGTACTGATGACCTTTCTGGTATCGAAATTGATCTACCTGAAAACAACACATGATGTGTGTTTAATTGAGTTTAATGTACTATACGATAGGTACTATGAAAAAAAGAGAGAGTACGACTGCTCTCTTGTTAAATATAGTGCATTAAGGTGGAACATTTTGTATTGTTACGGTTTTACGATAGTTCAATATACTCAATAAATATATAAAACCTAAAACCAGGGAACAGTCTATACGGAACGTTTATAAAAGAGGGTAAGTCATCCAATGGAAAAGTAAGAGAAAAGAAACGACACGTCATCGAAAAATCAAACTTCGTCAGTGTCAACAAACAAAAACGAAAACAACGAAGGTGAAAACCACAGTTTAAATTTTTTAATAGTTGTTTTGGATACAGTTCCTCGAATAACAGATATATAATAAGATTCTCAAAATACCAAAATCTAGAATACAAGTTGAGAAGTTAGATAAAACTCAACCACACACCATATTCTGTCACCAGGTCAAAGTAGAAAAACGTATTTAATTAACTGGTATATATGCACACCTAAATAAACACCAGAGAGATAAGACAAGGTAACTAGACAGACAAAAATACAGTTATGGTATCGTAAAATTAATGATATCGAAACATTGCATCAAACTTTAGTTACTGGTTACGGAAATCGAAACATGAAGAAAGAGTCCTGTTGAAACTGATAAGTACCAGAAAACACTAAGATATATTTAAAAACAAATACACCTGACAAAAGAGATAAAGACACTTTTTATGGTAATCTTAAAACTATCTTAACGTAACTTAGACATATAACGAAACCCATCTTAATTTGTAAAATTGTTTTAATTAAAAAGGTTAGGTACTTACACCTTACAGAAAGGTTAACAGTCACAGAAACAATTAAAGAAAGTAATTACAGAATATCCAACGTCATATGTTCAGAAAGTGAAGGAACCAATTTACATAAATAACTATGAGAAATGGTTGATTTAAACCCCCACAAAAGGGTTATCTAAAAGGACCCGCTTTTGGTAAATATTTTTAAGGTCTTTTAATGAAATAGGAACAGTAAATAATTAGTTAGTCTTTTATATGTTAGAAAAAGAAAAGTCTGATAATTATAAAACAAATCTTTCATCCCAGTCATCAGAGTATAATCCGTATCTTAACAAAATAAAACAAACTTTAAACGTAAATCGAAGGATAACTGAGTACAGAGACTGAGTATTAACATGACTTTTCAGTTCTTTACACAAAAGACTCAAACCTAAATACTACGGTAAAAAGTAACGACTACCAGGAATACCAACTTCTTTTCCCTACACGATGAAGATAACAGATGCGTACCGCTACCTTTTCGACTCTTTACACTGGGAAAACGACTTCATTTTACCCTCCTCCAGACTTTTAGAGTCTAAGTGTGAGGAAACTCCGCCGAACCATCAAACCATTTTGTATACGAGAACACTCCCTGAACCTCCTCTGTTCTTCTACTCTACACAGTAAACCCACCTTCCCACTTCTCTTCATGGTTTTAGACGTCGTCGGTAAAAATTTAAAATAAAACTCATATTGACGAAATGTTACGACACAACCAAGGACGATATGTTGTCACACTTAGTTGAGATTCATATGTATATATGGGAGGGAGAACTCTGAGAGAGGGGATGGGGGGTGGGATGGGGAGAACCTAACTGAGGAGATGACTTGACCTTGTGTACTTCGAAAAGAAGGGATGTTGAATGATTTACTGTCTTAGGTTTTCTTACGGAAATTAAGACCAGAATTTTAGAACCGGTACACAGTCTACTGGTAACTAAAAGATGATAGTAATCCAGTTTTTAATATAGGGAATCACTGTCTACTACACACATTATAAATAATGTTTTGACCTAAAAGGGTCCCTAGGGTTGACTCTGTCTCAGAATAGCAAATCATAAAGGGGTCATCACAACTCGCTCCTAAGAAATTGTGATCTCCGGAGACTCTCGACTATTTACAAATAAAGTGGTGAACGTCTGACACTTTTAGGGGACGAGAACTCACCACACATCCCATTCCCTTTCTGGTTGTGGTACTCCACGACTTATAACCCAAGAAAAAAATTTCGGAACTATAATTCTTTGAATACCAAGGACTTTCGATCTTTCTTTTGGACTTTATCAAACTCTTCGTAACGAGATCTTAATAGACCCCCTTTGATCCAAACCAAATCAACCAACTAAATTTAATTTAGATAACAACAACAGCAAGTCAGGGATTCGGTCCTGTGGACCGACGGGACAGGAAGTGGTAGAGAGCCGCGAACGAGGTTGAGTACAGGCGACTTAGCCACTACGGTAGGTTCGTAGAGTAGGAGACGGTGACGAGTTAGAAGGAGGACGGGAGTTAGAAAGGATCGTAGTCCTAGAAAAGGTCTCAGCAGACAAGCGTAGTCCACCGGTTCCATAACCTCGAAGTCAAAGTCGTAGTCAGGAAGATTACTTATAAGTCCCAACTATAGGACATCATAATTTAGATAGTCTCTGGTATTTAACATTACTTTTACTTGAGAATCTGTTACCTTAAAATTCAGTATGTTTATACTAGAGGTCTAAAATTAATAACTCAAGTCGTATGTATTTTCAGTGAAACATTTTACCGGTACTGTAAAGATTTGGGAAAGATGAGAGTTAAAGACATGAATGGGGGTCACTCGGACCCTATCTTTCGAACGTCAACCAGTAATCAGATACCTGAGGGTGAAACTCATCACGGTCTACTCTCTCATGACTCTTATTTTTTAAAGTAGGTGCGAAACCTGGGGTAAACTCTGGCAAAGTCTTGTGTGTTGTTGTGCACGTATGAATCACGAGTGAAAATACTCGTATAGTAGTTTTTCTGTCGAACAACCTTTCATCAGATAGTACTTCCTGTGTTTTTGATGAAGTTCTAAAGTCAGTTAAGTTTCTAGGTATTCATTAGGTAACTAGCTCCGTTTAACAACTGCTAGGTAGTAGTGAAAAAAGTCACACTTTTAAGGACAAAGTCCTCGACACTCCTGTCAGACATCCCGTCCCCTTGAATGACTCCCCCTTTTTCTACATCGAAAACCCAGACCCTACTTCCGTCTCTTATCCAAGCGTTTATTGTTCCCTTCCTCAACCACGATCACCATTTCTTAGGCCAGCGGTCACGTCCTCTATATTCTCTGTGTCCAAGCTAGGGACCCAACCCTTCTGGGGGACCTCTTCCTATATACCATTGGGTGAAATCATAAGAACGGACCTCTTATGGGTACCCGTCTCCTCGGACTGTCCGCAGTATTTCTCAGTCTGAACTGACTTCACTGAATCGTGCGTCACTGTTCTTCTGGAACTACTGCGCCAGACTGTTTGTACCACCTGGTCAGTGAAGCCCTTGGAGTTCATTGTTTCGGACAAAAGGATCTCCTCTCCGTCGAGTCTGACCTCTCTTGATATCACACATAGTCCAGTGAAACTCTGTCTTTTAGTGACAAACCAAACGAGTTCACCGTCTGGTTTGAAGGACCTACTCAAGTTTCCGGGAGACTGTCCGTTTTCTCCCGTCTCTGATCCATAAGAGATGAAAAAGTCTTTGTTCCACCTTGGTCTCTTCGTAATTTAAGATGAAAGTTCGTCCACCGCGTCACCATTTCCTAGACGGGACTGTTACGTCCCCTGTGTCCTCTACACCCAAGCTAGGGACCCAGCCCTTCTAAGGGACCTCCTCCTTTACCGTTGGGTGAGGTCATGAGAACCGACCTTTTCAGGTACCTGACTCTTTTGAACACCCGTTGGATAGCAGGTGTCCCAGCTTTTCGTAGACTATTCTGATTCGTGAGAGGTCTCTCAAGTTGGTATCTGTTCTTGGTGTATCTATTTCTGAACAGACTCCGTGCGTTACAGGTTTCTACTCGTCTAAATCACAAGAAGGATTTATCACCGATAGTAAAATCATCGAAATGTTAGAAGACGATTGAACCACTAGCTGTTCTTAAAGTAGAAGTAAAAGGGTCACAGTAACTGATGTGTAAAGAGAAGGATACGAACAGGGTTTGGAACCGTTGTGAAGGCCCCCTGTAAGGTGTACACCAAATGTAAAATGATAGGCTGAACAAATATTTATTTGGACCGATGTCCTGTTGTCACTAATTTCTGGGTGGCTGTGGACCGGAGTCCCTCCTCCGGTCAGACGAATCTCGAAAGCACGTCTGAAGAGTAGGATTAACACGATACAGTCACGACACTCCTTCCTTCGACCTCGAAATCAGTAGTTTGGACAAATTCACTTTCACTAAAACTCAAACAACGAAGGATACTAATCTCTTCAAATATAAAGTAAAGGTGTCATAAAAAATTATCGTTGGAATACGATTAAGTTGTATACGAATGGCCTATCTATTAACAGAGGTTCTTATAGTTACGTATACCTTAAAAAGTATATTAATTACGAAATTTGATCCGTAGTCGGAGTTAATAGATTGGTAAAGACCAGGTTCTAGTCTAAAATCCGTAGTACGGAGAAAAGTAAAGGTGAAGAAGCAGTAGAACTTCCACCTTTCTGTCTCAAGTAAATGGGGTAAGGTAAGAGAAGTGTCTACTCCTTTGAGTCCGGGTACCCCCTAGTTTACTCAATGATTTCCAGAATGTTGTCGAATACCTCTCTCAGACCCAAGACAAGGGGGTCAACCAACGGGGTACAAGAAAACCTGTAATGGAGGACCAAAAATGTCTTTAGTCTCAAACATTGTCTTTGAGACTGATATTAACGACACCTGTATACCAGAACTTAAATACAATGTTCTACGATTAGCAACGGACGGACGGACGGACGAGTATCGGAACGATTTACTTTAGTGGGTGGGGTTTGGGACGACAGAATCGTCGGTCTGAAACATGGACACTGAAGAGATTGGGACAATTACGAGTAGGCAGAACCCTACTGGTAAGACGGGGTGTCTCAGGTAGGTAGTGTCCCCGATCTCCACTCCGTCCTGCTAGTCTCCCTGAAAGAGAGAAAGTCCCGCTACTTGGGCCCCTTCTCTTTTTCTAATGGAAAACCTTTGCCCTAGTACTTAAACTTCAGTCTTATTCAACTTTCTCGTGTTGACGTCGTTTGTTTTTGGTATACGTTAAGTCTCAGTTCTCTCGCGCCTTGGGTTTCGTTCGTCTCTGCGGTCGTTCACTTCTTTCCTCTTTTGTCGGTCGTCTGTCTCGACGTGTGTGTAAGACGTTGCACCGGATGACATTACTGTCATTGTCGATGGTGGTCGAGACCCGTGACGCGAATTGTAGCAGGGAGGTACTGGCGTGCAATTGGTAGTGTCGTTGAGTCCTCCACGTAAATCGCAATAGAGATAAACGTCTATCTATGTAACCCCGTGTCCCTCCAACTACTTGAACGACTCCCAGTACGGCAAGTGAAGTGACGGCATCACGGACGGGTAGACAACATAAGGTACACCATTGGGGACTATCTCAGGAAAGGGTTTTTTCGTTGACTTTCGTATGAATAAATTGGTACTGTTTTTAATCTTACAAACCTTTTATAAACTGAACTTTATAAGTTGGATACTACTTCTGAGTGGAGGTTTTTCGTATTAAGTAATACATAAAGGTCAGGATTATCAGAAGTAGACAGTCAGAAAATGAGCTCAATCTCCACCTTTGGAATGGTCCGTCTTGGTTCCACCCATTGGTCATTGTTTCTACCCCCTTCGGAAGAACTCCTGACACCCGACATTTAGTCCAAGAACATGAGAGTATAGACTTCCCCTTATTTTTTGTCCCCATTTTTCTCCTCCCCTTCACCTTTCTCTCAATTTGTTTCTCGGATGTCTGCGTCGAAGATTGTTTAATCGGAATCCGTGGATGACTCACTAAATCCTCGTTTTCGTAATTTGTTTCTTTGGTCGCTTTACGTGTTCTTATTCAGTCTAATTTGAACCTTAACTCCTCAGTAACATCACACACTGGAACCCGTTTCCATTGGAGTGACTGAGTCAAGGATTTCGTATAACCACTCTTCGACCCTTCGAACTCTCCAGGGGTTGGTTTCACCGCCAAGACTCGGGAGAGTTCTCAAAACTTTATGTCGTTTGACCTTCTCGATGTCTTAAATTTATGGACCCTAAACCCGTCAATCAATACCAGTCTTCGTCTCTCTTATTGTAGTTATTTACTTAATAGAGAGTTAGTGATTAGTACAAGGGTCTTGAAAAGAGTAAGACTCATAATCTTATATTAAACTTCGAAAAATAGTCAGTTAGTTAGATAACTAGTTATTTGTCCATTTTCGTATTCGGGGTTGGACTAGGGTGGTTTAGGCGTGAAGGTCGTCTCGGGACCCTTAGAAAGGGAGGTGTTCGCGGACCCCCTAAGACCAATAGTCTCTTCAGACACCTCGCGGTGTGGCTGCCGACAGGGGACAGAAGAAGTACGACTACGAAAGTCCGACTGTCGTACGACGAGATAGAGAAACGGTCTACTCCTCGGACTCGGGATCTTTAGGCGGCTTCCGATACGTCAACCTTCCGCTGTCTCAGGTCTACTGAGCTCTCCGGGAGTAAAATTGACTTTGAAATATGGGAAACCGACTCTCACACTAACCGGTTTTGGCACACAAACGGGTGACCCATCCTTCCCAGTTCCACCCGGGAGATATCCTCACGATTCTCAGTTGGGTGACGATTTCCTCGACTTAAGTCACTTAAGTCGACTTGTTCCTCGACGGTTTAAGTTAAACGGGGAGATAAAGGGTCACAAACGTATGGACGGTTGAACCTTTTTTTGACCTGAGTGTTTTATCAGACCTTACCTTTTCTCTAACGGTTCCTTTCATCTGTGTCCGGTCACCCCTAAGTTGGCTCTTACTCGTCTTGTGTTCTTCACCTCTAACAACACACACAAAAGGGCACACTTTGATTCTAGCCTGCTGAATCACGAAGTACCACGTGCGGGTAGGAAGACGCAAATCCACCCCACACTAGCCTCAATACCGCTCTCTCCTCCTTCCCGTACCCGTCTCTGACTCTCCTCTCTTCGATGGTCATAGTGATCTCAATCCCGGAGGAAGTGAAGACAGAAGTCTTTCTCTCAAACTCGGATCTGAACCATTGAGGAGTGTGAATAATATCCTCGAAGAGGGACGGACAAAGTAGTACCACTAATCGTTATTGTAAGAATTTTACTTTTTCCTGGACACTAAAGAAACCCTTCTGTTATTTTCTCCTCCTAAACCAAGACATAGAAAGGTCGACACTCTAAACCCCGTTAACTGTACAATCTCAGTAGTAAGAGACCACGCACTCTAGTATAGATGGAGAACTTCAACAGAACTTTAAATTACTTTATATATACACTTTTGGATTGCACGTTAAAAGAGCACTTACAGTCGAAGAAGGAGTAAATATGGGATAGAAGTGGGACTGAAGACAGGTCAGGGACGGTCGGATAATGAGTTGACCTTTGACCTAATACAGAGTTCAAGGTTTAGGAAGGACTCTCTTCGTGCCCATTTCCTCGTTTCACTCTCCTGGATACCCGTCACCGAAAGAGTGAGTCTTTGTATGTTGTTTAAATTTCAAGAGGCTTGGTTTACCCTTTGGGTAAGGGTGGGGAGATGAGGTCGCCCCAGGGTCAGTCGTTTCTAGGAGGCAAGTGTCTAGTCATACTCAAAGAACACAGATATAATACGATCTACAACCTTTACAAGCGACGGGGACTTACGGAATCTGGTATAGAAGAGTAAAAGAATGACCGTTTCTACAAACAAAATTAATCGAAAAAAGAGAGAGGGTATTCCTCCATGTTCATATTCTTAAAATAGACGCGACAAAAAAGAAAAACGAGTCTACAAGTCAGCACAAGTTGAGACGTTGGGGTACCTAATATCGGGTGGTCCGAGGAGGTAGGTACCCTAAGAGAACCGGTATTATGACCTCACCCAACGGTAAAGGGAGAGTCCCCAGAAGGACAGAGTCCCTAGCTTGGGAGTAGAGAATACAGAGGACGTAAATTGGTGATCATGGTGGACCCTTCGGGACGTGACCAATGGAAACGTATTCAAATTGTTCGGGAAGAACTTTCGAGGAATAAGTAATTGAATTTCAGAACGATTTATGAACAAGACGGTGATTCTAGAACATTGAATCACGAAGTATCGTGTGTAGGTAGGAGAGAACCAGTCATACTCACCCAGCCGATTCAACCAACCAAAAGACGTAGACCGTTAACCACACATTCAACCAAATAGGGAGAGACTCTAATTAAAGGTATGTATTCTAGACCCCTTTGATAACTTAACGATGACGTTTCAATTGATTAAAAGGAACCCATTTCACTGTAAAGGTCTCCTACTGATAGTCTGAACCTCAGGGTGTCTGGACTGAACTAATAGTAAAGATGGTAAATTATGACTGTAACAATAGACTAGAGTGATTCGAAGTCAAAGAAGTAGACATTTTACTCTTGTTCTTACGGAGGGTATTTGTAAATGACACTCCTAATTTAGTTTCTCTTCAATGAACCATAGGACGTTCACAAGGTGTTTGAGTATAGAAACAAAAAAAAAAATTGACCACATAGGGTTCTCTGTTTTTGTCATGGACTGGGTATCCTCCACGGGTCATCCACAAATGACTTATTTATAACTTAGTCATTATGAGTCACTTACCCATTTATAATAACTTACTTATTCATTCATACTTACTTACTTATATACAATATGTTTACTTACTGATAACCTATTTATTATTTATGGCGTACTTATTTGTCAAATCTTTTAAGACATTACGGTCTTCTGTCTGTGAGGTCTGTGAGTCCTTCTCAACAATTACCTTGGTCACCGGTGTCCGAACAAACCGTCGGGATTCTGGTCAGGGTAGGAGAGGATAACAAGGAGTCCGACGAGACACGTCACCAAAAGGGTGACTCAGTGGACGTTTATAATTTCCGGAGAAGTACGACACTACTACACGAACCTAGGTTCGCACTCTGCCAGCGGATGGCACGTACCCGACAAAACCTTACTTCTGTCACACAGTGGAAAAAGAGGGTAGCCCTGTCGGACACCACAGGAACGACTGGGTCCCGACCCCACTGGAAGGGTTCATTACGTGAGATAACTTTAAGAGTTCTTTCGTCGGTGATGAAGGGGGTTGGAGAACTTGGTAATCACTCCTACCCGAAAACGACAAACGGACCGAGAAGACTGTGGGGTCCCAGGACGTCGGGGAAGGATGTGTAGTCTTGTAGTTTCGGAACCAAGGTCGAGGACCCCACCCCTCAGATATTGAGACCTTAGATCGAAAGATTCAAGTGATTTTGAACGACTTAAGGTCTCGGAACCGAGGAACTTTTCGTTCCATCCCAAGTCGAAGGGTTAAAGAAAGTGATCCCGACTTTCTTTCGTTCCGGTAGGAAGTTCTAGACCCCGTTTAATATGACACAGAGGACAGTGGAGCCGGTCAATGGGACGGTATTTCGTGTATAAAAATACACTAATTTTACTTGTAGTTTACGTCGGTACTTCCTCTTATTTCTCTCTACCCTGCAGAGTCTTGCCCGGTACTCACGTTCGTCTCCTCCTACCCCCTCTTCTCTTTTCTTTCTTTCCTTGGAGCGACCACCTGACACAGATGGGGACTCCCCTTCTCCTCCCTTTCAGGACTTTACCTCCCAGAGTCACAGAGTCTAAAACACAGACACGTCCTTCGGGGACGCAGGTAGTGAAAAGGGGGGACCAGAATACTAGAGGTGACGTTTACCTCGTCCCTCGTACTGCCCCGGGTCTCCTACCACGACGCATCTCGCACCCGGTCGGGGGGTAGACGTACGAGGTCCCGTTCGCGGGTGCTAAGGACACACATAAAAGGTCCGTCGGGTCGGGGAGGTGTAGGTTGTCAGTGACCTTTTATTCTTTTCTGTACAGGGGACGGAAGCAGAACGGGTGTGCGATGGTGAACCGTCAGGAAGTCCTAAAATACTGTTTATCATTACTTATTAATTGTTTAGTAAACTCGACGATGGTTTTCGGACTTCTCTTATCGTCGCGGAGTCGAGTGTGGTAGGGTCTGTCCGGAACTGTCACAAAGGAGAAGATTATTTTGAACGGACTTTATGACCCCGAGACTATTGTCGAGCTCCGGTGGTCCCTTGGTGAGGAGGGGACGGCCCGAGATGAAGAGGGGTCCGACGACCGTCCTCTCGCTCTGTTCATCTCGATCACAGAGCTGAAAGAGAGCCAAGACGTTGTGAAAAGGTAGTCTCTGGTTTCAGACCTCCTCTGGGTACTCGAGGTAGTCTCGTCACCAACTTTTCACACCTCACCCTGTCGAAGTATACGGGGGTGGGATCCTCTGTAAACCGTGGTAGTCCTCTATGAATTCCCAGTATGGACCCTCTCACAACGACTACTACGACCGTAAATCACCCATCTCCGGTCCCGACGACGACGATTTATAGGTGGTGTTTCGTAGTAGAGTGGGTCTTACATGTGGACGCCATCTCTTTGTCTGAACGCACAGGGGGAGGGGGGTAATGTCAAGTCGCGCGGACCACGGACCTCACTCGGGTCTTGCCCTCTTTGAACCCGAGGGAGCTCACCACTGAATGTGATACTGTCCGTCTCTCTTTCCGTGTTTTCGCCGTCCCCCAAACCTATCGTTCTCTCTCTCTCACTCGCTCGCACACACACGTAAAATTTGTTCAGTAAAATAGGTAACGTTTTATACGAAACGAACTACCACTGTCGTTAAAAGTACTTAGTAATTACTCGGTAAAAGAAGAGCGGTACAACAATTATAGATGCGACTCCGGAAACTCAACTGTCGTCTAAAGGAACACTAATCAGTCACAAATAAAAAAACTTTATACAAGAAGTGTAAATCTCCTCGTGAACTCACACTTAAGTACCCGAAAGAAAAACAAACAAAAGAAGGGATTTACTTTAGAGGTTCTGGAAGGGAGGACAAAGGATCAGGAAGAAAACCTTTTTCCTGTAATCTTCGTCGTTCTTACCCGTCAAACACCTATTATGAAGGTGAATATCAAAACTTCCCCACTCCCATCTCCCACCTTCCGTTACCATTCTAAGGTCAAGACTGGCGTACTTGAGATTCTTCACGTTTGGAACGTCAGGAGAGGTCTCATCGACGTCGCTTCTCAAACATTTAGTACAGAATAGACACTACCTAACCAAGGGGTCGGTCCACTATAACAAAAACAAAAACGGAAATCGACGAGAATAGAAAACATAAATTATATTAAAAGATAACCTATCCCCCACCTCTTTTCCCTTGTTCGTTATAAAAACTACCTAATAACTTGTAGAGTGACTGGAAAGAGTAAATAGATCACTGGACAGGAGTACAGAGTACAAGTATCAGTGTTGTTAGTATAACCGAACCGGTTTTCCTAGTAAGTCCAAATAGTAGACATTCTACTATGTCTTTTTCGACTTACTGGAAAAACCGGTTGGGTTATAAATAACTCATTTAGGGTGTGCCGTCCATGATACAGTGTAAGTAATTGAGTAGGTTAAGAGTATTGTCAGTATACTCAATTATAATGACGGAGAATGTCTACTCCTTGACCCTTGTATTCTTCTACGTATTTAAGTGTTCTAGTGACTCGGTCTATCGTTCGTTAGTCCTGTTCTTAGTTCCACACCGTCTCGGGTTTCGTTCGATTGAGACGACAACTTTACAAGTCCCGAGACCAGTTAGTCTTGTAGAGAGCCTCGACCGGGTGTCCCAGAGGCGGTTCGAGGGTTGGGGAACGTAGGTCGGAGGGACGCACACTAGGAGAGAAGTATTCGGGAGACGAAGACTCTAGTAAAGGACCGGCCCGGAACCAAGAAAGAATTGAAGACCAACCGTGCGAGGAAAAGGAGTGGTCTTTGCGGAAGGAAGAAGGAAGATTGTAAAGTTTAAAACAAAAACGAAGTTTCGGGTCAAGGGTGATGGTGGTGGTGGTACTTCTGAAAGGCATAGAAAAGGTAAAACTCTTATGTGTGAGAGATCCAAACCTACGTTCGGACGGACTTAGATTTTAAGACCGAGACAGGTGTCTGACGAAACGGAATCTCTCTTTTTTATTGGATAGAGACGGTAAGTCATCAACATGTTACGTTCAAGAAGACACGAAAGAAGGAATAGACGTTTTATTTGAACATGTGATTTAATTTTATGGGTGAGGTGAAGTGTCCTAACAACGTTATGTATTTACTCTAGTACGTCTACTTTTGAGAAACATTCTGAAACAATCCAATAGTGGATGTACCACAATAATCTGATAGTGGGACTAGAAAGAAAAAGGTAAGAATAATGAATGTAAAATAAAAGAGATGGATTAGGGTGGTTAAAACAAACTGACACATACTTCATCTAGTGATCACTCCCCGACCTCTCTTTCAGCCGACAAAAAAAGAAAGGACAAAAGGTCCTGAACATCAACGTCTTTACATTATACACTAACCGTCGTAGTCTACAGTGGTGCCCAACATAAAAATCTTTTCTTCCCTTATTTTGGTTTACTGAAGTCACTATATTTGCTAGTCTTACTGGGACATTAGGGGGTTTTATGTGGAAAATCATTTTACACTCCTTTTAGGTGAATTAATACGGTGAATGGTACCCTTTGCCCAAATGTCTAGAAGAAAGAAATTGTCGTAGTGGTAGGACTGATCGACTTCTCTCACTGACAAAAAAGATCCCATAAATAATTTACGTTTCCCCTTATAAGGGTAACCCTAACAGGGAGCTTAACCTAACTGACTAAGTCTTTCTCTATCTATCATAGAAATGTATAACTTAGAGAGATTCTTGTACCAAATCGAGAGACAAGTTTAGAATAAAATGTAGGAAACCACGAATACGGGTATTTCCGAAGACATATAAGACAATCTAAGTAAGGATCCATCAACATTAAAAAGCACGATATCGGTATTCAACATAAAATATATTCAATACTAGTGTTCAGAGCGTAGGAACACAAAACATTTTTTGACAAGGTGACAGACTTACAATTGAAAGATTATAAACACCCCGTGTACGAGAGGTGTGACCTTGGTGACACCAGTCGGAACCGTTGTTTACTCGCGTCGTACGAGACAACGGAAACCCGTCGCGACGCGCTAAAAATTACTGATATCGAGTTACTTTTTAATTATGTCGTTTACCTACCCGAGACTAAGACACGAATTTCGGGGTCTTGAAAGGTAGTCCTCCCACCGGGGCGTCTGGACCACCTGTTCTTTCAGAGTGAAAACCCCTCTCTCTTAAGAGGGTCTACTTTTAGGAAAACTTTTTAGATTTTCGGTTCCTTTTCCTGGGTTATCCGGATGTGGAAAGAAGGATCAAGACGGGTAAAACTATCTTAGGTCAACACACGGTGTCTCATATGACCTGACCCTACATCTTTAATTACTACACAAAACATATAGTTGGATAGTGTGACTAACGTGTAGTTATAAAAACTTATTACATCAAACGTTTATTAAATTTTGGATAAAGATACTTCTCTTAGTCTGTAGATTACCTGATCTTACGTTTTAACGTCCATCCGTAAAAATCTCCATAGTCCCGTCAAGTCAACCGAGTCACCAATTCTTAGGCGGACGGTGTGTACATGTGGACACCGACTAAGTATAACTACATACCGTTTTTGGTGGTGTTATAACATTTCTTTAATCGGAGGTTAATTTTATTTAACTAATTAAAAAGTAGTTATCTTAGGCGGACGGTTACGTCCTCTGTGTCCAAACTAGGGACCCAGTTCTTCAAGGGGACTCCTTCTTTTACCGTTGGGTTAGGTCATAAGGACAGACCCTTTAGGGTACTTGTCTCCTAGGACTCTCCGATGTCAGGTACCACAACGTTTTCTCAGTCTATACTGAATCACTGATTTGTTATTGTTTACAAAGGTTCATGGACCCGTGTGACGGGTCCAAAGAGTCTTCAGGAGTCGGTCAGGGGAGATGAAGCCCACGAGACACCCCGTTTACGGACCTGTACCCTCCTTCACAGTCGTTCTTATATGTACGTACTGTAGGTTTGGGTCATGAGAGAGACGAAACGGTAGGGAACCAACGAATAACCTGAGAAGCCTTTCTAGGAAACCACGAAAAACGTGTGGAGACATGGTAAACCACGGTCACCGGAATCTCGTGCACGAATTTTGGACTCTCTTAATGACGGTGCCGGTTTCCAAGGCGTCGAGTGACCCTTGTTTCACGTCCCGACCTGGTGTCTCGTACCGGGAGCCGTAGACACGTAACGCAGTCATGAAGTCTGGCCCCGCTTGACTGACTACCCTACACCTCCCCTCGTGTTTGTAATAACGGACAAAAAAGGTACCTCTTTCTTTCGGGCAACTTGGTCTTCCTGAGGACGAACGATGACTAGACTTTCTAATCCGGACCATCTCTTATAGGCGATACCACCTTAAACTGTTTCAGCTAAGTAACTGATACCGTGTAGAGACCGGTTCAGGATAGACGAACAGAAAGCCACTAAAAAGGGATAGTGGACACAATGAGGTAGGAGCGACGGTGGAGTACCAACCTAAGGAAGTTGTCTGACCAAATAGGTATCAGAATGAGTTCTTTGCAAATCGTGCTCATTCGAGACGACTAAAAACCTGGTTCGTATCCCCAGGGAGATTCGTGAGTGTTAGATGACTTCCTCTGTTTACATAGTCGATGGTTATAATCACTAGGGGGATGGGGTTAGACGTTAAAGTCAATGGGGACGGACCAGTTAGACGTCAAGTTTTTATACTTTACCTTTTAAGACTTTTATTTGTTAAGTACAAAATTTAACGTATGATAAGACTCACTACTTTAGAACGTAGGAGGACGTAACAGACGGGTCCACCCCTTAATAGGAAAACAGGTCGAATAAGAACGATATATAGGGTGGGTGAGTAGTCATATCCAAAACATGATCTGAGTCGAAGTCCGTAGGTGATCCCAGAACCTTGTTATATGGCCCCTATTTCCTTCTAAGGATATTACCCCACTTCTGGTGGTATCACTTGGCACACCCTACAATTCTCTGACAACTCTTCTGATCTGAATCGATCAAATCCCCCAGTCCCTCTGAACTATAAATTAATGACTTTTTGTTCCATGTCCCGTCTCACTCTGGAAAGAGTCCGTACTTTGTCCCTTTCGCCGTCTACTCGTGCAATTGAGGACTCTATAGACGATACCAGGTCGCACCTCAAACCAAGGATTTCTGTTATCGTTTAAGTCTTATTTTCAGCTCTCTTCTCACTCTTTACTTCGACCTCATCACTCTCGTGTCAGGTCCTGTTGTCTTTCGGACTAACAACATGACTCCTTAAGTCTACAATAATACGAGTCCAGTCACCCCTCGGCACCCTCCCAAAAATTCGTTCCCTCACTATACTAGTTTAAATACAAAATCTGTCAAGTGAGATTGATGTTACACCCTTTACTTAATAGATGTGTGAGTAAATGAATTTTAAATTAATAATATTAACGTATAAACTAGGTGTGTATCCTATAATACCATTAAACAATACAACCCAAACCCAAAAGACTAAACAAAACAAAACGAAAAATGTTCAGTCTATAATTAAGTAGATGTCATCTTTATCGAGAAAGTATTCTTCAACCGTAGTTAAAATTGACTAGTTAAAAGTGAATTAAGACACTTTCTATCATACACTTTTATCAAGTTTTAAAATTTTCACGTCTTCTGTCCGTTCTTTTCACATCGAAGGAGGACAAGGACCGATAGGCAAAGGGGAAGGGTGTCATTAGTTACGACAATCATAGAACATATCAGAATAGATCTTCGAAATACAAATACTTTTGATATACACGAGTCCACAAGAAATATTCTATATACACAAATGTATAACAATATATTGGAAAAGTTTCAACTACCATCACGTGTTACGATGGTAAACATCGTAAACGAAAGGAAGTAGTATATTGTCCTAAACCTAGACTAAAATCCAGTCCTAAATCAAAAGAGTACCAAACAACACTGACGTATCACAACCCAGTACTTGGACATATCATTGAACAAATCGGCAGAAGGTCATTACCCGTAAGTCCGACAAAGGTTAGGAAACGAAAACACCTGTAACGACGTCAATTACTGCAGTGGTAACCGTAAAGTGCGTACACGTCCACGTAGAGATCATATTAAAGGGTTTTTTAACTTACTGACCCAGTCTAGGACTTCATATGTTTCATTAAAACTGACGACTCCAGTTTAAAGAGAGGTATCTTTAAACATAGTTAAATCTGAGGTAATCTTTCCAAATGCAAACGGTTATATAACACAATATTTTGAGGATCTAGAGACTTTAGACTATTCCATCTTTTTTTACGACAGAATGAAATTAAAACTAAACGTAAACGTATATTACTCATCCGACTCGGAGAATATACTTATTCTTAGTGGACTAGAAAAACAGGAAACTTCATAGATAAGTATAGGGTAAGAGTAAGATGATCACCCAATAACCGGAAAACGTATGAGTATTTTCAAGAAATAGATTTCCATTTAATGAGGGTATAAGTACTATTCTTAACTTTTATACCAAGGTTCAAGTAGAAATTACAAAGCTGAAACAATTACCACTAAAAACGGTACGTCTTTTTCAAATAACAATTCATCAACTTAAATCGGTAGATAACAAAATATCTGGAAACGTAAAACACATTGTCAAGTTTTTCAGAAAGGGTAGAGTTCTCATTTTTTTTTCACACAACAAAAAGAAAAAATCATGACGGTACTGAAATCAAAAACACTTCATTTTTCATTCTTTAGTTACAAACTGACAAAAATGGATGTTCTCTACCAGTATATCATGTTAGATCACGTAAGTCAAGAAACTTGGTACACCTTAAATAAGACGACGTTCTGTACTCTAGTTCAAGTTGAATTAAAAAAAAAAAAAACGTCTACGGTACATTGATTAATTTGGTAGAAAAGGGTGACTAAAAATTTTTTAGAATAAATAAAAAATTTTTTAATAAATAAAAATTAATCTCCTATTAACAAAATGTTATAACACAACCAAAGACGGTATAAGGATAACTAAATTACGGTAGAGAATATATGATTAAAATGTTAACTTCAATATGTACAAAGATTATGGTTTTGAGTGTAACTCGACGGACTAGTTTAACGAGAAAATTAATACATCTAAAATATACAAAATTATAGAGGAATAATAAGAAAAAGTCTTAAAAGGACAGAAGACACAAAGAGGTACACTTAAATCTTAAAAGATGAGATCAAGGAATTTTTTTTTTTGAATTACTATTAGAACAAACATAAAAATAATTCTACTGAAACTTAAATATTCAACTCTCACTTAACGGTGAAAATACTACAATTGCAAAAGACTTGATCGAAGAATTCCCAAAGGTCAGAGAATCAAGACATTAGGTCCGGTAGACGTGAGACGGTGGACTGATTAGACGGAGTTCGTGGTAGAAGTAATTTAGGGTAGGGACTCAAAGAGATTAGGTCGGGAAAAGAACAAAAGTACGTAAAAGGGAAGGCTTTAGACGGGACAGGAGAAGAGTGGGGAAGTGATTGATTTTCGGGATTATTTAGGTGAACAAGTAGGTCAAGTGTAGAAGTCCACCTTAGAAAGAACCGATGACCACTGTGAGGTGACAAGGGAGTGGTCAACCGTGAGTTGATACGTACTGAAATGTGCGTACATAAATTGGGTTCACCGAATCCAAAGTTTCCGTTTATTAATTTGTGACTTAATGTAAATGTAATTTCGATTTGGAGACACCAACTTTATTATACACGTGAGTCTAAAAATAATGAAATCTGGACGTATACGGACTTGAAGAACACACAGATCTAGTATATTAGAGATGGTTAAGTGAGTTAGACAGTTGTTTATACAAGACGTACGGGTGGCACACGGTCTGTAAGACTATCAGTGACCTATAAACATAGTTTAATTCGTTCATTTCGTCGTTATTGTCCATGGGGGAATAGTACCACCAAATATTGGTTTTTACAAATAAAAAAACGGAAACAATGTCCAAGAAGGGGTGAGTCGACACTAAGATGAGGTTTATAAATAAACTCCGGAGTCCAATTTCCTCGACAGGATAAACCCGATAAAACCAGAACACCACCCGAAAGGACTATCGAGTCAACCATTTCTTAGGTGGACGTTACGTCCTCTAGGACCAAGATAAGGACCAGTTCTAGGGGACCTCTTCCCTATCCGATGGGTGAGGTCATAAGAACCCGAAGGGAACACCGAGTCGACCATTTCTTAGACGGGTGTTACGGCCTCTGGACCCAACCCTTCTAGGGCACCTCTTCCCTTTCCGACGGGTGAGGTCATAAGACCGGATCTCTTACCGTTTCCCTTTGTCGTTACCACTTTGATACACCTTTGAGAATTTCGGAGAGGAATCTTCACCGTACACAGTTAAGATGAGTATAAAATAGCCGGTTTTGTACTGTGCATTGATTCTAACTCTAGTTGTTTTAACCTTTATCTGATAAGACCCTCCTTCCACGAGAAATCACTTTCTGTAAATTATAAGAATTACCCATCATTTTACATGACGTGAAGTGATTTTTATCACTTTCTCTGTCCTTATCATGATTAGAGTCTCTCGAATATTTCATCGTTCTTTAAACCTGAAATTGGTTTATTATAGTGACACTGTTTACGAGGTTTTCTCTTCCTCTCCTATAGTTTTACCCAATCGGCTGTGTCAGACCCACCAAATTTTCTGGGGCAAGGATGATAGTGGTTCCCTATAAAGTCTCAATTATCTTCAATTATCCGTCCTCTTTTCCAACCAGTTTACGAAGCTTATTGAATTTCAGTAAGTTCTGAGAACTTATATGATTAAACTGGTTCTATTCGTTTTAAATGTATAATTATGAACATGAAACGTCTTTAAAAGGTATAGATTTAAGTTATTCTATTAGAAGAGTTTCAGAGTAATAAGACGTTAAGGAATAATTATACAAAAGGGATATACTGCAGTCTATATTGAAATAATAATGTAATACAACTGCAAAAGAAACCAAAACTCCCTGGACTTCCAGTGACTTCACTGTCGAACACTAATCTGACTCTACATGACAAGGTGTGTACCGATGGACATATAAATCTGTTATATACAACATGAAAAAAACCAGACTTTTACATTACGGTAAGTGTTTTTTTGAATCGTCATTAATATCTCGTTCCCTTACCAAATTAGTAAAACTTACCCTTACATGGGATAGAGATTGTACATTAATAAGTTGGTAAAGGCGAAAGTCTTCTACTATAATGAGAGTTAATAAATGACTCCTTATTTACTCATTTGATTATTTCTGCGACCTCAGATTCAGAACGAAAGGATTACCTACGGATTCTTCTCTCGGAAACATTAAGGCAGAGGTATGGTATACAGAGACAACTGTAATTTCACGAATCAAGGTTTACTCAACCGAAGTAAGTTCGTAGAATTAAGTTTTCACCTACTAATCTAGAATTCGATTTTTGGATAATCCAACATTCGTGAACACAAAAACTTTCCATAATTCCCTTGTAGTATCATACCAACCTCTATTTAGGAGAGATAGATCATCACCACCCGTCCTTGGAGTAAACTAGAAGTTTGTATTGACTGATCGAAGTACAGTTTCAATTCGTGTCTTGTTCTTTAGACGGTTCACAAGCAATATATTATGTGTCGGACCTACCACAGACGAAAATAGCGGACGATTCTCATCGAAGTCTCTATAACAGAGACTCGTCTCCATCAGTCTCTCCTGGTTCATCGAAAAGTACGTCTTTTGTGGGACTTGTTCTAGACCTCCAGTCTCGTCCTTAGGTGAAATTGCTCTGAAGATTTCAGTAACGGTGTGACATCACCCCAAGACGTGAGAACTCCAAAGGATTGTTTGTGGTACCCTGTCTCGTTCGTCACACTCATCTTTTCCTGTCTAGGTTACCGTTTGTGAAAGTTGGGGAAACTCTGTCGTGTATGTCTAGATTCCTTTTGGGTCACGAGACTAACAAGGACGAGAATAAATTGGTGTGTATACCAGGTTCACCCTAAGAGGGGGGAAGGATAATTAAACAAAATCAGGACTACATTAGGACGGTAGTCGTCCCGTGTCACTAGAAACATAACCCTTTCCGTTTTAGTAAACTATTTGTAGACGGAGTACAAAACCGTCTTTACACAAATCGAATATCTCGATGATGGTTCAATCCTGAGGAGTAGTCCTTGCCTGTAAAGCTTATCCCTTACCCCCGTCTTATCTGACATTTCTGTGTCCTGACTCTCAAGGATTAATCCAGGACGGTCCACTGGATATCCCGAAGGGACCACCGAGTCGTCACTTCTTAGACGGACGTCACGTCCTCTGGACTCAAGATAGGGACCCAGCCCTTCTATGGGGACCTCTTCCTTTACCGTTGGATGAGGTCATAAGAACGGCCCCTTTAGAGTACCTGTCTCCTAGGACCTCCTGATGTCAGGTGCCCCAGTATTCTCAACTTGTGCTGACTCGTTGATTGGATGGTGGTGGTCCCTTGGACATTCCGAGGATTGAAATAGTGAGGACCTCTTTCCACTCTACTTAAATAGTAGTAGATTGAATGAAATTGTAGTAGATTGAAAGAGGAAAGAAAAAGGAAGGAGAGAGGAAGGAAAGGAGGATCCGAAGAGAAAAAGAAAGAAAAACATAAAAAAATTACATTTTTATGATACCTCTGTTGTTTGGTCATTTCCACTCGAAACTAATTTTGACGAACCTCTTGAAATCCTCGAACACAGAAATTGATGTATTTGGGAGTCAAAAGGGGAGAACCAAGTGTAGTCGACAACTGTCTAGAAAATAACGAGTAATCTTCGTGTCTATTGGTGTTTCCTTATTCTTTCTTTACGAAAGATTCTTGTCATTACATTTAACGATGTCTTTTTTACAGTCTAAATATACAGGTTCATGAATAACTGAATTTGTACTTTTTAACCTCGTCTGGAGGGTCTAATTAAACATAACTATTATGGAGAATTGACGTAGGAGAGGGTAGGAGTTCCTCGAAACTCAGGGTATTTCTATAATAGACCGGGTCTGTACGTTTAATTTTATCCTTGTATTCAAGTCTTGAACTTTCTTTATTCCGGTACGGACTTTTTTGATCCGAAACACTTTTAAGTTTAATTTTGTGACTCTTGACTTTAGTACCACCCTGACTCCCACCCGTTATCTTCTACGGAATATTCTTTTTATAGGGGTGATCCTACTCAAAAGTACGAGTTTGAATTCACCTTCTACTTTCTTTAGAACTCAGTGATCTTCAATTAATATGGTTGTTTAAGATTTTATAATACTTTCAATACCCCGTTAACCCACAAACCTGTAATGGTTTGAATGACATCTGGACTTTACCATAACACCAAAACCCCAAAGAAAAAAGATAAAAAAGAAAAACTATCTCTCAATCTATCTACCTACTTTTCTTTCACTTTCTCAACCAACGAGTCACCACAGACTGAGAAACACTAGGGTATCTACCATCGGGTGGTCCGAGGAGACGGGTACCTTAAGAGGTCCGTTCTTATGTCCCCACTCAGTAGTAAAGGAAGAGGTCCCCTCATAACACACACACACAAAAAAAATTATAAATAGAAAGTCTCTATGTATGACCTCTTTAGGATTATAAAATATCCATGTTGAAGGGACCACCGAATCTCCAATTTCGTAGGTGGACCTTACGCCCTCTGGTCCCCAAGCTAGGGACCCAACCCTTCTAGGGGACCTCTTCCTTTTGCTGTTGGGTGAGGTCATGAGAACGGACCTCTTAGGGTACCTCCCTCCTCGGACCATCCGATGTCAGGTACCCCAGCATTTCTCAGCCTGTGCTGACTCTCTGAAATGAAATCATTTGATAAGTATTTTTATACATAAAGTCAAAACTAAACGAAGTATCATTATATCTCTCCTCTTCTCATACCCTTATATTTATTTTGTACTAACCGGTTCTCAACTAGTTATAACTTCGACCTACTACTTGTGTAATTTACAAATCCTATGATAAGACGATAAAATAGAATTTTTACAAAGTATTATTGTAAAATTTTCTTTCTTATAATATTTCATAGTCCATGTGTTTCTACATTATTTCTTATTAGACCATTTGTGACAGGTCGACTTCTTAATTTTGTATCTTTATATCAACTTTTTTAAATTTAGTTGAGAAAATGAAGTTAATAGACCTATATGAACACCACAGAGTGACCCTCCCATCACCGATTACAACTGAGTAATCTTTCACCATTCTGAAGTCTACTAATGAGGTCGATCTATCTCATCTAGACCTAACCGGAATTCCGTTACGTCATGGACGGGATCTCGATTGAGTCCGGACTCTTAGGTTTTGGGGACCTAGTTTTAGGGATAAGATTGATCTCAACACACTGGAAGGTAGTTCAAGGTTTGAAAGACTGAGGGTAAAGGAGTATATATTTTTAATACAAATCATTATGATTGGAACTTCCTAATGTCAGTTACAGATATTCAGTGTATCAACCGTGATCGGTTTATCATCGATAAAATAAACTACAAAGTTTTCTTTTGTAAACCTCTAAAGAGTTGACTTTATATACTTGTAGGGACTTATTCGTCATTTATTTATGAAATATGCATCGACTATTTTATTTCAAGTCAAACGACGATTAGTTTCCTTTTGTCTACTAGTGAAACTTTTTCAAAATTATCGTTGGTCCTCGTCCCTCCGGTTTCAACCCAATAAATACTCAAACCCCTGAGACTCAATTCCATCTAATAAGTTACGTCATAGTCCCTCGTGAATCATACTTAACCAGTTGTAAATAATACAATACGAATTTATAACCATATGTGTCTAAACCCTTCTAAAGTTTTCCTCAGAATTCCTCATTTAGTAGAAAACTTCTATAAATAACGGGACTCTACCTCTCCTGTTACCGTTGGGTGAGGTCACAAGAACGGACCCTTTAGGGTAGGGACCGTCCGACGTCTGGTACCCCAACGTTTCGTAGTCTGTACTGACTCACTGATTTGCTGTTATTGTTTAGCGGGACTCTTTCCGCACCACTCACCTCTTTCTTGTCTACCTAAACTCCCTTCAAGAACTTTACTTGTCGTAATGGACGGTGAAGTCGAAGGACCCGGTCTCAAAGGATTTTTTCATTTCAATCTAATTCCGACAGGTTATCATTGAACACAATTTCATTTGTCATCTGACTTATCCATATCCACTAGAAACGAGAACCAATATATATATCTCCGAGATTCTTTATAAAAAACAGTAAACGTCAAAATAAAAAAACCGGGATTGACTACGTCCCTAATATACTACATTATTACGTAATTTTTTTATTATTGAAGGAAATACGAGTATGAACGTTGAGTATGGAAAAGATAACGAAAAACAGGGAATAAACTTAGAAAGACTAACAGGAATTTTATGAGAACATCGAATTACGGTCACCAGAAATTGGAACGGACGTGTAAGTCTAATGGTCCCCTATAAAACTTTCAGGGTTTCGGGTCCAGGTAGAGTCCGGTTAATTTAGTCTTATAGACCTCACGTCAGACCCGCAATCATTTGGATTTGAGGGGGTCACTAAGGCTACTTGTAGATTCCAACTCTTTCTTACGAACGGTGGATCGACCTCTTTATTTTGGAACCGGACCCTTAATTTTCTGAGAGTGATCTGGGACTGTGACTGATGACTCTTGATTTCCGACCTCGTAGTGAGACTACGGGAACCAACACCACCACCAAATCAGTGATTCAGCACAGACTGAGAACGCTCGGGTACCTGACATCGGACGGTCCGAGGAGACAGGTACCCTAAGAGGTCTTTTGTTATGACCTCACCGAACGGTAAAGGAAGAGGTCCCCTAGAAGGGTTGGGTCCTCAGTTTAGGTCCAGGGAGCGTAACGTCCTTCTCAGAGACTCGAAAGAAAGTGAAAAAAGAAACTGAAAGTGAAGTGAAAGAAACTGAAACTGAAAGTGAAAGACTCGATGTTGTCTTAGGGAGAGTACGAGAATCTGAAATCATATTTATAATTATTACTGTCTCCACGATACCTGTTTGTAAGACGGAAAATTTTATACTAAAGTTTACCGTCGTTTAAAGAGTCCCTGAACTTCAAGTACCGTCACAAGGAGAAACTCATAGGTAAGGTGGGTGGAGGAAAAGAAAAGACACAATAGTATCACCAGAAGGATATAAGATGAGATCATAATTGGGTTTGTCCCTTAGTGAGGTAAAGAAACTAAACGAGGAGATGGGGTGGTAGGGTCGTGGAGGGGTGAGGTGTATGTACGAGTATATTTTGAGGCCGTTCACATCGACTGTACGGACCTCTGACCTTTCTGTCTCCTCCAAAAAGTAACGTCTTTGTACTTTTCGAATTATACCGAATAGTCTATGTCTACCAGACTCTTCAGTAAACCGGTGAAACGTAGGATATGTTAATGGTGGGGTGGATGGAAAGAAGAGGGTGAGAGGAAAAAGAAACGAGAAGAGAGGTACGTTTTATCGTTAAGAATGGTAACAGAATACGTCTCGCAAGATCAATAAAGATCGGATCAGGGGTAAGAGTCGAAACCTTAAGGGAAACATATAGGTCCCTGAGGAATGACAGAAGACTATTTGTTCCTTTGTAGAAAAGGTCCGACATGGGCGGGGGGTGGGGTAGGTTTAGGACATTCCTTTTGTTTCACGATCCCTCTAGAATGACAGAGAGAGCCACTTAATGTTATCAGGGAAGGGTCGAGGACTTTGGTGTTCCCGAAGGGAACGTCGAGTCGACCATTTCTTAGACGGACATTACACCCTTTGGACCCAAGTTAGGGACCTAACCGTTCTTTGGGACCTCTTCCCTTTCCGATGGGTGAGGTCATAAGAACGGACCTCTTAGGGGTACCTGACTCCTCGGACCACTCTTCATCATAAGACCGGACTTCTTAAGGTACCTGACATATATCAGGTACCTCAGAGTCTCAGTCTGTACTGACTCGCTGAAAACGAAAGGGTTGAGGAATCTTATGTATTTGTCAATTTAATCAAATCCAAAATTTATTACTTTTTTTAAACGATGTTATTAAATCGAGGAATTAAGTCGGTCATAAATAGGGATGACATTATCCATGATTCTCTATACATTTGTCTACTGTTTAAAAGGACCTTCTTAATCAAATCAACTCCTACATTCTGTCTGAACATTCTGTATCGATTTCATATACATGGTGTTCTCTAACTAATATTCAGAGTACTTGAATCGAAGATTCTGCAATAAAGTCAAGTAACCGGAAATGCAAAGGTATATGAGTTTACAATATACAAACGTTTCTTGATCCAAAAAAAGAGTTAGGGTAAATGTACCAGTTTGGTGTTCAACACATGAATAAACTAAAAACCAATTCAAAAGAGTTTGAAATGACCAGTCTTTGTGTCTAGTCATGTCGAGTTTCTTACTTACCTCTTGAAGGTAAAGGTTTCATCCATGGATTTAGTTGTAAAGAAGACATATATAAGTCTTAAGAACAGATTTTATATAATAGTAGAATTTAGATAGTTACTTGAAAGTTCTTTCCTTCCTTGAGTCGGGTCATTGATTCTCTTTTTCTGACTGTAGACCTTAAAATACGAATCCTTTTTATATGAAGTCTTTGCCTCTAATTTAGTTCTGTAAAAAGTCCGTGTGTTTTGTCGTCTGAGAAATTACCGTTATGATTTCCTATAAGAAACTCGTAACTCTTTACGAGAGTTTATTTTGTCCTACTCTACCAACCTACCGTAATAGCTGAGTTACCTGTACTCAAACTCATTTGAGACCCTCAACCGTTACCTGTCCCTCCGGTCCGCACGACGTCAGGAATCCCAGCGTTTTTCAGCCTGTGCTGACTTGTTGACTTGACTTGACTTTTGTAGACTCTACACTCTTCCTTCCTTCTTGTGTCTTTCACCACTTATACATTCCTTTATCTTTATTCATAGCCGACGTATTTTGTCACTTATTACAGTTCGGTTAGAGTGAGTTATTGTATCGTATTGAGGATGTCTTTTGGAACCTTTTGGTTTGGTCATCACGGAAGTTTCATTTTGCGTATTCCTGGTTCAACCCAAATAAAGTCCTTTCGTTCAAACCAAAGTGTAAACTTTTTAATCGTATGTTTGACTAACTGATTTTCTTTCCCACATACTAGTAGAGTCATCTATGGTTTTACATAAACGATTTTAGCTTATAAGTAAAGTACTAGATTTAAGATGTTTTCTCTTTGTAAAGAATCCGTTTGACCTTTATCTTCCATTGAAGAAATTGGACCATTTTCTATAGATGTTTTTGATTGTTATTTATAGAATAAATCATTATCTACAAAAAAAACAACAAAAAACAAACAAACAAAAACAAAAAAAATCATTATCTACAATTTCAAAAGAAATTCTAGTACCTTTTTGGTTCTCACAGACAATAGTGGGGAAAAGAAGTTTGAACATGACATATGTATCCGGTTGTGTTATTCTGTTCCTTTTCTTTATCTTTAATAGTTTTACTAGTATTAAACGTTGACTACGTATATTAATACCTGTATATTTGAGTGGGGATTTACATGTCTAATTAATAATCTCAATTACTCTCCAAACCGTTCCAACGATTTGTTTTTAGTTATATCTTTTTGATGTAAGGATTTATGGTCGGTTTTTAACACCATATTTTTTCATGATATATGTGTGATGACGTTTACTTGTCAGATGTAGATGTATGTCGGCGCTCCCACTTCGAGCGTTTGCATTGACACTCATATCCCTTGTCCGACGTTTCCCTACGTATGACATGACAGGGTAGATACATTTCAAGGTTTGGTCCTTCTCAATTTGTTAAATACCGACTCCTTATGTGTGTATCCACCATTGTGTTATTTCTTTTTATTCCTTTTCCAATAGTGTTTTTACTCGTGTAACTAATAGGGGTACTCCTCCGTCCTGAATCCACCAGGGTCGTCACAATAAAAAAACTCAACCAACTGGTATAAAGATCAAAAAGTAATAATTTTTATAAGTATCCTGTATAAAGTGTAAAGAAAATCTTCAATTCCTCCCTTACCCCTATTCCTCCTTTGTAGTTACAGTTTACAGACGTATTCCTTTACCACCGACAAAGTAGATACAAAAATAAAACAAAAAGACCAATGTAAAGACTCAAAAGGTCGTGAACTAGTACTTTTGTTTAGAACGACAGACCGTACTTCAACCATTATTGAAGTCTCTATTAGATGAGAATAAACCGTCTCGAAATCGTTAATGGTAATACTACAAATGTAGGTTTAGCAAATAAAAGTAACGAAGGACATTGAACACACATCCCGAAGGGACCACCGAGTTACCATTTCTTGGGTGGACGGTTACGTCCTTTCCACCCAGCTAGGGACTTTGTCCTTCTATGGCACCTCTTCCTTTACCACTGGGTGAGATCATAAGAACGGAACCTTCAGGATACCTGTCTCCTCGGACCACCCGATGTTAGGTACCCCAACGTTTCTCAACCTGTACTGAATCACTGATTTGTTGTCGGTGGGTACACAGTCAAGGAAACCCTGTAACGGAAGATCATAACGACGAACTTACTAGATGACAGTGAATTTTAATTTCCAGACCAAACTCTTGAACACAACTCAAACACTTGTAAGAAGAACCATATGAGAGAGAGATCCACTTAAGTAAGTAACGGAACCAAAAGTATGGTGAATATATGTACGTTACAGAGAGTATGTAGAATAAAGTTGGACTTCAGAGAAAAGACTCAAGATCCAAGTACATAAGTCAACTGACGAACTATAGAGTTAGACCGACAAAGTGACTATAGCCTTCGGTCGTATAACTTATACGTTAAAAAGTATTGATCTCCACACTTTTAGTATTCGTTACGAACCTTTTAACGTTTATCAAAACAAAACGACCAGAATCACACCCCTTGACCTACCCCTATATCTTTTACATTGATCAAGTCCTTTCCTAAAACCTTTATCCTCAGGTTTCATTCTTTTATATTTGTGTATAAGTTGTGACCGTTTTTTTGATTACTGAAAGTGAAAAAATAGAGTGGACCGATTCTTTTTAAGTTTTTTATTACTACTTTTGTTATAAGTACCTAAAGACATATTTATGTTATTTAAAGTATAAATTTTTCATATAATACCCCATCCCCTCCTTACTCCACCCCTTTCTTACCTAACCCTTAAACCCTAATCTCTACGTTTGATAATATATATATTACCTAATTGTTTCAGGAGAACATATCGTATCCCTTAATATAAGTTATAGAATACTATTTAGTATTACCTTTTCTTATACTTTTTCTTACATAACTGTATACATATTGACTTAGTACAACATGTTGTCTTTAATTGTGTAATATTCAGTTGATATAAAGTGATTAAAGAAAATTTCATTTTTTTTACATTAATCCTATTATCAAACCCCTGTATATTATGAATTCTCAAAACGAATTCTCAAACCTGAAACACCTATCACCCCTCAGTGTCTCCCTAAAAATAAAAGACAGTCAAGTACGTTATTTATCATTAACTACTGGACCATACGTGATCTATGGCACGAACCGTGACTCCCTATGTCACAATTGACATATTGGGTCTCAATAGGTTCTAAGAACTCTCACAATCCTTCATCTTACGCAACCTTAACCACAGTTCAATCTTGTTTGCCTTACTCTTCGTACCGATCCGTTTCCCTGACTCCCACCGTCGTTCAACAGAAGACCGAACCCTATAACTCCCTTACCTCACGAAAATGGACGCTTTCCACTATATCTTTTTCTCCTTTCCACCCACCGACCCCTATGGACAGAATAGAACCTGGGACTTGGATTCTACTGAGACCCTGAAGGCCATTCCTCCAACTTATCGATTAATGTGTGCACCCTAACACAACATCCTTTCTTTGACTTCTACCTCCACAACCAAACCCTAAAGTAGATATCCTTCAATCGACTCGTACTACCCACCTTCACCCACCACACACTAACGGTTCCTCCTCGTTCTTTCACTATTGAGTGTAGTGTACGTTCTTTTTTACACCGTGACCGTTCGGTCACTAGGGTCACAACGGTGTTGATCGATGCATCGGAACTGAATGGAAGGGATCAAAGACCCTCAGACGGAGGATGACAGAGCAATGGAGAAGACCCTACTCCTTTCGGTTTTGATGTGCATTTGTCTTCTCAGTGTCCTATCAGTTTAACCAAATTTCGGAAGACTTTTGAAACGGACGGTGGAGTGGGTCTTAATCAACTCAGTGTTTGTGAGGGAGGGACATTCGTGCCCCCGCGGCGTGAAGGACCGTCCAACGTTTGTGACATGACCTATTTTCAATGTACAAACGACAAGTCAAGTCAAGTCAAGTCAGTGAGTCAGCTCAGGCTGAGAAACACTGGGGTACTTAACGTCGTGCGGTCCGGAGAGACAGGTAGTGGTTGAGGACCTCAAGTGAGTCCGAGTGCAGGTAGCTCAGTCCCTACGGTAGGTCGGTAGAGTAGGAGACAACAGGGGAAGAGGAAGACGGGGGTTGGGGAGGGTCGTAGTTTCAGAAAAGGTTACTCAGTTGGGAAGTGTACTCCACCGGTTTCATGACCTCAAAGTCGAAATCGTAGTAAGGAAGGTTTCTTGTGGGTCCCGACTAGAGGAAGTCTTACCTGATCAACCTAGAGGAACGTCAGGTTCCCTGAGAGTTCTCAGAAGAGGTTGTGATGTCAAGTTTTCGTAGTTAAGAAGCCGCGAGTCGAAAGAAGTATCAGGTTGAGAGTGTAGGTATGTACTGGTGACCTTTTTAGTATTGAAACTGATCTGCCTGGAAACAACCGTTTCATTACAGAGACGAAAACTTACACGATAGATCCAACCAGTATTGAAAGGAAGGTTCCTCATTCGCAGAAAATTAAAGTACCGACGTCAGTGGTAGACGTCACTAAAACCTCGGGAGTTTTTATTTCAGACGGTGACAAAGGTGACAAAGGGGTAGATAAAGGGTACTTCACTACCCTGGTCTACGGTACTAGAAGTAAAAGACTTACAACTCGAAATTCGGTTGAGAAAGTAAGAAGAGAAAGTGAAAGTAGTTCTCCGAGAAATCAAGGAGAAGTGAAAGACGGTATTCCCACCACAGTAGACGTATAACCTCTTCCGTCACCGTTGGGTCAGGTCATGAGAACGGACCTTTTAGGGTACCTACTTCCTCGGACCATCCGGCGTCAGGTCCCCCAGCGATTCTCAGCCCGTACTGACTCGTTGAAGTGAAAGTGAAAAGTGAAATTACGTAACCCCTTCCTTTACCGTTGGGTCAGGTCACAAGAACGGACCTCTTAGGGTCCCTACCACCTCGGAACCACCCGACGGCAGATACCCCAGAGTGTCTCAACCTGTGTTGACTTCGCTGAATCGTCGTCGTCGTCGTCGTCGTCGTAGACTTATAGACTCCAATAACTATAAAGAGGGCGTTAGAACTAAGGTCGAACACGAAGTAGGTCGGGTCGTAAAGAGTACTACACGAGACGTATTTTCGATTTATTCGTCCCACTGTTATATGTCGGAACTCCATAAGGAAAAGGATAAACCTTGGTCACACAATAACAAGGTACAGGTCAAGATTGACAACGAAGGACTGGACGTATGTACAAAGAGTTCTCTGTCTAGTCCACCAGACCATAAGGGTAGAGAAAGTCTTAAAAGGTGTCAAAGAACACTAGGTGTATCAGTTTCCGAAACCGTATCAGTTATTTCTTTTCATCTACAAAAAGACCTTGAGAGAACGAAAAAGCTACTAGGTCGCCTACAACCGTTAAACTAGAAGCCAAGGAGACCGAAAAGATTTTAGTCGAACTAGTAGACCTTCAAACAAACAACAATCCTGGTAATAATTATGGTAATAATGTTTATTTTTATTGTCGGGAACTAAAACCCCCCAACTCAATATAGGAGGAGGTCGTTTATACGACCTCAGTATTAAGGATATCATGAAGTCCTACCCCGGAATAAACTTCTAAACCAGAAATAACTTTTTAGTTCAATTGTACTTCAGTGATCCTATCTAGGATTAAGTTATACTGACCGTCGTAAACTTTTCTTTCTTTAAGTCTGTATCTCTGTCTATACGTGAGTACCTCTTACCTCAACTTCCCTTGTTAATCCCACTATACAGACGTTCGGTTCCTTTCGGTTCCGAACGTCGTTTATGGTCGTCGGCCTCCTTTCCGTACCCTGTCTGAGGGGGAGTGTCGGAGTCTTCCTTGGTCGGGACGACTGAGGAAGGTCTTGAGGTGTTGACACTCTGTTGTATGAAGACAACAACTTCGGTGGGTCGAACACGATGAAACAGTATCTTCGGGGTCTTTCGGTTGTGTACCAACGTATGACGGACTAGAAAATAGTTTACGAAAGAAACGAATAAGAGAAACTTAGCAACGTCAGAGGACACCTTCGGTAATAATCACTAGAGGAAAGACCCTATCCTTTGATTGAGACAAATTACCTTTCTTCGTATTTTTAAAGTTACCTTTCAGTCCTGTAAAATTGATACCCCATATCGTAATACACTTACCATAACTCAACCAGTTTTTCAAGAAAACCCAAAAAGGTCTTGTAGAAGACCCTTTTATGGTCGTTTGAAAAACCGGTTCGGTTATTTGTCACCTCATACAACGATTTCGTGTAACATCCAAACTGAGGGTCGAGACCACCGACTCCGACACATCAGGACTCATTCCAGTAATTGGTTGAGATGTGGAACCATGGGTGACGTCATAAGAACGGACCTCTTAGGGTCCTTGTCTTCTCGGACCACCCGACGGTAGATACCCCAGGGTGTCTTAGCCTGTGTTGACTTCACTGAATCGTCGTCGTCGTGGAACCATGGTTTCTCTTTTATTATTGTAAATTTCATTATGGACCCGAAGGACCATCGAGTCACCATTTCTTAGGTGGGTGGTTACCCCCTCTACACCCAAACCTGGGACCTAACCCTTCTAGGGAAACTCTTTCTTTACCGTTGGATGAGGTCAAGAACGAACCGTTTAGGGTACCTGTCTCCTCGGACTTCCCGATGTCAGGTACTCCAGTGTTTCCCAACCTGTACTGACTTGTCCGTACGTTGAGTTTCATTATGGATTCCAAGGGTACTCCTATTGTACTCGATTAAGGACACTTTACAAAACGTCATGGATGATATAATTATCCACGAGTTGTTTAACATCGATAAAATTTTATTAATAAGTACCCTTTAACGTCCCTCACTTCTTCGGGAAGTCGTTAATACTCCCAGTACGTAAGTATCTACGGAGAGTATTTACATGACACGTTTTCTAGACATGATTTACATAATACATATAAATTACCAGAGATCCTAAGTACAGTTGACGAGGAATAAGGTGTCCGTTTGAGTTGATCCACCACTAAGACGGGGTCCCGGGTAAGTCAGTAGTTACCCTCTAAAAGAGAGCGACCCAGCTCAGGTAGCATTGGAAGGTCGTTGCGAAACACCATCCTTATTCTTAAGTCCGGTAGCGTAATCTTTAATCCTGTCTTTCCCTTTCCTAACCTTCAATGTACGTCGACCCTTAGTCAGTCAATTTTCCAGTCTTTCATTTCGAGTCAAAAACTATATCTACCTAGGGTGTACGAAACTTGAAATTTTAGTAACGTGTTCCAAAGTGATATTCGTTCAAATGATACTTCCCTAAAGTGGTGTGTTTATTACTCATGCCCTTGAGTTAGTGGTAGGACTTAAAATTTTTACGTTAATTTTCACCACGTCTGGGTGTCTCGGAACGGTTTGGGACGAAATTTATTGTCAAATCTCTTAGTGTTTGAAGTTAATGAAAACCGTTACAAAACCAAAAAGTACTCCGTGATATCTAATAATTTACAGCATCGATAAATCGAACGATTACTTATCAAATAGGATGTAAGTTAATCCGACCAAAAGGGAGGAAAAAAAAGAAAGACAGAGAAAAAAAACAAACAAACAAAGTCGGGTGAGTTTCTTAACTACTATTAATTCCCTTTCGACAGTCCTCCGGTCCAAAAAGTAGGTTTTAAAGAATACCAAGATCCCAATGGTTCCCATCCTTAGACCAAAGTAGAACATTTGAATTATAGGTAGAAGGTGTAGTCGTCACCGATGGTATTACTAATATTATCATTTTTATTAATGTCAACATACGAGACACATCGTAGAAAGTTTAGTGACAGTTACAAAGTGTAAAAAGACAATTATAAAAACACATCATCTGTTCCTCGTCTAAATAATAAGGAAACTTTCAGTTACTCCGTCTCCTCCAACGTACTTATAAGAGTCTAATCTTTCAAGTAGTACTTATTCCGTCTTTTTTCGTACTTGTCCATTACATCACAAGTAGGTAGTTCGACAGGTCAAGGGACCAGACAGACAGACAGAAAGAACACTAGCCTCTTAACTCTAGTCCCCTACGATTACCATAAAAGGACATAACGATTAGAGGTACAGTAACTGCAGACTAGACAACCCATCCGTCAGGGAAGGATTAGACATCACCACGAATAAATAAAGTATCGGGGTGAAGTCCCTCTAATACCGGGGAGTTTAACAACTGTAAGTGTCTCCTCCAGTCTCAACCTGTTTCTAGGTATACGGTAAGTTGTATTCACGTGAACACCTTAAATAAAGTCCTTTCCGTTTGAATTCGAGGAACTATCGTTTTGTGGATTTGAATTCCTTTTCTCCGGTTGAATTTTCCAGAATTTATAAATAATGGAGTAACACGTCGAAATCTCCCTCTGGTTTGAAATCTCAAGGTCAGGTGTGGGTTCGGTTTATTAAAAAATTAGATCAGTCGGATACGAGACAAGATCCGTGATTCCAATTCACACCCCCTCTCTCTTTCTACTCATTCTACATCCGGTGTGGAACCGTCTCTACACAGTACCTAAACGGGGTTGGGGTGTGACTGACCCCGGTTCGTAGAACATACATACTCTCGAGTCAGTGATATTTTCGTTTATAACAATACAATTTTAAAAAATCTCATCCCGATAGAACATTATTATAACTACGGAATTACACTATTAAAAAACACTTGTACCAAGTCCTAGATACGTTTGTAAAATGACGTAATAGAGTAAATTGTATGTATTGTTAAATCCAGTCATGTATGTTAAATTAGGTATTTTGTCATTGATCATTTATGACAAAATAAAAATAAAAAATTAATTTCATGTTAACTGAACGTAATAATCTAATTGAAGCACACATATTGTATCACTAAGTCGTAAAAATGTCTAAGTCAAGTCAAGTCAAGTCAGCGAGTCAGCACAGGCTGAGAAACGTTGGGGTACTTGACGTCGTGCGGTCCGGAGGGACAGGTAGTGGTAGAGGGTCTCAAGTGAGTTTGAGTACAGGTAGCTCAGCTACTACGGTAGGTCGGTAGAGTAGGAGACAGTAGGGGAAAAGAAGGACGGGGGTTAGGGAGGGTCGTAGTCTCGGAAAAGGTTACTCAGTTGAGAAGTGTACTCCACCGGTTTCATAACCTCAAAGTCGAAATCGTAGTCAGGAAAGTTTCTTGTGGGTCCCAACTAGAGGAAATCTTACCTGACCAACCTAGAAGAACATCAGGTTCCCTGAGAGTTCTCAGAAGAGGTTTTGGTGTCAAGTTTTCGTAGTTAAGAAGTCGCGAACCGAAAGAAGTGTCAGGTTGAGAGTGTAGGTATGTACTGGTGACCTTTTTGGTATATAACATAAAAATGTCTAATCTGAGGTAATTTTCAATAATGTTCCTTTTTTTTTTTTTTCTCGTTGAATAGTAACGGTGAGATTCCTTGTCTAGATCTCTTTCTCCGGGTCGACCACTCGGTCCCGGGACTCGAAAGAGACGCCTCCCAAAACTCCTTACTAAGAACCGAGAATGAACAGATTTGATAGGGAAGAAGGAGGTCGAGGGTGGGGTCTCGAGAAAAGGAAGGTAGGGGTGTGAATAGAGGATTAATTTAACCAGGGTTATAACCGAAGAAACCCGTCTTCCATGCTGCACTGTCGGACTTTGGCCCCATTCGTCAGACGAGAGACACCCGGAAGAAACAAGACTGCGACACCAGTACGGAGAGAGTAAGAGTGACACTCAGAACCCGTGATACACAGGGGTAGAGACCCCGACCTTGACGGGCAAGGTGGTCTGGGAGTCCGCAAGAAGGAAGACCATAGACTGTTCGGTGAATAGGAGTCTTAGTCTCAGGCCAACTATTTAGAACCGGTAGAGACCCAGGCCCGTATGGAGGTGAGGAGACTGTGGGGGAGTAGGACTAGACTTCGAGTCTCACCGAGGGAGGGCACAGACCAGACTGAGTGTGTATTGATTAGTAATAATTCGTGACTGACATATGGGTCACGAGAAAGTTTGTGTTACGTTCAAATAAATTAGGAGTGCTATTTGGATATTCATCTATAATAATAATAAATAATAATAGTAGTCCGAAGGAAGGACCGAGTCTACCATTTCTTAAGTGGACGTTACGTCCTCTGGACCCAAACTAGGGACCCAACCCTTCTAGGGGACCTCCTCCCGTACCGTTGGATGAGATCATAAGAACGGACCTCTTAGGGGCACCTGTCTCCTCGGACCACCCGATGTCAGGTACTCCAACGTTTCTCAACCTGTCCTGACTCACTGATTCGTGTCGGGTAATAACAGTGGTAGGCGAAAATTACTTCCTTTAAAGTCGTGTCTCTCTAATTTAGTAAAGGTTTCGACAGTCGGGGTCTTGAAAGTCGTCGGATACAACTTCAAAGAAATTCTTTTTATCGAGGTGTCACTAACTAATCTTGGGAGTACCGGTATTTAGGTCTTACGATTGACCAGGGGTAAGACGGTTGTGAAGAAAAGGAATTTTGGAGTTCAAGGATTATACTACCCTCTTCTTTTAGACTAACACCCATACGGGACCGTTAGGGTGAGAGGTGGGAGGGGGAAGGAGTCCCCGAGGACAACGGTGGTGAAAGGGATTAAAAGACGACGGGGTCCGGAAGTCGACAAGTATACTAGTGAGCACCGAGTCGGGGCGAGTATTCCAAAGGTTTGTCCCCGGACCGGGTGGTATAGCATTTCCAATCCGGGTGCATAAGGTCTCCCGACACAGTCTACTCCTTAAGATAATCTTTCGAAACGTAGACCTCAAAAGATTAACACGGAAGTCCGTTTTTTTTAATTTTAATTTGGTTGTTGGGGAGGTAGGTGAGGAGGGGTGGGGGGGTAAGGACGAAAGGGGTGTCGCTCTAAAGACTGAACCAATTTAGTTTAAGTAATTATTCGTTCCCCCTTTTCGTGAGGTCCGTCAAATGGGAAGTTTTACATTTGACAATTTTGTAAAACACCAACGTTCGTAATACTTTGTCTTACGTAAAAGAGAGCACAAAACACTATAGAGTATTAGTTTCTAAAGGACTACGTACGTCCCTTGTGATACCTCTACCAGTGTACATTCCCGTAAAGTGACAATCGTAAGAAATGTCATTACCATTGTGCGAACTTTCAAATTTTAGTCGTCGACGCTACATGGACCAGAAGGAGGCGACAGTCCGTGACAAAAAAAAGGGGGGACTTTTATAAGAGACAACACATGCTCGGTAGAAACAAAGGGAATGTCTATGGCTTACGGGAACACATACACATGGGTCCCACAAGTCGGAAGAGGAGGGAGGTAAGAAGGGAGGGAAGGAGGGGCGGGGAGGAGAGAGAGAGAAAGTGTGTATGTGTGCGGGTGTGGGTGTGGGTGTGGGTGTGGGTGTGTGGGTGGGAGGGTGGGACAAGGGACCATACCCCGACTTCAATGTCTTTCTTGGGTTCTTTTTTTCACCAAAAATTCCAGGGATATTCCAGTGCCGACCAACCCCGGACTGACCTTTGTCCCGAACCCTCCCCTCCCCTGTCTCCCCTGAAGAAACGTCCCCCAAGGGTTGGACAGAAACAGACTTTTGACCCGTGACCCGGTCAGGGTTGGGTCGCCTAACGGACCGGAGGTCGGGTCACTACCTAGACTGACAGTAAAGGGATGGGGACCACTCCCTCCTCCGTTCGATGCTTCTCCCCACTCCTCCTCTTTTTGTCTCGACTCAGACCCTTTTTCCATCCTCCCTGCTGTGACCTCCTTCCTGAGTCGACCCCTCCACCTCCGGAGGGGGTCAGGGTCCCGGAGAACAGTCAGGGGCGAGGGGACAATCTTAGGTAATACTTTTTAGTCTCCTTCATTGCTGAGGTAGTCTTTCTCGTAGAACACAAGTCCGTCGGTCTCCTTTCCGTCCTTTCGACAACGCGGTAGTGCAGATTGTAACTCTGTTGCGACCAATTTTAGAATAAAAGAATAAACTTTCAGAATAAAAATTCTTGAAGGACTTTTCCCTTCGGACGTCAGTAGAAGAAACCCTTACTTTGGACATCGATTTACGAGGAGTGGTCGTTCTTTAAGAAGAAATGTGTGTTGAATTTAGTTTTCTGGTTAGGGAGACATAAATTTTATACAACGGTACCCGACCCTTTACTCCAAGTTCTGTAAATCTTCGACTGTCTTTCCTGTCGAAGACACTTGAATGCCTTTTGTCATATCAATAGTCCTGCGGAGAGAAAACTAACTAAAGAAGTGAAGTTTTAGAAATGTGAACCCATGAGAAACACTCCCGAAGGGTCTACCGAATCACCATCTCTTAGTCGAACAGTTACGTCCTCTACGCCCAAGGTAGGGATCCAACCCTTCAAAGAGACTTCATCCTTTACCGTTGGGTGAGGTCATAAGAACGGACCTTTTAGGGTACCTGTCTCCTCGGACCGTCCGATGTCAGGTACCCCAGTATTTATCAGCCTGTACTGAAGCACTGATTCGTGTCTAACAAACACTTATATAAAGAGATTTAATTTACATACAAACGTAAGCTTCACACTTGTTAGACTATCCAGGAGATCTGGTTAAGGGGAGTGGAATGACTACTCCTTTGGCTCTAGGTCTCTCCAGGTCACTGATCGGGTTCCGGTGCATCCATCTTCCTGACCTCTTTCCTGCACTCTTTCGTCCGGGAGAGGGAGAGCGAGAAAGTGAGACCAAGAGGTGGTTCATGGTGCGGAAGGGACCGAAAGAGATGAAGTCAGATTAAAAACGATTGAAATTCGTTATATGCACACACACACACACACACATACACATAAGGAAAAGTACTGTAGTGGAACATATAAGATAGAACAATGAAGAGACAGTAAGGGGACATAACAAGAGTGATTTGTCTTGACGAACTTTATCACTATGTACAGAGAGGATAAGAAAGAGTTTAGAAATTCTAAGTCTTTTTACTGACTTGATATCGACCAGGGGTTGGTCTCAAACACCCTCTAGACAATCACCCTCCCACTATTATAATACTTTCGACTGTGTCATTTCAGTAGTCATTTAATGTTTCCTCAACTTTTCCGTCAGTCTTCGGTACGAAACTAAGGTAGTTAAATGGGGAAACTCCACCTAACATGCATAACCACAAATATCTTCTTTAGACTTATATATAGAGATTGTTCCGTCACGACCAGTCCTCCTTTCGGACCATCAACACGTTTTCGGGTCAGGTGAAATTGTCCACCCTTGCAAAGCCTCAGATGGTGCTCTACTGACTGTGACGATTGATTCTCCTTCGAGTACATGTGTGGGTTCTCTTCGAGACACACCACTTGGGGTAAGTCTCCGACCTGGAGCGAGGACGCAAGTCTTTACAACGAGGCATCAGTACGGACAGAAATCCAGACGTAGGAGGGTCTGAAGGGGTTCGGCGAAAAGGTGATCATGGTACCGACCCTCAGTTCTTAGGACAAGTGGGTTCTGAAAGTTGAGACTGAACGTCCGTAGCCCGGGTCACGAGACGGACCACGAAAACATCGTCCCGTCCCAATACACTGGTCAAGATCGGTTACTCGAAACTCTTCTCGAAAGGTAACGACCAAGGTCTGTGACGTCTCGAGAAAGGCAAACACTTTGTCACTCCGCACAAGGACCTTCTTTAAGAAGGAAATCGGACTCAGAGACTCAGTCCTCTGTGTCTCGCCACTTGGACGTTACGGTCGTTGTCTTTTTGGAAGAAATAAGATTCGGTGATTCTAAACCCGAGACAATGACATCGTATTGGATCGGACTGTCTGTATTACACACTCCATTGGACTCCCCACCATTACTGGCATAACGTAGGAAACTTCCCTTGCAATAAGGGAAAAGTGTAAGGAGGGGTGATAAGTCTACTCAACTCTTCTAACCGAATCTCCGATAAAAGAAAATTGTCGAGAGGATGATAACGGGTGGAGGGAAAATTTGACTCTCGACTCGAACCCGAGTCTTATAAACCGGTCTTAAATTAAGATAAAACAAAAGTATCTAATAGAATATTAGTAGAGACCCTTTGTACTACGACACACAAACAAACAAAAAGTAAATACCTTACAATGTTTTAAAGGAAACCTTTATATAAATAAATTTGTTTTATTTTCTTGATGGTAGAGATGTCACAAATGATACACTGTCCGGATGAAATTCAAAACCCGTACAGTAATGGATAAGGTAGGAACCTTCTTAAAATACTTCATCCATGAGATTATAGAGGTGAAGTGTCTACTTTTTTGACTCCGTGTTTCCAATTCTTCGTCGGGTTCAAGGGGGTAAATTATTCACTGTCTCGGTGTTAAGTCAAGTCCACGAGTTAGTACAGGAAGAGAAACGTTGAGGTACCTGACCTCTTATGGTCCAAAGGGACAGGTAGCGGCTGAGGACCTTGAACGAGTTTGAGTACTGGTAGTTCAACCACTACGGTAGGTTAGTAGAGTAGGAGACAGTAGGGGAAGAGAAGAACGGAAGTCAGAAAGGGTCATAGTCCCAGAAAAGGTTACTCAGTCAAGAAACGTAGTCCACCGGTTTCATAACCTCGAAGTCGAAGTCGTAGTCAGGAAGGTTACTTATAAGTCCCGACTGAAGGAAGTGTTAACTGACCAAACTAGAGAAACATCAGGTTCCCTGAGAGTTCTCAGCAGAGGTTTTGGTGTCAAGTTTTCGCAGTTAAGAAGTTACGAGTCGGAAGAAGTATCAGGTTGAGAGTGAAGGTACGTACTGGTGACCTTTTGGTATCGAAACTGATCTACCTGGAAACAGTCGTTTCATTACAGAGACGAAAAATTACACGACAGATCCAAACAGTATCGATAAGAAAGTTCCTCGTTCGCAGAAAACTAAAGTACCGAGGTCAGTGGTAGACGTCACTAAAACCTCATTTCCTTTTATTTCAGACAGTGACAAAGGTAACAAAGGGGTAGATAAACGGTACTTCACTACCCTGGTCTACCGTACTAGAATCAAAAGACTCACAACTCAAAATTCAGTCGAAAAAGTGAGAGGAGAAAGTGGAAGTAGTTCTCCGAGAAATCAAAGAGGAGTGAAAAACGGCATTCCCATTATAGTAGACATGTAGACTCCAATAACTATAAAGAGGGACGTCAGAACTAAGATCGAACACGAAGTAGGTCGGACCGTAAAGGGAACTACATGAGACGACGACGACGACAATTCAGTGAAGTCAGCACAGACTGAGACACGCTGGGGTATCTGCCGTAGGGTGGTCCGAGGGGACAGGGACCCTAAGAGGTCCGTTCTTGTGACCTCGCCCAACGGTAAAGGAAGAGGTTATGTACTTTCACTTTTCACTTTCACTTCAGCGAGTCAGTACAGGCTGAGAATCGCTGGGGTACCTGACGTCGGATGGTCCGAGGAGGTAGGTACCCTAAAAGGTCCGTTCTCATGACCTCGCCCCACGGTAACGGAAGAGGCCTACATGAGATGTATCTTCAATTTATTCGTCCCACTGTTATATGTTGGAACTACATGAGGAAAGGGTTAAACCTTGGTCAGGTAACAAGGTACAGGTCAAGATTGACAACGAGGAACTGGACGTATGTCTGATCTTTTAGACAAAGGTGTTAAACATGAGACTCTCAACTAAATTTAATTTTTGTTTTTGTCTCTACAGGGAAAACAAGACAACCATACACGGGTATCGTTTCTCATACTCCCACCTTGTGCTTTCTACCACAAAGTCCTTGGAGGAAAACCGGTCCTTCCTCTGCACAAGACGTGGGACGGTGTCTCACTGGAAACTGGTCTAAGTGGGTGGGCATAACGACCAGTCCGGTCTCCCGTCTGAGTCCCTGAGTCCCGTCATGAAGGTAGCGGTACCTTCCTTTTACCTGAACACTCTCGAACTTCCTTCTATCTTCCCTGATACCAGAGGGGTCCACCACGATCATCAAGAAATACAGCGGACGATTAAGTCCTCTGTATTCTCTGAGCCCAAGTTAGGGACCCAACCCTTCTAGGGGACCTTCTCCCCTCGTTGGGTGAGGTCACAAGAACGGACCTCTTAGGGTACCTGTCTCCTCGGACCGCCCAGGTATTGCAACGTCTCACCCTGTGCTGACTTCTTTGATCGCTCGTGCACACGTCTTCCACGATGTCCGCTAACCAGCCCCCCCACCACTGACAAACACAGACTTCGAAAATAGACGTCTTTATGGGAACAAAGTCTTGGTGACCTGAAGAGCCGTGGGTGAGTTGTCTACCTAAGTCAGGAACGGTGGGATATGTCACGGTCGATGGGGTCGGCGAGGTCCGGAGAGGTAAGTCTTCCGAATTTCCTCTGTGGGGTATTGTGAGGTCACTAATATTTCTCCCAAAACTACACAAAAGAGAATGATTCCAAAAGTTGGAAACCCCTTATAGAACAGGTCTGATGAAATTAAAAATTTTGTTTCTTTAAAGAATTTTTACGGAGGAACTTAGAATGAATCGTACCTCGAGAGGTCAAAGAGACCCACCTTCTTTAATCCTTCGATTACAATAATCCTTCGAAAAAAAAAAAAAACGTAATAACACTGAAGTTCTGGACTTATAGGGTCCCCTTTTTTTCTTTTTTTTCGAAATCCCTAGTTACCCAAACTTTCTTCTGGAAAGGAAATAGTCTCGCACGAGTGGGACCGAAGATTATCCTTCTCGTTCGGAAGGACTGAGTGAGTCCAGGAGTCAGGTAAAACAAGAACGGTATAAAAAAAATATAGAGACGACGGATTCGTATACCTTTCTTCCGAGCACCACCTCTTTGGTGTTTTCTCCGAGTCTAAGTATACAGTAAATTACGTTACATTAACCACCACCGCCAACTCCCACCCTTTAGACATAAGTATTAACCAATTTTCATCCTTCGTACTCAGTTGTCCGACCCAAGAGCGTCAGACCAATGAAACTAATAGTAAAGGACTGTCACTCAGGTCACTCAGAATATATTATGTTAAAGCGGGTAGTCGGTTCCTCTGTTACAAGTAAAGTACAAGTTAGTGAAGCAATAACAAGGAAAGTTATTAACCTCTAATAACTTTGGAGAAGCGACCACAATTCTTTTACATACATAAATCCGTTATCTACCGTCACAAAGGTGTTTAAAATTATAACGTTACCGAGAATTTCCGTCGGACCACGAGTCGAGGGGACATCGAACGGCACTAGCATATCACCAATCATGAGACGCAACACCGGCGTCGTTGGAGCCAAGCTTAGGCTCAGTGCCGTCCTCCCCTCTCTTGAAAACCTTCTCTTATCGTGCCCAGGGTTCGACTTCGGGTAAATTATTTTAAAACGTTGGTCTGTATCTTATTTATTATTTTTAGTTATTTTGTCTTGGCGACGTTTCTAAAATTTGAAATCTTTCTACTGTACACGTCTCACAGAAATAATTGCGTGATTGGGACAACATTCACACAACACACACCCAAAAAAATAAACGGAACTGCCTATTATACTATTCTGACCTCACATCACCCGTACATTAATAATAATTAATGTTGATGAATTCGAGACGAAACTCGTCTGAGCAGTTCAGGCGAACGAAAACTCGGAACGGTCCCGACATGTCATTATTGTTGGGACTTAATAAACCTTTCTATAGTCGCCATCTACACCTTTAGGACAAATTGGTCCGTACTTAACAACAATCCTCCCAAAAAAAAAAAAAAAAAAGTCCTACTGTCTCTCTTTTACTTGACAGGGAATAGTCATTAACGTCCTTTGTAAAACAAAGATACTATACTTGACCGACATTAAATTGAAAGGACGGAGTAACCTATTACATTCCTCGGTCAACAACGAGTTTTACTCTAAGAGACTTCACCCGTAAACCCAGACTATTTTCCGTATAAGATTCATCTGTTACACCGAGTTCGTTATTTATTACAGGTATATACCACTTTGAAAAATTTACTGTAAAAGGTTTTCTGGCCCCAAACATAATATTTACCGATTTACAACTTAATCACACTCATTGTGTTGAAATTACCCAGAAAGAGGTCCTAAATTTTTGTACTTGTTATGTCGGACTTTTACAGTTTATATTCACACATTATTACTTCAAATGACGAGTGATCTTCCATAAAAAATTTCGGAAATCGGAGACAAAGTGCCTACCGGATAGTTTTTGAGTACAACCAATAAATACATTGTGATTTTTCCTAAAGTTTATTTTTATATACGAGTCCCATCCGTGTCTAAGATAAATCAAGGAAGTCTTAGTCACTTAAGAATCTTTATTATAAGATCTTGTTAACGTTATTTATGGTGGACAGAGAAGGTTTTGTTTTGTTTTGTTGTTTTTCTCTCGTCAAAGATAAACTAAAACCTGGACCTAACTGGTCCCGAAGGGTCCCCCACTCTCACCATTTCTTGGGTGGACGATTACTTCCTCGGTATCCTCTACTCCCAACCTAGGGACCCAGTCCTTCTAGGGGACCCCCTCCCGTACCGTTGGGTGAGGTCATAAGAATGGACCTCTTAGGGACCCTGTCTCCTCGGACCCGCCCGATGTTACGTATTCCACCATTTGTCAGTCTGTGTTGACTTCACTGAATCGTATGTGTGTATCCAACTATTCGGAGTCTTACATTACGAGATTTTTTATACAAATAACAAAGGAGGGTCTGGTTGAAAGTTTTGGTAAAATATGAGACTTAGAGAAGAAGGACACCAAATAAGAGAACGGGGTGGGGTGGGGTCGGGAGTCCGGGCATAAAGAGTCCTTAAGACGGAGGGGTAGAGGTTTCCCGGACCGGAGACGAAGTTCAGACGTACTGGAAGAGTCGACCGACCATGATTGTTACGAAGATTCTTCTGACAACTTAACGTTAACAACAAATTAAATTTTGTGAAATTCTTTTATTTTTTTATTCGGGTTCGGTTCCAATAAACACAAGACGGTCCTCTGACTTTTACGTTACTTAATTAGTAAACTTCTTACTCTAACACAGTCGGTCCTAAGTCATCAATGTTCACTGTCTTTGTGTTGTACATGACTAAATTTCTCTCCCTACCTAGATCCACATCCTTGTTACCCCGAAATCTTTGTTATCCTTGGTCCGATAATTTCTACTAGTTCTGTGTGAGAGAGGTGGAGTAGGGTATAGACAAAGTCGTACAGTAGAAATAAAAGAGTTTGATTAAAGATGTACCGTCTTTCACACCGTCCACTGTCGTTTGGATTAGAAATATGAATGTCGTAACGATGGACGTCCTCTCGGGGACTCACGGTCATGTGTTTTCAGGACCCCTCTCTAGACTAACCGAATCAAACCCAGTCCGCACGTAATGACCTGGTTAGTCGATGCAGGCGTCCCTATCTCACTGTGTCGTGGTTTCCACGGGAAGGGAACCAGAATTCCGGTCAGGGTTTCACTCCTTTAACGGTCGGGACCTCGGTGGAGTGATAAAAGGGTAGCGTAATGAACTAAGTGGTAAACCACCGGCAGATTAGGTTGTTTGAGTACTCAAGTCAAGGGTTTGATAATTGTAGAGATCACTGAACACTTCTTTCTTTTCGTCAACCCCTCACCCCTCACCTCCCACAGTCTGAAAGGCCTGAGTGAGACCTCGATCCCTGTATCAACCTCCTTGACGAAGTTGTTCTCTCGTAAAACACCAGAGAGAGGAGACACAGGTGGTTTCCCCCGGAAGAACGGGGCCAACTGACGAAAGGGTGGAACCGGTCCACTCTCGTACTTCAGAAGACTCAGAAGACTGTTTTTGGGGGAACTTGAACCCGTTCAATGGATTCATGAGTCTCATTTTATTTACTTGCTTCTCATCCGTCAAGTACATTCTTAATTTTCTTATTTTACATGTTTGTTTATTTTTTGCATCATGACTCCGGACATTATGTTTAAGTTGTGACCGTATATCATCCCAACATTGTTTATTATAAATAAGAATAAATAAGTTCCACGGACCATGAGAGGAGGAGGTAGTTGGAGGAAACCATCTTTGAGATCTCACTCTAAAGGTAATCCTTTGTCCCAGGAACGGCACCAAAGTCTTTAAAATTTTTCACTATTATATCTGAGACTTGGTCCCTATCGTGTTCAGTCTTAGGTGATCACCGGTCTAGAAATAAGTGCAAATGGTAGGACCAAGTGCGGAGAAGTGTACAATGGCACTAACGTCTAGCATCTTTAGTCCCGAACAAAAGTAGTTGTCTCTCAAACGACTGTGACCCAAATGATAGAACGAAAGAACGAGTACAATTTTATTTAACTTAAGATCAAGGTTTTGGGTATAGGTCAACCAAAAGTCTTTACAATTTCGGACTCACTAGTCTTCTTTAAGATTCAAAATTAATATAATTAAAGTTCTGTTATAGACGAAAATCAAAAAATTTTTCGTAAAATGCGTATAGAGTTGTCTGGGGTAACAACGAAGGTACGAGTGTAACAGACGTAAAATATGGCTTCGGACATGGATGACCTCCTCCCGTCCCGTTGGATGAGGTCATACGAACGGACCTCTTAGGGAACCTATCTCCTCGGACCACCTGATGTCAGGTATCCTAAAATTTCTCAGCCTGTGTTGACTTCGTTGAATCGTCCGTCCGTATGGACGACTAGATCTCACTGAGACTAGATTAGAAAGTTTTTTATAGAGAGTTTTTACAGTTGATATACTGGTCACGTTCAAGCTACGTACTTCGTCCCGTGAGTTTCGATCACGAGACCCTGTTGGGTCTCTCTGTCCCACCCCTATCTCCTCTCTCCCCCCCAAGTCCTACCCCTCTGTGTACACATAGGTACCTACTAAGTACAGTTACATACCGTCTTAGGTAGTGTTATAACATTAATCGGAGGTTATAAAATTTTTTAGTTGACTTTTTTTTTTTCAGTCGATATTTCCTAATGTCCCGTTTCCATTCGGTATGTGTTTGATCTCAGGGACTGTTGAAAAATTGAAATACCTACTTTATAACATGAGATTTTCTTAGGACCAAACCTAGTGTACCAAAACCGTCGATATCAAAAGTGGTTAGCTACTGTCGTAATAACGGAACAACAACAAGTCAGGGATTCAGTAGAGGGAGAGAAACACTGGGGTACCCGACATCGTACGGTCCGAAAGGACAGGAAGTAATAGAGGGCTCAAACGTGTTTGAGTAGGTAACTCAACCACTACGATAGGTTGGTAGAGTATAAGACGACGAGAGAAGAGGAAAACGGGAGTCAGAAAGGGTCGTAGTGCTAGAAAAGGTTACTCAACCGAGAAAGGTGGTCCACCGGTTTCATAATCTTGAAGTCGAGGTCGTCGTCAGGAAGGTTACTTATAAGTCCCAACTAAAGGAAATCCTGACTGACCAAACTAGAGGAATGTCAGGTTCCCTGAGAGTTCTCAGAAGAGGTCCTGGTATTAAATTTTCGTAGTTTAGAAACCGGGAGTCGAAAGAAATACCTAGTCGTCAGTGTAGACATGTACTGATGACCTTTTTTGGTGTCCAAAATAAGTTTAACACTTTACTAAAACGAGTGACTTTTCAGTCCTTTTAAGGAACATGAAGAAAAGAACCTGTAGTTGATTTTATCGTTCTCCTTCATAATTAAGAGACATATTCGATAGATACAGGGAGTACAACCACATAGAGATATCACCCGGATACCTCAAACAAGTTTATTTTATAAAATGGACACACTGACATCAACTCATCGATTTTTAAGTTTTGATGTATACGAACGAAATAATGGTATTCGAATACCGAAATCGACTTTCGGAGAAAGAACGGGAGATGTTATATTATCCAGTCTGACTAGAAGAAAAAAACAAGTCTGGGATAGAAGAACTAGAGATAGTGGTTGGACGACTTAACTTCTCTCAAATATAAGGTCAGAAAAACTAAGGTCTGAAATCACTCACAGGTATTTATTTTGTTTAAGCGTAAAAGACTAGTTCAATAATTAACTTGTCAGAGGTCATTTACCCGAGCTGGAGATAGATCAGGGACTAATATTTCTTCCATCAAACAAAACACGTTATTTTTATATGATTGAATATCTTTTACTAAAGAATCTTGGTTTAGCTTTATCTACGTTAAGTGAAAGTCCCTCGGAACGTCCCGATCCTACACTGACGGTAGAGGAGACACCCCCGTCCTCCAGAATTCCGGGTTGAGTAACCTCGTCGTCACAGGGGTCCTCACCGTCGACCACTACTGAACGTCTTTCTCTAATGGACAGGGGGTGGTCGACGATGTTGAAGTAGGTATCCTAGGCCTGTGTCTCTCAACTTCCCGCCCGGTAAAGGTCAGAGAGATCGAGTCGGTCATTCTTCATACGCTGTGCAAAGGTCACGGGGATGGATAGGATTACACAACACTGAATAGAGTCAGTACAGTGGGACTTTTCGACTTCTAGACACCGGTCCGGACCTTTACACTCGGAAGGACCCTCGACTGAGCACTTGCTTTTAAGGGAGTTTTCGACTTAGTCTCTCTTGCAAAAAGACCCGTCTACCCCTAAGCTTAGGGTGACGACAACGAGACTGTCAAACTGAAACGTGGACTGGAGAGACACGAAGTCAACTAATCGTCTTGTCCCCGTTGTGCTCCTCCGTCTCTTCCGCTACGTATAGATCACACCGAGGACCCCTGCTACTGTCACAAAGGAAGGTAGGGAAGGGTCCTTACGTCAAAAACAAGAGACAACGAAAAAACTTGAAGTGTCGTAAGTTTTCAGTCGGGGGGTTTCGTTTGGCTTTTTGTACGAAACCTACGCTTGAGACTAACAGTTTTCAAAATTGTGAGAGTACAGAAGTGGATTCGGGACCGAAGACTAAAGTTCAGTGTAACGGTAGTCTTTCTACTTGAGAAACAAAAAGTCGGACAAACTATTATTCGTTTCTCTAACCGTCTCTCCAGTGGCAGTTCACTGAGGTTATATTTGTACTCAACAGTGATCTACCGCGACGAACAGTAATAAGTAGTTTCTGTTCCGGGAGAAAAAGAAAGAAAAAAAAAGGAGAGGTACCTAAAGACCGGGTCGGACAGACGTTGACCCTAGGATTAGTACGGTCTTGAGAAGACAAGAGACTTCCCTCCAAGATAAAAGTTGTATAATAGTAGGTCTAGACTCCTGATTTGTCTGAGGTGGATGTTAGACCCCCTTAATGGAGTTGTCACAACGGAAATAGGTCTCCACTAAAATTTTCTTATATAACATAAACCTACAGTTGCAAGTTTCCGAGGCTCCGTCTTTTAAGGTAAAGTTTCTTTCACACTAATTACTTCGGTGTATTTAGGATATCTAAATACATCTCCGACCTCGTCAAAGTCTTTAGTGTGGTATGTTTAGTTTCTTCGCCCAAAAAGATGTAGGAGAGAGCGTGAAAGAGAGTAAGAATAAAACCATGTAGAAAAGGAAAGGAAGAGAGAAAGGGAAAGCTTCAGAGAACTTACGTGTATAGGGTTTAAGGTTTTGTTCTCCCTTAAACTAGCCTATAGGATTCATGTCGGTGAAAATTCGAGATTGGTAGTGGTAAAGAGGAGTGAGAAGGGGGTTCTCTACGTCTCTGTCTCAACTCCGACATTGTCGATTGAGTGTATTGAGTCTGACGAATATTTCAATTCAGTCAAGACCTTGAGGCACATCATTCTGAGGGTCGAAGTCATTCCCTAGAATGAATTTCTTTCGGTTTAAATTTTTTATTGCTTCCAGGAATGATTTCCAAAAGATCCACAACCCCGTTAAGATCTCTATCGAAGTGTATCTTTAAACAAGTTTTAGAGGAAATCTGTATAGGAAGTATAAAGTGTGTGAATATAGTTGGAGATTGACATGGGGAATGAAAGGAAGGAATGAAAAAAATATAAGAATTTGGTAAGTGAGAAAATATGGGAAGAGATGAGACTGCTGTAGGACAAGTCTGAGGGATAGAGAAAGCATTTGAGACTGTACGACCCTCAGGGGAGTCGGGGGACTTTCACCACAGGAATCCGGTCAGACTGACATAGACGAAAGTGTTCACTCGGACAGTGGGACCCATTGTTACACTTTACATCATGACACAAGAGATCAATCCCAACACCTCACACCGGAGATTACCCCTTCGTGTACTCGATATCTCAGTCTAAGGACACAACTTTAAGGTGAAGATGAGTAGTGAAAGTTCTACTGGGACCAGTTCAATCATTCGAAGAGACACGGAGACATATACACACGAGACACGAGTCAGTACAGACTAAGAAACGTCGGGGTACCTGACATCGGACGATCCGAAGTGACAGGTACCCTTAAAAGGTCCGTTCTTACGACCTCACTCAACGGTAAAGGATGAGGTCCCGCAGAAGAGTTGGGTCTCTTACATACCCAACTGAAGACGTGATCGTCCACCTAAGAAATGGTGACGTGGTCGACCCTTCGGGTACCGAATTATCAGAGAGGGAGTTTCCCAACGACACTCCTAGTTTACTTGACCATATTCGTTTCGTAAAACTTCTCACAGACCAAGTCTTTGTCATGTCATAAGTGACATCGAAACAATGCGAGTATTGACGATTTAATAATGATAATTATATACGGTCCGTGTTACTATTCATTTCTCCATCTCTCTACCACTTTTCACTTTCACTTTCAGCGAGTCAGTACAGGCTGAGAAGCACTGGGGTGTCTGATATGTCAGTTACCCTAAGAGGTCCGGTCTTATGGCCTCACCCAGCGGAAAGGGAAGAGGTCCCCTAGAAGGGTTGGGTCCCTAGCTTGGGTCCTGAGGGTGTGACGTCCACCTAAGAAATGGTCGATTCGGTGTTCCCTTCGGGTTCTTATGACCTCACCCATCGGATAGGGAAGGGGTCTCCTAGAAGGACTGGGTCCTTAACTTGACCCCAGAGGACGTAACGTCCGCCTAAGAAATGGTTGACTCGATACTCCCTTCGGGTTTCTCTACCAAGTCAAGTCAAGTCAAGTCAGAGAGTCAGCACAGGCTGAGAAACACAGGGGTACTTTGCGTCGTGCGGTCCGGAGGGACAGGTAGTTCATTCTGATATGTTTATCTGATATAGAAACAGAGGTACTTCGAAAGTCCAATTATCTTCTTTGTTAATTCAGTTGACCATGAACCGGACGTCGTACTATTCTACTACATTTCCTTGTGGTGTCCAGACTGTGGTCATGTGTGTCTAGAAATCAGGGGTCACCGCTCAGGTCTCTTTCCAAGGGAAACCGTGACACTGGGTTTTCCCCAGTTCCTAACTGAAAAAGTCTCTATCGATGGTTGTATGTAGAGAAGGTCGAAAACACCCTTCCCGTATTCGTCTTTCCGCCCTTGGAACAAGGACAGAAAGAACCCAAAAGTCGGATCGAGGTTACGTCACTCAGAACTTCCCTCGGGTCGGGTTGACTCGTTGAACCCCAAGACCTAGAAATCCTTGAGATCCTCCGAGGGTCTTGTTCCGTGTATATTTTCGTCAATCTCACTCTTCTACTTTTACCTGAGTAAAGACTAACAGAAGGACCTGCGAGGGACTTTATAGGTCCGTAGAGAAGTTGATCTCCTCAGCACTCCTGCTCCCACCTGTAAGAGATTGTAGACCATCCGAACTACTTCGTCGATCTTTATATTGCAGGAGATACGTTACCTTTCATTCAAAAAAAAAAAAAAAGGACGAAAATTTCAAAGTTTTACAGACCAAATTAGAAAATCGTTCGTATACAATTCTCGGGTACGATATTTTGGACCTCTACGTTATTACGGCTTTTTCTTTCGAGAGTCATTCGAACGTTAGACTTCCTCTTTTATCCGCGTCTAAGTTGACGTCAGGTAGTCCTACATAGTAGGATTTCGGAGCACCCTTGTGTCTCCTCCATTGCTTCAGTATGTCCGTTTTGTACATCGATCGTAGACTGGATGTCTCTAATGTTGACTATTTCCCTCTCCTCCACGTTCTACTTCCGTCTCCGTCTTTTAAATACCTCTCTAATCGTTCAATAGTCTGACACTTATCTTCTGAGAGAAAAAGGAAATTCGGTTTTTAACAGAATGTTTAAATTCTGAAGGCCTCAGCATCAAGTCCTCCTAAACCCTTATGAGGGTCTGTCCTGTTGAAGAGGTAAGAGGTCCGGTCACAGTGGAAGTAAAGGTTTCTCAAGGGTCCCTTCTTTCCGTTTCCCCCTTCTTTCGTTTGGTAACTTTTGTCTACCTCTGTCTTCTTTCCTGTGACACCGACATTTCCTCTTACCGACGGCGGTCCGAGAGGTTCCTTCGGAGCAAAAAGAGGAACGTTAGCATTTCTTGTGGGTCCAAATAGACAAGACATGCATTGCCAAACGTAGACTATTGGGGTTTCAGGTGAGGTAGGAAGGGGTGGAACGGGAGGTGGTAGGCGTTCAGACAAGAGATACAGACGTTTAGATAAAGTGTCTATCCAGTGAGTACGGTATGAAAGCTAAGGTGTATAGTCACCATAGTATACCTTATAAACAGAAAGAGATAGACTGAATGAAGTGATATCAGGTAGGAACAACGGCGTTTCCTGTAATAAAGTAAGAAAAACTATCGACTCGTCACAAGGTGACACATACACATAGTGTAGAAGAAATAGGTAAGTAAACAACTACCCGTAAACCCACAAAGGTACAAGACCGATGACATTTATCACGACGATACTCACATCCCGACTCCATATCGTGTCCCTTGATACAAGTTATAGGAAACTATTTGGTATTACCTTCTATTATCTTTTTATACACATATACACATATATATACATATTATTTAGTGAAACGACATATCGTCTTTAATTGTGTTGTAACATTTAGTTGATATGAAGTTAATTGTTGTTTTTTCTTATGGGTCCACTCTAGGGAGACACCTCTTAGTTGACTCTACGTCTCCGACTGGTATAAAGAAAATAAGAAAGTGAGTAACTAATAAAGTTGATTGTGAATGACTCATAGATGATTCCACAATAAGATACACACACAACGTCCCACCCCTTACTTACTTTAGTACGAAAACGTCACTTCATCGAGTAGCGGTTATTCTATCTGTCGGTTCGTCTGATTATAATGTCAAAGTGTGTTAGTTGAAAACTCCATGACACCGTTAGGAAGCCAAACTCCATTTTATTTTGATCCCTAATCCACCGGACTCTATTCGAAAACACTTATATACGTGTTTTTTTCCTATGTCGTGATAGACTTTAAAGTTAGGGTGATTTTAGGTCTACATGTCTCTTTTACATTAGAGAAATATAACGAATAATAGTTAGACTAGAAAGAACATTCGGGGTGGGATACCCACCTTTCCGTCCTTTACTAACAGATTGAGTCAAATTTAAAATCAGGTCAGGGGTTTCCATTTATGAGGGATATCCATTTCGAGTCAGAACGGCTCGTCACCAAATCAGAAGTGAAAAGAAGACGGGGAAAGAAGGGTCGAGAGATGTTTCACCGGAGTCCATATGTCGACCCTGTCCCTCGTCCCGAGTGTACTAGAACAATTCCATCTTCCTCCCCCACCTGGTGTGTCACAGGGAGAGAACGGGAGACGAGGACGACCCTGTGCACGACGTCCACTGCCACCACTCGGACTATGAGCCGGAGGAGAGGAGAACCAGCCCCAAAGCGCCGGGAAGGACCGACTGAACCGACGTAGAACAGAGAGAACCTACGACTCCTATGAAGATTTCGGGACGGTGTACTGGGTAGACCGGGACACCTTCTGAGTGACAAGTAGACCCACGTCATCCTTAACCACCCAGTAGGTGCAGTAAGTCTTTGAGTCTTGTCTCTCATGTTGAGTAAGATTTATGAGGTGGACTCGGACGGTGTCCTATTCGGGGTGGAGGGGATTCATTCCTGACCCCTGAACTCGTGAGGTATAAATGAGTCAGAGGAGGGGGAGGAGATCGGGTTTCCGAGTCCTCCCCTTTAACCCTGTCTAGACTAGTCAAGCGGGAAGTAGAAAGAGATTGACAGGGGGTTTACGAGGGTCGGGATCTTTTTACCCGAAGGGAAGAGAAGAAGGAGAAGGACGGATCTACAGGGAAACCATTTTAAGATGGATCAGGTAGTCTGGATTGAGGTCTGCCCCAGTTGGACCTCCATTTCTTTTGAAATTTTTTTAGGAGAGGGAGAGACACTGTGGACAGAGAGGGTGGATAATAGAACGACTTCTACGGGTCTTGGATGGGAGTCTCCAGACGGAGACTCAGTCATTCGGGAACCCCACTTCAGAGACTTTCTCCATCACTATGTCACTAAAATTCTTCCTTAATTTAAGAAGTACAGAAGGTATAGATGTTTCTCGTAATAGTCAAAATTCTATTATCTTAACATAAAGGAACAGAAGATTAACCACCAGGTTCCTTACGGTAAGACGTCCACCAAAGACGCGTTTGGCACGACTCACAAAATTCGAGTTCATTCAAATCCCTTACGACTCTATTTGAATTTATCCAAATAAATTACCCTTTGGTATCTCGGAAATTATGTGATTATACAAGACCCTTAAGACGTTATGACAAAAGGTTTTGATAAACTGGAGTCTTGCGACAAAAAGTGTAGACCTTTATCACAGGACTTCTTATATCCCTACTTTCTACGTCTTTAGAAAACAGGGGTCTTAGCCACTTTGGAGATAAGGAGGTAGAACGGAAGTAATTCAGTCGTTTCGTTTCACAATTCCGTTGACATAGGTATAGAGAAAATGGGAAAAAAAACCGATACGACCCAGAAGTAGCGACACGTACCCGAAAGAGATCAACATTGCGAACCTGAAGAGTAACGCTATCGGAGAGAGCAACACCTCGTGTCCGAGATCCATGTGTTCGAAGTCATCAAAGTTGTGTACCTGAGTCATCAACACCGTGTCCCGAATCAACGGGGTACCGTACACCCTAGAAGGACCTGGTCCCTATCTTGGGTACAGGGGACGTGACCGTCCGCTTAAGAATTGGTGATCTGGTGGTCCCTTCAGGGTATAAAGATATAGAACAAACAAAGGATTGACCCGGGAGATGAGAGAGATTCAGAACATGAATAAAAATTACTGTTGTCGAAACTGTAGTCACAACATTCGTGCTTTATGGACCCTTAATCTATGAACCTCTACGATCTGTAAAATTCCTCTGTACTAAAACTAGGGACCCACCCCTTCCATGGGACCTCTTCCTTTACCATTGGGTGAGGTCATAAGGACGGACCCTTCAGGGTTCCTGTCTCCTTGATCTGAAGTACTCAGAGTTTTTTAGACTGTGCTAAATCGTTATTTCTTGTTGTTAGGGTTTCATTTGTTCTTATTAGGGGAGTACCGTTTTACTCTTCATTTTTTTTGGGTTAAGCACCAGAAGAGACCCCTAACAGATCACCTCTATATCCGGAAGGACTCAACGGGGAAACGTCCTACTCTTCACATACTACCGAGTACCAATTCCTTACGTTTTATTTCTAGAATACTGAAAGTTATATTTTTATATATATCACATTCTAATGACGTGGTAAGGGGTGTTAGTCTTCCTTACGTTTATAAGGGACGTGCCGGAGTTATCACTTTTGTCTTGGACTCATCTCTCTTTTAACCATAGTTGTCCTTTCAAGACCGTTTTCACGAAACGTCTCTTGTATTACTAGAATTTTATCTAAGGAATTTTCCTCGTAATGGATCCTTTTTGTTGGTTTAGAGTTCCCTATATCTACTCTAAGATCCCTCCTGTTACTACCTACTCTCCTTTACCGTTCTCTTTTGGCATCTGCCGGCCCTATTACCCGGGTCGCTGGGAAAATGGAAGGAGTTTGAAAAGAAGACAGGGACACATTTGTCTCTACTCCGGACTGAGTGGTACGTTTCATTTTCACCCCGTTTTTAACTATAAAGTACACGTCGGTGTACACCCGACTTTCATATTGAGTGTTTCTTTTTTTAGGAAGGTAGTATATGTAGAGACACGTTCGCCCTAACTAAATGTACTCGTCGAAGTCGAACTCTTTTGTGCCACTCGTGTGTCCTTTTGTCAGCCCTGAAGGTCTTAGGGTCTTCTCAGTCTATAATAACCAGTAAGACGCGGAAGTACCTATTCCCGTCATTTCGTAGGAATTCTTACTTCATCTTCCAAAAACGGGGGATCGGGATAACGGTGAAGGACGAGGGAGTCAGAAGGAGTTCTGTTTTGTACTATATCCGAAATAAAAGATTCAGTAAACTAGTCTTCATCAATATAACCATCGTAAGAAACTCAATTAAACATACTATTTTAACGACAACCGGACACCCGTATGAACAAGGAGTTCTTTCTCAACTATCTTTATTCTTACCGTTAAACTCGACAGTACTTAGGGATACCGACAATTTATTCATTTTATTTTCGGTAAGTATGGTTCTGAAGACAAAACAACTCTTTGGTTTTGATACCTCTGGGGCGGAGACGACCGGACCAGACCTTCGCCACTTGTAGTGACGAATTACATGCACAGTCGAAGGGGAGACAAAGGATTACAAGAGGAGGGGAGTGTCGTGTCGGCCACCCTCTACCCTTGACGTGAGACGTGAGAGAGAACCGGTGTCTCCACCGGTGACCTGGTCTAACCCGGTCAATTCCTGGTACAGGAAGATCGGTTCGAGATCCGTGTACTAGACACGACTTAGTCGACCTTAGGGAGGAACCTTATAGATCTTTGCTTCCACTCCGTTACAACAGAGATCCAGTCGGAAAGGTTCCAAACCAAAATACTTGGATAACCGGAAATTCGGAATAGCGGAAAATTTCAAATTTTCCTACAAATAGCACTTCAACTTTCTACAGGTTGATTATGTCTCTGGAATCGTCTCGCTCTTTGGAAATGAAAGAAAAAGAATGAGGGATTCTTACAAATATCTTCTGTAAGGTACACGGTTTGACCTTTATGCCACCACTCGTTTGCATTCGAGACGCCTGTCAGTCCCTCTACCACCGGATAACCCATCTCGATCGTCAGTTACTACCGACTATTAATTAGTTCAAGTTCATGAACCACAGGATATTCCTTTTCATCGATTATTGATCTCTGGAGTACAGACTTACCCCTTCTCCACCGTCAAAGGTGTTCCTTCCCTACGAATCAGACTGGACTATCCCCAATCCGAGTAGGAGAACTGATTGTAAAGGAAACGATAATTTTGGAACGTGTCGTACCATCGACGGAGTCAAATTTTTACAGAGAACAAAAAAGTTGGCTGACTCGACTGTAGTCGGTCAAATAGACTAGAGTAATGACCCGTATACTCAAAAGGACAGGAAAGGTATGAAGGACATTGTAATAATTCAACTTTTACGTGTTCTCTTTTAAAACTAGACTTATTTTATTTCACCATCTGTCTTTTCACCTTGTTTATTGGAAATTCTTTTTTTATAAAGAAACTTAAGATGACATTAATTAACAGAAACCTCAGAATTTATAGACATTTTTAAGACTGGGTATAGATATAAAAAATAAGTTAGTTTTTAGTACTTTTTATGTTTTATCTCATATGAAACCACGTTTCTTATATATGAAAACAATCTTCCGTTGAGATTTCTATAGAGTGTTCCTTAGACACGATCTTGATATGGAACACAATCAGTGAGTCAATATAGGCTGAGAAAGGTTGCGATACCTGACATCGGGTGGCCCGAGAAGACAAGTACCCTAAGAGGTTCGTTCTTATGGTCTCACCCAACGATAAGGGAAGAGGTCTCTTAGAAGGGTTGGGTCCCTAGTTTGGGTGCAGGGGGGGGGTGACTTCCACCTAAGAAATAACGGACTCGGTAGTTCCTTCGGGTTTTGATATATATGTCTATATGTATATATACATATATATGTGTGTGTCCGTGTGTGTGTATATATATTGACTTAGTGTAACGACATTCGGACTTTGATTGTGTCGTAACATTTAGTTTCATACGAAGGTCTTTTTTATAAAAAATTTTTCACTTAGATTTCTCCCTTATATACATAGTCAACTCAAGTCAGCGAGTCAACACAGGCTGAGAAACACTGGGGTACTTAACGTCGTACGGTCCGGAGGGACAGGTAGTGGTTAAGGGCCTCAAGTACGTTTGAGTACAGGTAGCTCAGCCACTACGGTAGGTTGGTAGAGTAGGAGACAACAGGGGAAGAGGAGGACGGGGGTTTAGGGAGGGTCGTAGTCTCAGAAAAGGTTACTCAGTTGAGAAACGTACTCCACCGGTTTCATGACCTCAAAGTCGACATCGTAGTCAGGAAGGTTTCTTATGGGTCCTGACTAGAGAAAATCTTACCTGATCAACCTAGAGGAAACGTCAGGTTCCCTGAGAGTTCTCAGAAGAGGTTGTGGTTTCAAGTTTTCGTAGTTAAGAAACCGCGAGTCGAAAGAAGTGTCAGGTTGAGAGTGTAGGTATGTACTGGTGACCTTTTTGGTATCGGAACTGTTCTACCTGGACACAACCGTTTCATTACAGAGACGAAAAGTTATACGACAGATCCAACCAGTATTGAAAGGAAGGTTCCTCATTCGCAGAAAATTAAAGTACCGACGTCAGTGGTAGACGTCACTAAAACCTCGGGGGGTTTTATTTCAGACTGTGACAAAGGTGATAAAGGGGTAGATAAAGGGCACTTTACCACCCTGGTCTACGGTACTAGAAGTAAAAGAGTTACAACTCGAAATTTGATTGAAAAAGTGAGAGGAGAAAGTGAAAGTAGTTCTCCGAAAAATCAAGGAGAAGTGAAAGACGGTATTCCCACCACAGTAGACGTATAGACTCCAATAACTATAAAGAGGGTCGTTAGAACAAGGTGGAACACGAAGTAGGTCGGGTCACAAAGAGTACTACTTGAGACGTATATTCAATTTATTCGTCCCACTGTTATATGTCGGGACTGCATGAGGAAAAGGATAAACCTTGGTCAGACAACAAGGTATAGGTCAAGATTGACAACGAAGGACTGGACGTATATCCAAAGAGTTCTCTGTCCAGTTCACCAGACCATAAGGGTAGAGAAAGTCTTAAAAGGTGTCAAATAACACTAGGTGTGTCAGTTTCCGAAACCGTATCAGTTATTTCGTCTTTATCTACAAAAAGACCTTGAGAGAACGAAAAAGGTACTAGGTCATCTACAACCGTTAAATTAGAGACCAAGGAGACGGAAGAGATTTTGGTCGACCTTGTAGACCTTCAAGTGTCAAGTACATAACGACTTCGGACCGGAGCTCTTAAAACTCGTAATGAAATGATCACACACTCTACTCACGTTAACACACCATCAAACTCGTAAGAAACCGTAACGGAAAGAAACCCTAACTTTACTTTTGACTGGAAAAGGTCAGGACACCGGTGACGACTCAAAAGGTTTAAACGACGGTATAACTCACGGTGTGAAAGTGTCTTAGTAGAAAGTGTTAAACTTTATCGAGTTGACCTTAAGGTAGTGGAGGTGGTCGAAACAAACATCACTACGAAAGATTCCGGGTGAACTGAAGTGTAAGGTCCTACAAACCGAGATCCACTCACTAGGATGGTAGCACTAATAGACCCAGTACTTCTAGAAAAAACATGTCAAGAAGACACATAAGAACGGTGGAGAAGAATTATAGAAGACGAAGACAATCCAGGTATGGTAAAGACAGGTAATAACTCGGGTAGAAACGTATTTTACAAGGGAACCATAGAGATTAAAAGAATTTCTCTAGAGATCAGAAAGGGTAAGACAACACAAGGAGATAAAGAAACGTAACTAGTGACTCCTTCCGAAAGAATAGAGAAGAACGATAAGAAACCTTGAAACGTAAGTCTACGAAAATAGAAAGGAAAAGAGGAAACGAAAAGTGAAGAGAAGAAAAGTGTCGATAAACATTCCGGAGGGGTCTGTCGGTAAAACGAAAAAACGTAAAGAAAAGGTACCCCTACCAGAGCTAGGGACAGAGGACATGTTACAATGGTTGGAGTCAGATATCAAGTAGTCCGTGAGATAGATAGTCTAGATCANATAGAAAGGAAAAGAGGAAACGAAAAGCGAAGAGAAGAAAAGTGTCGATAAACATTCCGGAGGGGTCTGTCGGTAAAACGAAAAAACGTAAAGAAAAGGTACCCCTACCAGAGCTAGGGACAGAGGACATGTCACAATGGTTGGAGTCAGATATCAAGTAGTCCGTGAGATAGATAGTCTAGATCAGGGAATTTAGATAAAGAGTGAAGGTGACATATTAGTATTCCCTAAACTAAATCCAGTATGGACTTACCAGATCACCAAAAGGGATGAAAGAAGTTAAATTCAGACTTAAACTGTTATTACCCAAGTACTAGACTCGGTGTTAGTCGAGGGCCAGAACAAAAACAACTGACATGTCTCGAAGAGGTAGAAAACGACGTTTCTTATATTAGTTAGACTAAAACCACAACTGGTAGACCACTACATATGTATATCGATTAAGTGAGATAACACGATATCTTTGATTATGTTGTAACACTCCGTTGATTTGAGACTATTTTTAATAAAAATTCCTTACTTAGACACGAAGACGAGTTTAATCGTGGACGAGTTAGGATCATAGTCTCTTCCGTTACCGTGGGGTGAGGTCATGAGAACGGACCTTTTGGGGTACCTGCCTCCTCGGACCATCCGACGCCAGGTACCCCAGCGATTCTCAGCTTGTGCTGACTCGTTGAAGTGAAAGTGAAAGTACGTAACCTCTTCCTTTACCGTTGGGTGAGGTCACAAGAACGGACCTCTTAGGGTCCCTGCCCCCTCGGACCACCCGACGGTAGATACCCCACCGTGTCTCAGCCTGTGTTGACTTCGCTGAATCGTCGTCGTCGCTAGGATCATACCGGAAGAAATGAAACAATTTTATAGAGATCAACACTATGTAGGTAACAGGTGACTAAAGGTTGTTCATTAAACGTAAACAGTTGAGAGTAAACATACATCTATACTATTGAGTATAACTATTGGGTAGAAGAATAGAAGGAGTCATCTTCTCCATTAGACTAAATAGTAAAAATATAACATATGATCCATAAGGAGAATCGTAGGTTACATAAGGAAAATATAAAAATAATATATGATATACGATACCTGAGGAAAACTTACTGGACAGTACAAGTATATGAATGTATAACAAGGGATTTTCTTACAAATACGAAAACTCTAGTCCCTGATCCCTAAACTACGGAAAAGTCGAAAAAAGATAGTACGGGTTTCGTAGAATAGGTTATTAACTATAATTAAATTGTTTATAAAGAACTGTACATATTTTATGATAAAGATCCAGTTCTTAAACGATCCATTTACGAGAAAGGTAACCACACTAACAATAATAGAGTAAATCGAAAACCACTCTTGACGGTAGATATCTCTTTTTCCTTCCCTCCCTTCCTCCTCCCTTCCTCTTTCCTTCCTTCCTTTTTCGAACGCAGAGACATAAATACTTATGGTGTTAATAAAGTGTACCATAATTTACGGAGAATGTACTCTGGGTCTCAAAAATTTAACGCACGATCAAGACGTTGTTTTGTCAATTTTCGTCCTACACTTTTTCTTTAGTTACGTTAAATAAATATTAATTAAATTCTAATTCAATTTTTACTTTTTTTTTCACCGAATGAGAGTCACCACGATGACAACTTGACAGTAAATTTTCGAATATATATTAATCACTTTCATACAATTAACTTAATACCGTTAATTCAGTCGGAACTCTGTTCTCTCAGGGAAGACTACCTGCTCTAACACCATTAAGACATTGGGTAAGAGGAGACAGTCTTTGAAAGTCCTGGTATCGAGTAGAACGGGGAATCATGAAATCGATGACATTACATCGGTTTAGAACTAAAGAGACCACATTAATAGATGAAACACCTAAAAAAACTCGAGAACCTAAGAAGAAAAGGAAAAGGTAACCAATGAACCAACAGTAGTGACTACCCATCTGACCTCGGTACTTCTCCAGTACGTTAAATGTAGACAACCGAAAAAAAAAAAAATTGTTACTTTATAGGAGTGGCCATTTTCTATTTCACACACCCCCTCCTTCATTTTAATAAACTCTCCAACTACACTTCTTTCACTAATAGAGAAGTCGGAAGAGAAATTAGTACAGTGACAACTAATTTCACAACTCTTTTATGACTTCGTCCTCAACCGTCCTTAAACCCCCGACAAACCTCTGAGACAGGTGCGATTGGGGAAAAATGTCCACAACATCTTACTCGATCGGTACAGGGATAGGACTATAAGTGTTTGTTTCATCGGAACCGTTTAAAGGAAGGAGAGAGGTCCTGATTTAAATGAGATATTTTACTCTAGTGGTGTCAAGGAAAGTTGAGGTTTTAAGAGGTCAAAAACCAGATCAGTGTTTCTGGTACGGTACTAAAAATCTTTGAGAGTCATACCTACCAAGTGGAGGATACGGGATCCCACTGTTTCTCTGCGTCCGTCTTACATACGGTCGGACTACTTGGTTACCCTTCACCTCGACTACGGTGACCCCTGACCGTACCCCCACCCAGGTTTAGTGCCTAAGGACGTCTTTTCCTTTTCGTTCTCCCTTCGGTTGTCTCTCCTTTTCCCTGTTGGTATGACTGTACGGACTTTTGTCTTCAGGACCCCCTCAAGACACTCGGCCTGGTCGGGCCAGTACACGTCCTGACCCACGCTTTACTCTTACACCCCGAGGAACAAAGTTCTGTTTTGTAAAGTTTACCGTGACTGTCTCGAAATTCGATTTGTCTCCCGGAAGAGGACAGCTGGGACAGACCCCGGATTGACCTTCCCTAACTAAGATAAAGGGTCCCCCAACTTTAGGGTCCTTGGAGGGGAGGGACCTGCGGGACTCAGACGTCCCGAGTGAAGTTCCGACGACGAGTAAGTCGTGACAAAGAAAGAACGAACGAAGAAAAAAAAAAAAGTTGTCACGACGATCGACATATTTATAAAATGTCAAGGGGATACTTTTCAAAGGTTCCCCGGGTACAATTCCCTTTTTAGAAACTTTCCTAAAAAAGGTATCGTTAATTTTTGAAAGTTTCGTGGCTCTCGAGGGGTCAGAGTGAAATCACGTTGTTTGGAGATAAAAAAACCTGGTCAAACCTACCGAGACTCAGACTTTTGTTCGGTCGGAGAAACAAACCACTGAAACACCCAACGGCTATCTGTAAACCTTAAATTTAAGTAATCTATGTATCGTCTCGACACCTACCTTGGCAGTCTCCCAAATCCTTACGACACTAGTCTTTGAGATTGGGGCTAAAGGACATAGAGTAAATGTCCCCATTTTATTGATATTTAGTTTGATTTCGAGTAAAGTCGAGGGGTCTACTTCAGTTTACATGTGAGACTGAATACGTATATGGTAAAAATCAATTGCGTGGTTATTTTTATTAACACGTTCGGATTTAAACCTTCACAAGGGTCGCAAATACTGTTTTGAATTATTTCGGTCCGCGTAACTTACATTATACCCTTAAAATAACTTTACTTTAATCAGGTAGTACATTCGAGGTGTAAAAGGAGTCTAAAGAACCTGAAGTATACTCGTGAGAGGACCCCTGGGATTATCCCAGGACGTTTTTAAGTTCATCTCAGACATCTCTGTGTGAAGTCTGATGTCGAGACGTCACCCATCTTACCACATGGGGTTCAAAGGTGCGTCGTTTGGTGTGTGTGAAAAGGTTCGTACGGGGATGAGGTGTGGGACTCCAGATCCGTCGTCCGTATAACAACACCAAAACGAGTCTTGCATCCAGAGGACCTCTCTACCCTACCTCCAAGTAAACATTGAGATCATTGACACTATACACGGTCTTTGGATAATGCATTAAAGGGACCCCTTGATCTTACCGTCGTCGTAACTTATATAGGTACATCAGACCAACAAACTGGCATAGACCCTACCTTCAGTCCCCCTAGGTCCCACGAAAGACCGACGGGTTTCCTCCTCTGTTATAAACACCTAAACTTTAAATCCCAAACCCCACCACAACATTCCTACTCTAACCTTCTAACCTTTCTTCCTTAAGTTCAAGTCTATACTTAACATAAAGTAAATGTCACCAAGTGTTCGACGTTAAACATATTTGTGAAGGACCCCATGAACAATTTTTTCGGTTACGGGTCCGAGGTGGAGTTCTCTAAAAATTAGTCAATGTCGGTGTCTACCTGGACCCTTAGCCGAAAAGTATGTTTTGGAGTCCACCTAAACTGTGTCCAACAGGTTCCTAGAGTCAAAATTTTTATGACGATCACCTAACTAGTAGTGGTTGTTGTTTGAGAAAAGTAATATAAATTAACGACATCTGATTTACAAAGGGACATTTAAGCGTACAACTTTGGATTGGAGGCTACACTACCGCAATCCTCCATACCGGGGACCCTCTACTAATCCAGTACTTCCACCTCGGGTGTACTCACTCTAATCACGGGAATTTTTTCTCTGGGGTCTTTCGAGAGAACGGGGAATCGGGACACTCCTGCGTTCCTCTTCCATCGGTGAGACTTGATTCTTAGTTCGAGATTGGTCTGTGGCTTAGACGGTTGTGGAACTAGAACCTGAAGGTTCGGAAGCTTTGACTCTTTATTTAAAGACAAGAAATATTCGGTGAGTCAGATCAAATATCGTAGGACCTTACTGATTCCGTAATGCTTCACAAATAAAAACTCCACAATGATACACGTATTCCTTTCCAGACCTAGTAGAGGAAGTGACTTAAACCTGGTGGTAGATGTATCCACAGATCAGCTAAAAAAAGTTGAGTCTCCTGTCTATAAAATATCGTAAAAATTATCGGACAAGAGTCACTAATTAGTAGTAATGACAATTCTGAAAAAAGGAATCTAGATGTGTTTAAAGAACGACTTTAAACTCGGGTAAAGAGGGATAAGGGAAGAGTCTTCTATATCTCTTATTAACCTACCATAGAACTATTATCCCGTAGGGTCAACCGTGATCACCATTTCTTTGGAGGATGGTTACGTCCTCTGCATTCTCTGAACCCAAGCTAAGGACCCAACCCTTCTAGGGGACTCCTCCCCGCACCGTTGGGTGAGGTCATAAGGATTGATCCCCTAGGGTACCTGTCTCCTTGGACCGTCCGATGTCAGGTATAGCAGTGTTTCTCAGGTTGTGTTGACTTCGTTGAAGTGTGTGTGTGTGTGTGTGTGCGGTAGAACTATTATTAGGAAATTCCTAAATTTCTTTCACTTTCCATAGAACAGTAATTAGGTGTACCGTTCATCAAAACAAGTACCAGTGTCCGGTCAAAGGTAAGAATACTAAGGTTAGGCATCCAGGTTCCTACCGATTTAATCCGGACCTGAAGTTTATGAAGTCCATGGACGGACGAGTCTGACGGAAGGGGTTTCGGTAGAACTTCCCTGAGACCCTTAAATTCCTCAACAAAAACCTGTAACAGTAGTGGTGACGGTGTCAAATGTACCTCTCTCATTGACAGAGAAGAAACTGGAAAAGAATTTGAGTTAAGAAAGATGAAAGGGAACGGAAGGGATACAAAGTAGGGAGATTAATTGTCTGATATTTTGGAACGGACTGGAGACACCAACCTTGTCTTTTACTTGACCTCTTAAATTTACCTTCAACCCGTACCGGAAAGAAGAGACACCGTCATTACCTTTTGGAGACTCCACCGGAGGAGTGTGGGTGTGACACATACTAGTCGAGCGAAACTCACGTCCGTCCCGGACACTGACAGAAGAGTGGTTGTCTTACGTCAATTCGACCACCCTACAGCAAGCGCACTGGTGTAGCACAGAATACTCTGGGGTGGACGGATCGCTAGTACCGGGGTCTCTGAGTCGAACGAGCAAATCCCTTCAGGTACACCGTTTTTTGGTACCCACGGGTACTCCTGAACTCCCGTCAGAGGTCTGTTGTCAGTCGTTCTTTGATCCCGGGAGTCAGGATGTCAAACGCTTCCACTTAAGACAGTTGTTGGATTTACTCGAACCTTCGTCTAAGAAGGGATCAGTTCGGAAGGGCACTCTGAACTAACGTCGGAACCCCCTGGGATTCGTCTCCTAGTTACGTTCGACACGAGTTTCAGGACGGGTGTACTTAACACCCTATTCATACATAAGAAAATTCGGTCATTGAAGTACCATTGAATAATGAGTCGTTATCTTTTCCTTACCTTTCTGGTGGACTAAAATGAATGGACCATCACACATCCCTCTTGATATGTTCCGACTACTCTCTTCCGGAGGTCTCTTTATAAATCGGAACCCCCCGGTCCTAGTTTCCCCTGGATCATAAATATAGGAACATTTATAAAACCTCAAATCACCTACTCTTCCACAAACTTTAGCAGGGATTATAAACATACTTTCGGTAAAGGCAATATTCAATTATCACTAGTAATCTTATTATTGAGAGTAAAAACATCGTACATGAAACTCAGTACGATGTCAGTGTGAAACTCACAAATATATTTAGTTAAGTAAATTGAGAGAATTGACATGATCTTCTATTTTTGGGGTAAAATGTCTACTCCTTTGTCTCCATGGGTCTTCATTTTAATAGTCCAGTGGAGAAATAAACTCTTTTTATATTTCCTGTCCCCCGGGTCTTCCGTTTGTTAATAAAAACGGTCGACTATAGGTTAATCCGAAAGTACATAGAAGTAAAAATCTTACTATAGATCGATAATACTTTGGACCCGTACCGTACCCGGAGAAATCTGAAGACCCTCCGGACACACCTAAACTGGATCTCCATAAAAAGGATTTCTATTATCATCAACGGTTCATCTGTCTTCACTTGACATGAAGACATTCCAACCTTTGTCATCTTCGAGTCTGAGAACCTGGTTTATCCTAAAATCCGGATAATTGAGACCGTTCTGTAAACGTTACGACAGAGATAAAATCACCGAAAATGGTTGTATAAGAGTTAACATAATTATAAGAAAACTTTAACATCTTTGTTTTCTGACTCGAACTGTACCAGTTACCTTCATGGTGAAACCCGAGAGTACCCAGTACGACAAAAATACATAGGACGTTACTATAATTTAATGGAAACCTTTATCGACGTGTTGTAGGATTCACCCATCCGTAGGATACTAAATGAAAAAAGAGGTCCGGAATCTAAATTAGTTCGTAAAGGTTCAAGGTGAACGTCAAAAAAATAAAGAAAACCGGAACTCTTTGGATAAGTCTAAGTCGATTGTACAAAAATCACTCACGACCCCCATTAATGATCACAAAAGTGAAATGTCCAATTTTTTTGACTCTAAGTCTTTTCGATTGACGGACACCAATTTGTTAATCTTTATTGTCTACTTTCTAAACTTTAGTTTAGTAGGTCGAGGTACGAGTCCTGAGACGTGTGTTATGGTTCGACTTACGAAATATAAAGAGGGGTTTTTCAAGATGTAAACTTTACTGTTGTTCTACTCAGTAGGAAAGGGGGTGTAAGCACTCATACACTTTTCTATTTCATCTTCCATAAATTTACACGGACTAACACAAAAGGGGTCTACTACACCAAAAGTCGTTTGGTTCTTCCAAGGTGGACGGAATTTTACCCTAGAGACAATAGTGCGTGAGGTGACCTCTAAATCAGGAAAGTTTTATTTCCGAAAAACCTTAAAAGTATTACAAAGGAACTCTGAAATAGTTGTCTAAGACTCTTGATCATGGAACTACTGTTAACTGACAAGAAACTCTTGGAGGGTGGTACACATAAGACGGTCAATCTCTCCATACCGGATTCCCTTTCCTCTCCCCACCAGGAACCGTACCGACAGGGTCTCACTCGTCGCGACCCAGAACTTTATGTTCACGGTCAGGGTCTTGTAAACATTGGTCTGTGGTGTGGTGAACCTCGTCGTTGACTTGAAATGTGAAGAAGAATTGTCGGTAAAATTTTTCATGGATTTAATTTTTTTTATTTTAGATTTTCGGCGTACAGGGTGGGAATGAAGACAGAACAGGGAACCAGATCAAAGTACGATGTGGGGTGTAGGACTCGTCAGCGGAGATCCATCACAGATGGTTCAGACCTCTTAACATCTTTGAGAAGGAAGAGTGAATCTCAACCCTCTTTGGGTGACACCGTCATTAAAAGAGGACTTAGGACGAGGAAGGAATCTGGGGTCTAATGGTGAGGTTCTAGAGACTGACCACCGTTTTCTATCTTGAACTGAACACTCAATCTACCCTCCTACCATCCCTCCGGTCATTTTTGTCTTCTTTCCTTTACTTACAAGTCGCACTTAAAGAGTGTGAAGTTCTCTTATTGGGTTGAACGGGACACGACTGAGTGAGAAATCGATCGTCATTAGGACCACACCAGACTTTGGTACAGGTAATAGAGTAAAGTATAATAAGTGAAGAAGGTACTGTAAATAACTCTGGATGACACACTTCGTGATAAGATCCATACCTCTAAGTTAACAGTTGGTCTAAGGAAAGGAGTCCTCAGTCTGGGTACTTACTCACTGACGTCAGAACCCATTACTTAATAGACCCTGGTATTCCTTTCTACCCGAAGAGACCACCGACTCCGGCATTTCTTAGAAGGAATTCACGTCCTCTGGTCCAAAGTAGGGACCCAACTCTCCTACGGAACCTTTTCCCTTACCGTTGGGTGAGATCATAAGAACGGACCTCTTAGAGTACCTGTCTCCCCCGACCACCCGATGTCGGGTATCGTAGCGTTTCTCAGTCTGTACTGATTCACTGATTGTGTGTGTGTCCCTTTTTATTAGATTCGGGGACGTAATGAATAAATGAATATTTTTTAGTGGGGTTTGAACCCTTGAATTTTGTCGTTTATAAATGATAAAGTATATCTAAGACTCTCATTTTTTTAGTTACTCACCGAATCAACCCATTAAGTCCGAGTCTGTGCTAGGACTCTAACGACAATTCTACAGTCGGTCACATCTTGAGTAGACTCTCGAACTGACCCCGACTTCCTAGGAGAGGGTTCTTTCGAGTGAGTGTCCCGACAACCGTAGACAAGGAGTGTACACCCGGAGAAGGAGTCCGACGGTAGGAGGGGGTCTTAGTCACTAGACACTCTCTTGGTCTTCGATGTCACAAAAATATTGGATTGTCGTCTTTTACAGGATGGTAGTGAAGACGATATAAGATGACCAGTGTCCAGTTGAGACTGTGTTAAATTCTCCCTGAAGATGTTTGGTATTCATGGTCTTCCCCAAAACCCCCCCTGTAATACCTCCGACTGGTGGTGTGGTCAGATCCTCGAAACCCTTTCCGGTGGTTGTCTTTGGTTCTAGTGTTCCTCCTTATTTTAAGCTCTGGATCATGTTTTCATGTAGATCAGTTTCGATACCAAAAAGGTCATCAGTACATACCTTCACTCTCAACCTGATATTTCTTTTGACTCGTGACTACTTAACTACGAAAACTTGACACCACGACCTCTTCTGAGAACTCTCAGGGAACCTGACGTTCCTCTAGGTTGGTCAGGTAGGATTTCCTTTAGTCAGGACTTATAAGTAACCTTCCTGACTACGACTTCGGTTTTGAGGTCATGAAACCGGGGGAGTTCACTTCTTGACTGAGTAACCTTTTCTGGGACTATGACCCTTTCTAGCTTCCGTCCTCCTCTTCCCCCACTATCTCCTACTCTACCAACCCACCGTAGTGACTGAGTTACTTATTCTTAAACTCGTTCGAGACCCCCAACCACTACCTGTCCCTTAGGACCGGACGACGTTAGGTACCCCAGCGTTTCTCAGTCTGTGCTGACTCGTTGACTTGACTTGATTAGGAAGATAGTAAGGAACCTTTCTTCCGACAATCTTTGGGTCTGTCTCATAGTTTTCCTTTTCCGTAGAGAAACGTCTGTTTCCAGGACTATCAGTTTCGATACTAAAAGGGTCATCAGTACATACTATACTCTGAACCTGGTATTTCTTCCGACTCGTGGTTTCTTAACTACGAAAACTTGACACCACAACCTCCTCTGAGAACTTTCAGGGAACCTGACGTTCCTCTAGTTTGGTCAGTTAGGATTTCCTTTAGTTGGGACTTATAAGTAACCTTCCTCACTACGATTTCAACTTCGAGGTCATGAAACCGGTGGACTACACTTCTTGACTGAGTAACTTTTTCTGGGACTACGTTCCTTTCTAACTTCCGTCCTCCTCTTCCTCCACTGTCTCCTACTCTACCAACCTACCGTAGTGGTTGAGTTACCTGTACTTAAGTTCGTTCGAGACCTTCTATCACTTCCCGTCCCTTCAGACCGTAGAACGTCAGGTACCCCAGTGTTTCTCAACCTGTACTGAATCACTGAGTTGTCGTTGTTGTCCATCTAGTATTTATACCTATTACAACTCTGGTTCTCTCAGATTCTTGGTCATGGGTATTGATAGAAACTTTTAACGATTATAGGTCATTGTACACAAGTTATTTTGAATAAAAACAGAAGTAAATTGTCATTGAAACACTATTCATTATCTTTCAATCCCTACAAATGTAAAGATTTACTTATCGTAGAATTTTAAAAACGAGTAAAAATATTTGACAGTTTTACCTTTGTCTGTAGAGATTCTTAGTATCATGTACGGAAAAATGAATAGTGCTTAGTTGTAAAAAAATTCCTAGTCTCCAGGCGATTTTTGACGACTGTAAACGTTCCACAGGTTCTATTGTCTTGAGATTGTTTTCTGATCAGGGTTTCTGACCCAATAGAAATTTTAACTATAAGGGATATAGTTGTCTTTACTATTCTTTTAATTACTCTGAACTGAAATTTAAGTATTAAAATACACACGTAGACACGAGACTCAGACTTAGTCCTACTCGATTCATAAGCTTCGGCGTCTCGTCTCTTCTCTACAACGCAGGTTCTTTCACCTTCGACGAGATACAGGTTTGTCGACGTAGTCCCACCTCCCTACGGGGATCACCGCGTTCTCGTCGCAGATGGACTCCTGAGTCCTTATAGGTGTGGGAGGGAGAAACAAAAGAGAAACAATAGGAGAAACAAAAGAGACTGAGGACTGAAAGACAGTGATGTTAGAAGTCACGTTTTGACACGACTTCCACTGAACGTGACCGAGCATTCTCGGTTAACAATCTAAAAGTGTTTTAAACACTTGGATACTAATTTGTATCGGTCACAATTTTTTAATTCACTATTTCGAATATTAATTTAGTTAATGTAATTTTTCTTTTGTAATTATTTATGAGTTTCGAGTGGTGAAGGATTAATAAACCGATGTAAAACGATAATAGATACCAGAACTCCAATAAATAGATACTACTCTTATAAACGTGGTACCTATTGTCGGTTGTGATATTTAGTCCCTAAAAAGGGGTGGTCTCTTGGTCAACAATTTATGAATGGTCGTATAACGATCATCGTAGGAAGATAATTAGGGTTCAAACACCTTCATGAACTCAGTCTGACTGAACCAAATTTCGGTCCAAAACGATAAATTGTCCACTGAACCCGCACAATAAATTGAAGAAACACAGAATCAGAGTAGTAGACATTTTGTCTCTATTATGTCGTGGATAAAGTATCCCAACGGTACTCCTAATTTTCTCAACTATAAACATTTCGTAAAACCTTCTCACGGACTTTGGATTATTCATGATGAAGTCACAAACAATTTATTTTATTTGATGTTAAGATTCCCGACAATAAGGGAGAAGCTAAGAGTAAACAAAGGAGTGGAGAATTTTAGTTAATACAAGAAAAGGGTGTACTTATTTTGTAGACTAAAAACAACCTAAGTACTAGTAGATTCTAATCTGAACAGTTGGAGGGTATTTATTTAAGACTACTTCTGTTATATTTGTTTTCATAATATACCATAGAAGGTCCTTAAATGTTACTGTCAACCTTGTAAGAAAAACGGAAAAAGAAAAAATAAAGGAGAAGACAGGACTAGAGACTTAGAACCTACACTACCGACCTTGAGGTCGGTACTATAACTTAGGACTTCTTCTTTCGATATGGGATCCCTATCCTGTTTCTTTATACCTTATTTAGTCAGTAGCAACTACCGTTCCTTCTATATTTTTCATCGACTTTATACAAGTACCAAATCTTAATCTTTCTATATGTCTTAGTCCAAAGTCTCCAGAAATCTCTATTTGATTTTAAGACTTACTAGAATATCAAGATCTAGATACTTTAAATCGAAGACACCGAGAAGAACCTAAAGACCTTTTAAGGTATAGGGAATAATAGTACACTTAGAAATATTATTCGGAATTAATGAACTTGATTACATTAACCGATAAGGAACATTGGTCCTCACTTTGATTGATTTGGAATACCAGACTTTACATTGGTATTTCCATATTAAGATGGATGGAAGTCCGTATAAAAAGAATAATTTCAAAAGGACACGTCCGTTTGAATGTGGTATCCTTGACTCCCGAAAAAGAAAAGGAAACATTTACAAGATGTAGGATCACACCAAAGACCCATAGTTCAAAGTAAGAGTTCATTGTGAATAGTGAAGGGTAGAACTCTTCCGAGACTTAAAAATAATATGTGATAGACCTAAAATATACAATAAATATTAATTACTAGGAGAACCCTTTTTAATTCACCTGTTTCAACGAAAAGCAGACTAAGGAAAATTACAAGCAAGGTTGGACTCAAGTCGGGGACTCAACTCGTCCCCTCACGTGGACTAATTTATCAGTAGCCCAGAAAGGGTTGGGTCATTGTGACCTCTGAAGAGGGGTAAAGTAGTGTTAAAAGTAGTGTATATTGTAAAAGGAGTTTAGTAACGATTTGTCGACCAGTCACCTGGTCTCTGTTAAAATAAAGTAACTCCATAATAGACTGAGACAATATCCAAGATTATAACTGAGTGTTTTATCTTCGAAATTTGACTAGAAAGGTCAATTTGGTTTCCCTTTAAATTGTAAACATCTTACCAATCCACAGTCGGTAAAACGTTTCCGGTGATAAATTGAAAAGTGATTAGATGGTTAGTTTCTAAAATCAACGTTTGTTCTTTTTAGTTAAGACTCACTGTTTTTTATTTAACCTTACTACAAGTCTCCGAGTGTCCTACCGGTTCTGGTGTGGTCCGAATCTTTTACACGTCCTTTTTATTATTCCGTCGTTGATCATGTAGTCAATGTTATGACTGTCGGATAGTTATATTTATCTATTTGACATTTTAAGCTTACCAAATTCTGTTCTACGCTATAAGGCGTACGTTTAAAGTCGACTACAAACTTCCTTTCTTCTACTCCGGAGCGAGGTACGCTAGTGATTCCTTAAACTCAACTACTCTCGGAATTGTTAAAGGTGTGGACTGAGAGTTCTAGTGGACCTCGAAGTTGTAAAACAGTCGTTTACCCTCTTTTCTTCCTTACCTCTAGGTACACACTTCAAAAATATCCGGTTCTGACCTTCGTCGTAGGTAGTGAAAACGAGAGTATAATCCCCAGTCTTGAGTCAGTGTACTGGTTTGAATTGACATTCACACACACTCGAATCAGTGCAGACTGAGAAACGTCGGGGTACCTGACATCGGGTGGTCCGAAGAGACAAGTACCCTAAGAGGTCCGTACTTATAACCTCACACAACGGTAAAGGAGGAGGTCCAATAGAAGGACTAGGACCCTAGGTTGACCGTAGAGGACACTGAAGACGTAACCGTTCACCTAACAAATGGTGACTCGGTGGACCCTTTGGAGGAATTGTCATTCTCTCCAGTCCTTTAAATCAGGTCGACCCCGGTTCCTTCTTTCTCCTTGTCGATCACTAGAGACAAGGTCGGGTAGAAGAATAGTGGTTTATATGTACGGTACGAAGAAGGGTGTTTCTCTTATGTTAGTAGAGGAGGGACTCTTTCTATTGAAGTTTATGGTAGTGACAACAAAAACAAGTCAACGAGTCGATACAGGTTGAGATACACTGGGATACCTCATGTCATGTGGTCCGAAGGGACAGGAAGTGATAGAGGACCTCAAACGAGTTTGAATACAGGTAACTCAGTCACTACGGTAGGTTGGTAGAGTAGGAGACAACGGAGGAAGAGGAGGATGGGAGTTAGAAAGGGTCGTACTCCCAAAAAAAAGGTTACTCAACCGAGAAGTGTAGTCCACCGGTTTCATAACCTCGAAGTCAAAGTCGTAATCAGGAAGGTTACTTATAACTCCTGACTAAAAGAAATCGTGTCTGACGAACCTAGAGGAACGTTAGGTTCCCTGAAAGTTCTCAGAGGAGGTTGTGGTGTCAAGTTTTCGTAGTCAAGAAACCACGAGTCGGAAGAAATACCAGGTTGGGAGTGTAAGTAGGTATTGATGACCTTTTTAGTATCGAAATTGATATGTCTGGAAACAGTCTTTTTACTACAGAGACGAAAAATTATGTGACAGCTCCAAACAGTATCGAAAAGAAGGTTCTTTCGTAGAAAATTAAAGTACCGACACTAATGACAGGTGTCACTAAAACCTCGGGTTCTTTCATTTCAAACGGCGACAGAGGTAACAAAGGGGTAGATAAACGGTACTTGACAGTGACTTAAACGAGTTTCAAGTCTAAGAGATTCCTACGAGTCATAAAAGGTAGTCCAAGTACGAGTACCGAGTAGAACCAAGTCGAAGGAGAAGGATCTTCTTGTTTAATGGATGACGGAGGATGGTTTCGTAGACTATATGTTACTATCTTGTTCTTGTTTTTATTAACACCGTTTAGGTGGGAACACCTTTTCTCTTCTATCAGTCACTAGTGACCATATAGTTCTACAACCTACGATTACCCGTCCGAAGGACTTTTGGGATGGGGACCCTTACTCATTCCTTTCGAAGATCTTATTTGAGGTCAAGACGAAGGACTCTCTTTGAGAGAGTAGGTAACTAGAAGTACTGAGGAACGAGGTGGTAGACATTCGAAGAAACAAGAAAGGGAGAAACCGGTGAAGACTATTTAAACCTTCTTTCATACAGGAGGAACCTCCGACACATCGAAAGTTTCGAGTATGTGACGATTATTTAAATCTCCGCGTTTTAAATAAAACTATGAGTCTCAGAATAAAATCAGGTTCAAGTACCAAAGAAACCGTCATATTAAGGTAGTTTTTGGATCATCTGAAGATTAGACAAGCGTAGGTTAGTCAAAGTACACGATCATTGACATGGGTTACAAGAAAGGACCAGTAATAAGAGTTCGGACTAAATGCCAAAACGAAGGGTCACGGATACTGAGAAAGGTAGATGGCGGATTCCGGTAGTTCGAATCTATCTTTCTGGTGTGGGAACTAACCTAGAATCGACGTCCCGACTCAGAATAGGTTAGACTAAAGAATGACAAACTTAAAACCTTCGTCAGTTAAAAAGGTTGAAAAGTTGTGGAGATCAAGGACTGTAAGTCAAAGTAAAAGTAAACTTTCGTTCGGTTAAGAACGGACTCAAGTAGGTGAGAAAACGTTTAACGATGATTGTAAGACGAAAGGTTGGGAAAGGGGATCTCGATTTCTTAGTCGTATGTGCACTGAACAGAAGACTGAATATAGTTCTCTGTCAAAATAGTTTCTCAAAAGATGACGTATTGTATCTAGAAGTAGAAAGGTCGGAGGTTTCGCTCAAAGGAACGGTGAGTGTAGGAGTAACGTATGGGTTTTAGTACTTAAATCTAAAAATAATACCTTTGTGATGTGAAGACCATGTTTACACATGTAATCAATCCTTTTAAATCAACGATATTTCTATTTAGGATTATAGTATTACCGTATTATGTTATCTTCGAAGTATAAATGATTTTAGATGAGGGACGTCAGTAGACCCCTGGGTCCGACTACCTCCGACACGGTGTAAGTTTCACACTATTAGACCAATAAGACCAATACGGCTCCAATAAGACCTGTAACAGTCAGTCAATTGTCTACCTGCGTCTCTCTAATATTTCCTAGACCACCCTCCAAGATACCTAAGTGGAACCTTCATCGTAGAAAGAAAACTGTCGTCGGAAAATAAACTAGGGACCTAACCCTTCTAGGGGATGTCTTCCCTCGTCTATGGGTGAGGTCATAAGACCGGACCTGTCAGGTACCACAGCACTTCTCAGTCTGTACTGACTCGTTGACAGTGAGATTGATACTCGGTTTTGAATCATTATGCCAATGTGCATCGAGTCTTTCCTCTGACTTTCTACCTCAGGTCGAATACGACTCCTCATTGCGTATCTAACTATTTTTTGATGTTCCTCAGAGAAGACATGTGATCTTGGTGACGGTTTTAGTACCGTCTGATTTCTGTTCACTCCCACGGTATCGATAACTACGAGTTCTGACCTGTAACTTCGAAATGGCGGTTACATCTTCCCATTACAACGACGATGAAAATGTGACAGGCGTGGGTCTTACCCAAGCCACACAAGGATCAATTAAATTGAGTGATCAAGGGTTTAGTTTCGGTCTCGTTTGTGTAGTCTCCAATCGAATCTCCAACTCGAATCCAGTACATCGTTGAGGTAATAATGTCTTTTTTTCTGCTCCTTTAGTTGAGAGGTAAAAATGTAGTATATCACTTGTCTAGGACGGGGGTCAATATCGAGGATCCTACTCTATAAGAAATTTATGTCTCTTAGTTAAGTTAGTTACTTTAGTTAAGGTACTACGCTTAAAGTCGGTTTTTACCGTTCGACCGTCCTCTCTCATAAAATTTTAAATCCTTTACTGAATGAAATAAGACATACATACATATATGTGTGTTCATATATGTATATATAACTATATACATACATATATGTGTGTTTACGTATGTATGTCTTATTTCATCCGGTATTTATATATACTATATATACTACTATATATAGTAGATTAAGGATCGGTAACTCTTAAAACTCAAACAGAAGTAGACCTGGAAAGAACAAGTGGTGATATAGGGCTACGGATCTTATTATAGACCATGAACCATCAGTGCGTTGTTTATAAACGACTGACTTTCTTAGGGAACGGGTCATTCACACGAATAACATTCACGTAGACAAGGACCGAGAAGGCTACCGGTCATCCCTGACCACTTTGTATAGTTTTGTAGTTTTTCTCATTATCTCGAAGTCATAATGTATCGTTCGAGTGTCAAGTCTTGACAGACGGACTAAAGACTATCTCCGTAAGTAGATAAATGTACTATCTTTCCTTTTACTTACGGTCACCACCTTCCTTTCTGGCCATTTATAACGGTCTAATAAAAATTCTAAAAAGATTCAAAGGATAAAACCTTTCCTGTATGATCTATAAGTTAGACCTTTAATTTTTTTTTATAGGGTCCTCTAAGTATAGTAACCGTGTAAATAAACCTTTCGAGAGGAACTCCAAAGACAAATCATCCTATTACCGAAACTCAGATAGAGTGTCCTTAGAGGAACACAGAGAACTCGTATCTTAAGGAAAGACCCTTGGACTCAATACTGTAGAGAACCCGTCTTTTTCCAAACGTAAACATCTGTAAAACCCACCGTGACTTTAATGTACTCTAATAAAACTTTTTGTCAGTCGGTCGTACCCCGTTTTGGTAAAGTAGGAAGGGAGAGGTCTACTTTGGTAGAAGAAACAAAGACATAATGATCGTTCTTTTCATGCTGTACGTCATGAGAGAGTGAAGAAAACAGGACTACGCACCACGAACCAGTGAATCAACACAAGTCGAGACGATGGTGTACCCGACATTGGGCGGTACCCTAAAAAGGTCCATTCTTATGACCTCACCCAATGGTACGGGAGGAGGTCCCCTAGAAGGGTTGGGTCCCTAGTTTGGGTCCAGAGGGTGTAACGTCCGTCCAAGAAATGGTGGACTCTGTGTTCCCTTCGGGAACATGACTACATCTGTTCCAATTTTTCACTACATGACTTACTCTAACGACCTTTCTACTCTCTTTTTCCTTCTCTCACCTTTCTTGAGTGTAGTAAATTTAAAACTTACTTCTAAGATTTTATAATGTTGTATTGTTACAATCGCAGGTATTGTCGTACTCTTTACAATCACCTTTCCCATGGGGTGTAGAAGAAAATGTGGGATTCTGTCCCTATATCCGCGTAACGGTGGATCACACTTACGCGACTCAAGTCAAGTCAACGAGTCGACACAGACTGAGAAACGCTGGGGTACTTAGCGTCGTGCGGTCCGGAGGGACAGGTAGTGGTTGAGGACCTCAAGTGAGTTTGAGTGCAGGTAGCTCAGTCACTACGGTAGGTCGGTAGAGTATGAGACAGCAGGGGAAGAGGAGGACGGGGGTTAGGAAGGGTCGTAGTCTCAGAAAAGGTTACTCAGTTGAGAAGCGTACTCCACCGGTTTCATGACCTCAAAGTCGAGGTCGTAGTAAGGAAGGTTTCTTTAGGGTCCCTACTAGAGGAAATCCTACCTGACCAACCTAGAGGAACGTCAGGTTCCCTGAGAGTTCTCAGAAGACGTTGTGATGTCAAGTTTTCGTAGTTAAGAAGAGGTGAGTCAAAAGAAGTATCAGGTTGAGTTCGGTGTATATTTTTGGATAATAAAGGATTTCTTTGTTCTGAAATGAAACTCGTCTCGAGTAGTACCGGACCTCTCGGTTGATATGGGTATGATATGGTAAAGTATCGGTTCTCCGAATCTAAAGTCCTCATGTCTCGACTCCCTTCAGAAATAGGGTGACTGTTATATAACCCTCCGCACGTCCCTATTTCGACACTCTTGTTCGGTTTTCTCTATGAGACAAGTTTGTTACACTTTCTCCTCTCAGAGACACAACCTGTTTTAACAGAGTTTATCTTGACTCTTATGATCGAGTCCAGTAGAAAAGGTCCAAGGTATAAAGTTTACGAAGAACCATAAACGTATAAACATTGATCGGAAACTTATCCATGACTCGCAAACCCCCAAAAAAAACTGTTCAACTCATAAAAAACAAGGTCCTACTGTACTCCTTTCTCTTTTTATAAAAAATTTTTAATTAAAAACTAAAAATTTTTTAAAGACTTGTACAACCTCAATTAATAAAACCGTAGATAATAAAATAAAACTCCGATTGTACGGTGCGGTAGACGGTTCACTGTCACAGAAATAATCCAATGGTACCATATATTTTTCGTTTTACGAAACGTTTCCAAACTCGTTCTACTAAAAGTAAAGGGGGATACTAAAAAAAGTTTTATATTTAATTGTAAAAGTTATTTTGACAACTTTAACCTCAATATTTATAACTCTACTATACTGGGTTATTAAATTCGGGAAATAAAAGAAATTCTAGATAATAAAATTTAGACTCTTATTATAACCTCAAATCTCCTAAAATTTATATATATAAATATATTTAATACTTTAGGTATCGTCACAATTGGTGACCTTATTTGTGAGTCTTAATGGGTGAACCTCAAAAATAGAATTTTTTTTCTCTTTACAAATAAGGTTGATATAAATTCTTCTCACTTTAATAAAACAAGAAGAAAACGTAATTGACTCTTGTTTCATGTCTTTGACTTTCTTTCACTTTTCTCTTTTACCCTAAACACATGTAAACCGTGTTCGATTATTAAAAGTAGATTTTCGATTACGAAACGTACGTGATAAAACGGAGGTAGAAGGTTTTACGTGAAAATCCACCACTAAACTAAGTCGAAACAGGATCCGGTTTACCAAAAACGATTACAAAAAATTTTACCACACAGTAATGATACGGAGACTTTGAGGGACCATCAGTTTCAAAGTCAGAAATAGGAGGAAGACAGAAACTCCTTTCAAAAGGTCCAAAGTAAAAAAAGATATACGAAATATTTTTTTTAAATTTCATTCGACAAATACAAGTCTCTGAATGCGTCTGTATGTGGTCTTCCGTGTGTGTACATAGACGATCGCCAGTGTATGTGAAAGTTGTGTGAAATCTACAGTGTCTTCTCATCTCCCCCTGTCTAAAACCTGGGTGGTCAGGGTAAAAATAGTAACTCAATTTCGTACAATTCCTAAAAAGGCCCCTTCTTAAAGATATTTGGTACTCGATTGAAATGATAATGTTTGTCATCCTGACACGGAGGCCATTATCTGCTCTGATTTTATTATTCCTTCACTCGTGACCACTTTCTGAGTCTCACGAGTCGTAGCACCGAATAAAGGTTAGTTTTGATCCGTTCTTATGACCTCACCCATCGGTAAGGGAAGAGGGCCCTCAGAAGGGTTGGGTCCATACTTTGGTCCCAGAGGACGTAATATCCGTATAAGAAATAGTAGACTCGGTGGTCCCTTCGGGGTATAGATTAATTTGTGAACTGATTAATCAAGACAAGTCTAGGTAGTTTTTCTTTAATGTAAAGATTTTCGTTGTTCTCCCGTGTATCTTATAAGTTGAAAATTTCATTCCGTCAGTTATAAACAACTCACTGATGCTACATCATCCTTGTTACGATCCATGTGTCTTCTACGGAACTCATTCTATCTGGGACAGCGTCCGAAGAGTACGGAAGGTTCAGTTACCTTTACACGTAAAGGGTTACTATCTATTGTGACACGAATCTTTAGATCCTGAGGCCTCTGACCTTCGTTCCGGAGTACTCCTGTTTTAGAGGGTCAGTCTATCTAAGGTCCCCCATTACTACTCTCACCTTCTCCCCTACTGTTTTCAGTCTCAACCCTGTTGCTTAACTACTTCGGAACTCTCCCACTATGTGATCGAACCACGACGATTTTCGGTGGTTAGAATAGTACGACACCCATTTGTAAATCGGAAAATTTTATTAAATTGAAGGTTACTCGGAAACCTCTTTCTGAGTTTTAACAGTAGAGACAACTGATAGATTAACTGGTGATGAAGAACTTTGAACACATTTGTCACAAAACAGGGGAGAACACCACTATATTTCTCTGTAAGTACCTAGGTTTGCTTCCACTTTATGGTCTCTCCTTTTTTGGCTCCGATGAGGACTGACCTCCTTTCTGGCGACTAACCGGTGAGACGTCCACCGAGTGACCTTTCCGAAACGGTTCGGTAACGGAGGAGGGATGGGGTCACTACGTTATAGTGGGGTGGTCTTACAAAACAAGAGGTTCTGGGACAAAGTTACCCATGTAGGGTAATCGCTCCGGTCGTCTACAGTCAGGACTAGGTGAAAAAGATGGCTCCTCCTTCTCGGCTAGACTAAAGGGTTAGTGACGGAAGAGGAACGACCGAAAAGAAGAAGGACTCTACCTCCGGGGGACGAACCAAACGAGACAATTATAAACGTAATAAGTTATCAATAATACACTATTCGTACAACAAAAGAAATCCAAAACCAACCAAACGAAAGAGCACGAAAATAAGAATCGACTATCGAATTGAATTCACTGTCGACACGAGACATAGTGGGTCGCACATTTCCTACTCACTAAAATGTCTAAGAATGGACGACGGGGTTGTTAGGTTTCAACCCGGTTTTGTTGTTGTTTTTTAAGGTTTCATTTTTTTTTACTTCGAAAAAGGGACGTTTTGGTAGGGAAACCATAGTCGGAACCTGACTGGAGAAAATCGTACTTCTTTGTATCCAAACGTCCATGATACCGTTTTGTAAAGACTTACGTGTATAAAAATGGAAAAGACTCATTCTTTATTATCGTAGGGACAGGTGAATCGTTCGTTCTTAGGACAGGAACACACTTTCGTAAAATACAGATTTCTAATTCATAAATAATATTCATATTTAACTTTACTAAAATTCATTTGTTTTATATTTCGATTACAAATATTAGGTAAGACGATAAACGTGCTATGATAAATAATACTTTCGTACGGAGCCTCTACTATGACTTTAAAATTTAGGATCCTGAACGATCACTTCTTTTTACACACAAGAACGGAAACTAGATCATGAACAAACAATATCGGCTAATCGACAATATACGTGGTTCCATTTTAACAGTATATTCTGCTAAAGTTGTGCGTCCACTTTCTTAGACTTCGAACGTACAACCGACCAGTGTCTCATGTAAACCCGTTATGAGACAACGAATTTAATTTACAATCTATAAATAAATGGTTCAACGAAATAATTTTTTCCGTTCTTGCAAGAACTTAATACTGATTGTTATTTTGGATCTCATATATACGTTGGAAATTTGTAGAGGTCGACTTATAAAAGAAAGAAACGCCTCATCACTGACCTAAGGGGTTTACATATTGTGACTGAAAAAAAAAATGTACTTGTATTGAAGACGTGAATTTCTTAAATTTTTGGATTAGGTTCATTTGAAGAAAATGATTATAAAACTCCCGACCTTCTTTTTTAGTAAAAAATACTAAGACTCCTGTGATTCATTTTCAATTTTTGATTTCTCACACATAGACATTCGGGCATAAAGTTCGACTATAAAATTAACAGATTTTTAGGAAACGGATCAAAAGTTAACTTTTTTTACTGAGTGACGATCAGTTTTTGCATAGATATGTTTTCACACGAACATTTCATAAAAGAGTAACACACACATCGTGAAAGTATCATAACAGTTGACGTTTGAATTTTCGGTTCGTTTCCATTAAAGATTTTTACGCAACGCAACCGGATACTTTAACACAAGATAAAGAGACAGGTTGATAGACCTGGTTACGCCAAGTCACCTTTACATATTACGTTCGGAATTTACACTTAAATGTGTATTCGGTGTGTAGTAATTAAAAAAAAGATTATCGGTGAAAATTTTTTCTTTTGTCTTTATCTACTTTAGTTAAGGTCACTATATAAAGGTTTTATAATAAAGTTGTACATTAGTTATAAATTTATAATACGTACTTTATAGAATGTAAAAAAGGGACACAGGATTTAGAAGCATTAGGATATCCATAAAAGTGAAACACGTGTAGACTTATGTGTGGTCGGAGTAAAGTTCATCAGTCATCGGTGTACACCGTTCACCGATTTAATAGTTTAGGGGTGGAGAGTTTGTGTAACCGACTTACTGAAAAGATCTTACAATGACAACTCAACTATGACTAGATTCTCGAGCTAAGACTCACCTCGTCTCTGAAACGTACGAAACAAGGGCAAGAGTAAAGATTGTCGAACGAAACGAGACATTCCTATATAGTCGCCGGGAATTTGACACCCTGGGAGACAAACAAGTACGGACACTTCAACTCTATCAGTGAGTCCTCCCCCACTGGACCTTGTTTGTAACAGTTTACCGGGTTGACTCTCTTCGTCTCGGATGTTTTTAGATCAGTCTCTAGGTAAGTCCTACACCGTTCTTAAGGTCAAAGATGACCGAAGACTCAACAGACCGTACGCCAGGACTTAACATTGGGTCCTTAAGGGTTTTCTTTCAGTTGAGGTACGGATCCAAAAGACCCTCCCAGATTTAAAGTGTTTCAAATCAGTCAAAGAGAAAGTGTACGGGGACAAAAAATCCGATGTACAGAGTTAAACTCCAAGTCTTTTATACCGGTGAGACCGTTCACAGGGAGGTCAACGTCCCGACCAAAAGGTCCGAAAGTGCCTCGACCGTGTCCTAGCACACCTTTACCATATCCCTTTCTCATCTTTTCCGGTCCTCTATTTGATTGATAAAGTGCCTCTTCTTTATCCTATCTATAAGACTTCAAATAGGGGAATGGTGTTCGGAACTTAATAACACGCAAATCAATCCTTCTTTAATTCGACTTTTGACCTCTGCCAAAATGTTTTACGTTTATTTATGGAAAGAAACAGGAAAAGTGTGGAGACGATAATATGGGGTGAGGTTTCAGGAATAGTTTTTATTTATTCTTCGGTAACTACAAACCGTAAAAGTTATTGTCGCCCTCTTTGTAAGTATAATATAGTTTATTCATATAAAGTACCTTGGATCCTGTATCACTCATGATTTATTTACTTCCGGTAATGTTTTTTTGTATGATCACTACTTACTAAACTCTTTATACTCTTTTGACATTCTTACTGTCTTACCGTAGTAAGGAACTTATAGACAAAATAGAACACACGGGACTCTCCGTCACTCACGGGTAATGTAGAAGAAACATGGGAAGACTTACCTTAGCATAAAAGTAGGAATAATTATATGGAATTAATTATCTCCATGTAAACATATCGTTGAAATCGTCTTGTGGAGTCGACCTATTTCCAAAACGTATTAAAACAACCGACAGAACAATAAAGAACTAATTTGACTTTCTCTTATAACCAAGGTTCCATAATAGTAATGAAGTATACCAGAATCTTCTCCTTAAAGTACCAAAAGAATTTAACCAAGACTCAAAGAAGAATCAGAACCCAGTCTATCTCTAAACACTACTTAAAGAGTTTAGAACTTTTTTTCTTTTTTACAAGTAAGAGATTGGGTAAAAAGTTTAATATTTCTCTTTATAGTGTAACCTATAAAAATTTAGAGAACCTCTACTCTTTATACTTAACAAAAGAGGTTTTAATCGTGAATAACAAAAATGATGGGTTTAAAGGTAACGGTAGTGACTTAGTAGTACTTCGAGAAGTTCTCCTTAAATAGATTATCGTCCTTATGAGTCAATAGAAACGTATAAATAGATTCGGAGACAACAAATGTGACAAAGACAAAACAAAAAAAAGCTTCTAACATACTCTCTGTTGGTTTATATTATGGTGTCTTTGTCATACGTCACCTCGTCCCGTTGTCGTTAAAATAATTCGAAGTCAAAATCATCCGTCACCCAAAAAAACAAACAAAGCAAACAAACAAATCATAAAAGTGACAACGGGTAGATTATAGGCATCCGGAAAATAAATTTTGTCTTCCCTCTTTTTCTCTCTGTTTTTGTCTCTTACCCCGTATCTATCGAATAGTATTTCTTTACGATAGGTGGGGAGAAGGGTCTTTACTTCTCCTTCTCACAGGAATCCTAGAGACTAAGATGGATCAAAAGGTTTTGTTTTAGTTTAAATGAAGGACAATTTCAATACCGTGCGTTCGATCTTGTTACCAGAAGGTTTTGGGTAGACGTAGGGGTGTGAGGACCCCGGTGACGAGAAGAAACAGTTACGGTAGTTGTCGAGTTGTCTGGTGTCCTTGGAGTGTAAGACGATACCTCTTACTATGAACCAGTGTCAGTCCGAGGGCACTGTTACTGTAAAAGAGACTCTCAAGACGTGTCGACACAGTGACAATTGAAAATTACTTGTAGGAAGGAAGGAAACTTTTCAAAGTCACTTTACTTTGCCTACACGTTAAAGACGAAAGTAGAGGTGAAATACACCCTATTATATGCCATTAAGACGGACGGCTTCAGCAGACGCTGTACGGATTAAACCCCGCAAAGTTTAGATTATTAAAACGGGTGTCAATGGGTGTTTATATTTTGTAAAATTTCCGAATCCGTGATTTTATAGGACATTGGAGCTTATATGGATTTTCATTTTCTCTGAGTGAGGGTCGGACTTAAACCGCTGGGGAGGAGGAGGGGCGGCAAGTAAAGTCCCCTAACGACTGAGTTACCTCGCGAGGCCACCGTCCGCACGGTTATCGAGGGACCTGTTACTCGCGTGTCTCCGTGGTGGTCCAATAAACCTTCGTAATAAGAAGGAGCCAAAGGTGTTATCGACCCTAGACTATTAAATCGTAATTCGGAGAAAAGTTGATATACCTTGACATTATTCCACTAAATCGGTTACGCGAACAGGTAACAGGATTTCTAAGACACTAGATAATACGCCATTACCCATTTTTCTTTTTTTTCTTTTTCCCCCTACCCCCCCAACCCGTCTCTCCCTGTATTTGGTTGAGTAATAGGTTTTGTACGTTTCGACGAAACTCTCTCGACAATAAATAACCGTAAAAAATACTTAGTTATATCTATATCCTTAGTTGACGTTTTCGGAGACCCATGCAAGCGTATTACTTTCGGGTTAATTATAGGGTTTCGTGTCACGTGGCGGCCGTTGCCCTCGACGTTCCTGTTAGTGCCCGAAGGCGTCGGTTGCGGCTGTCGACGTCGCGGGCTATCTTCTTTTGTCGAAGTTTCCGGGCTAGGGGTGGGGCGGGGGTGGGTCGGAGGTGAGTTGTGAGGGAAGCGTAAAGCGGGAGCGCCTCCGGTCCGGACGGCCTTGTCTACCCTATGGTCTTCGTTGGGTACCGATAGACGCTACAGTGGGTTCCTCCGTAAACCCCTACGACAAACCCACCGTTTTTTACAGTTTTCTTATACCCTCCCCCCTCCCGCCCTGTTCCCTCGTGAAAAAATCCACTTTAGAGACGTACCGGTCCCTGGAGTTATCCACCCTCCTACCTATGGCCCTGCGGTACCGTCTCCAGTGCGACCCAGACCCGAGGAGAGCCGAATGTAAAGTCAAAATAAAACCACACCTAATTCCCTCGAAATGTAAACAACCCGAGTGTTCTTTTCGTACGCAGAGGTACAGGACAGCCGGACAAACGAAACCTAGGTCGGTCCTGCGGGTTCGGGTACGGTCGGTCACGCTTTCCCATAAGGCTGAGAGAAAGGTCGAGAGTGGAAGTGAGCGGAAGAGTCAGCGATGATGGAAAACGTTTGTTCTAGGTTCGAATGAAAAACTTCTACATCGTAGAGAACTAAATTTTTTTTAAAAAAAAAAAACGATATTTTATACTTAATTAGAGATTGATCGGACTTTTTGTTCCCAGAGCTTCGGCTGACCTAGAAGGTTTCACGATTGGTCCACCGACCCACCAGTATCCCCACCTCGGAGACGATTCAGTGCAGTCAGCACAGGTTGAGACACACTGGGGTATCTGCCGTCGGGTGGTCCGAGGAGGTAGGTACCCTAAGAGGTCCGTTCTCATGACCTCCCCCCACGGTAACGGCAGAGACCACCTCGGAGATTACTACGGATTTTAACCGGTCCATCACTGAGAGAGTGTCTTACGTAACTTTGGACCCGTGGTCTCTAGACTCCTTTGATGGGTTATAGTCCGATCAGTTTCGTCTTTTCATTTTGAACTAATTTGTCTAGTATGTTTTAAAAGTTAAGAACTTCCCCAACTCATGGTAATCTCCTCCAACATTCCACTTTTACAAGAGGAAACAGAACATAATTTACGTTATTATCAATAAGTGTAAGAATATCGGGAAGTCTCAAACGTCTCTAGAGAGTAAACTAGAAGGGTCATTTAAATCTATGAAAACCCGTAATTACATTACTATGACAACAAGTCTCCTCCTTCGATTTTGAGACCTACAAAGTTACTGAACGACTACCAGTTTCGATCCTTTACAGTCTCCGTTCCAGTAAGAGTCGAAAGCCACAGAAGACGTTCTGTTCCCTCGATAAACTTCTTTAGGTACTTTATTACAAAAAATCCCCCGGTTCGTAGTAATGTTCATACAAGGTGGTTGGTCACAGGTGTAATAAGAATACTACTGTGGACAGTACAACGAAAACATAAATAAATAGACAAAGGGGCGGTAACGTAACCCTCTAGAAACTTCCGTCCCTGAAAGAATAAGTAGGGATTTAGAGGTCATGGGTCTTGTTGTGGACCGCATATAGTTAGTCATTTACGATAACTTTCACCTACCTACCTATCTACTATTCTCAGAATAAAAACGACAAACATATTAAATCGTTTGTCGTTAAGTCAGAGTTTTGGGGGAAGGAACCACAACTTTTTTACCTTGTATAACCCAAATTGGTAAAGATATATGCGATCAATCGGTTCTTATGTCATTTACTACAATTATTCTTTACTTTTCTTGTGACTATTACTATTTAGTTCTCCCTCTTAATATGACACTCTTTTTTTTTTTTTTTTGATCCTTTTCGTCCGTTAGTGACCTCGGAAAATAAAATAGTATCCCAGAAACCTTATCAGGGATCTGTTGAGTCCTTTCGGGAGAGACCTTGGAGACACTTCCCTCTTCTTAGTGTTGGAAACTCACGAAGTCAATGAAAAACCTATCGTAGGTTTAATCATAGTGAAATTATTTGCAAATGACCTCGTGACCTACACGGGTCGAACCACGATTTACACCTTTTCCAATAGTCCACCTCGACTTCGACCGGAGTCGGGTCTCACTCAACTGTATGACCCTCTTTAGAACGTCTTACGGGCACCTATGGAAGTCGTGCTGTGACCCGAGGTCGCGAGTTTTCGTTTAGATTTATGTTGTGAGTCTCTTCCAATGACGTTGAAGGTCAAACTCAACTTTCGTCCCAGTGTCTCCGAATTACCTGTTTCATCGTCCCTACGTACATATTCATCCTCGGTCTCTAAAAAAAGCCCCCCCTCGTTTGTGGTCTACCATTTTACGTGAGAAGTCCAGTATACGTCCCAACATCGTCACGTCTCTACCAGGTTATACGACCTCCACATACATCGTGCAAAGAGTATTTTATTGATTTCACTTTAAGTAACCTATTTCTCCGTCTCAACCTCCTTTGAATAATCTTCCTTGTAACGGGTCGAGACACATCTCGCTCAAATTATTAAGTCTTCGTAACAGGTTAAGTAATGAGCCTCGAGATAGGACTGGACGTCTTATTACAATCTTTTGATTTCGTTACTTACTTTATCTGAACGGGTCGTTTCTATTTTTAGAATCTAAGAGTTCTAATAACTACGAATATTTTATTTACGAATTCCGCCATCTTAAACAATCAAGAAAGAATTACAAGGGGTTCATTATACTCATAATACGAAGATCTTACTTAACCATTCTGACAAGTGTTTTATTGAGACGAATTTTGACGACGACGACGACGATTCAGTGAAGTCAGTGCAGGTGGAGATACGTTGGGGTCTCTACCGTCGGGTGGTCCGAGGGGACAGGGACCTTAAGAGGTCCGTTCTTGTGACCTCACCCAACGGTAAAGGAAGAGGTTACGTACTTTCGCTTTTCACTTTCACTTCAGTGAGTCAGAACAGGTTGAGAATCGCTGGGGTACCTGACGTCGGATGGTCCGATGAGGTAGGTACCCTAAACGGTCCGTTCTCATGACCGCACCCCACGGTAACGGAAGAGGCCGAATTTTGACGATTTGTTGTTATTAAGGATCTGTAATCGAACATGATACACGGTCCGTGACACGATTCACGAAATTTAAACAATAAATTAAATTGGGAGTAGGGGTGAGGTACTCCATTGATGAAGAGTGTGATTGGAAAACTAGAATCCTATCAAATTCTGGATGTCTTTCCGACCTTTCCACCATGTCTCCAAAGGATTTATGAGGAGGTGGATCAAAGGGTATAAGAGAATGTAATCATTCCATGTTAATGATTAATTAGTTGACTATAACTATGTATTAATAATTGGTGTCAGGTATGAAATAAATATAAAGGAATCCAAAATGGATTCCAGGAAAAAGACAGGATGTTGGAGTATTGTGTCAGTAAGATAGAGGAATCCAAGAGAACCGACATTGCCAAAGAGTCTGAAAAGAATAAAAACCACTGGGACTGTTGAAGCCTCGTGGGACCAGTTCAAAGAAATCATCTCACAGGGAGTCAAGACTAAAGAGAGTATTAATATAACTCATTATCTAGGAACCCTCCTTCCGGTATCTCATTTCGCCGTAAGAAGAGTGTAACATGGTTGTCACGGACGACCAGATCACCAACTCTGAGACCCGAAGGTGACGTCACCCGTGTCCCAGTTAGAGACCAACCCCTTCAAGGTGTTTGACACGTTACGCTCCCCTTTTTTTTTCTCCCGGACGAGAGTTGCACTAAATAGTGACTATTACAATTCGACGAACTTGAGGACCGACTTCATTATAAACAGTCCAAAAGAGGTGACATTTTTCCACCAAAAAAGGGTGGGGGATGGAAGAACGGTGTTATCATATAAGATCTTCTTTTAGAGACACGTATCGGGTACAGACTCCCCCGTCATCGATGTACTTAACAAACCTTAAAAAGGTACACTCACTAAACGGACAAGAAAGGGTAAATAAATAAGTTAGTAAATAAATATAGTGATACCTGAGTTCCTATAAATAGAATATGAAAACCAATATTAGGTTATGGTGTAACAAATAAAACAACTAATTTACTAGAGTCAAAACCGGTAACCCTCGAGAAAGTCAGTCGAGAATTGTAGGGAAACCGTAAGGGAGTGGGAACAAACAAAAAAAATCTCATAAAAGAATGAAAGACTGTGACGTTCCACGAGGTCCGAGTATTAAGCTATCAGGAACGGGGTCTTTAATCGGTAAAGAGACTCCTCAGGACAAAGGAGGATAACCTCTTATCACGATTTTTGGTCCGAAGGGACTCGAGTCAGTCATTTCTTAGACGGACGTTACATCTTCTGGACCCAAACTAGAGACCCAGTCCTTCTAGGGAACCTCTTCCTTTACTGTTGGGTGAGGTCATAAGAACGGACCTTTTTAGGGTACCTGTCTCTTCAGACCACCCGATGTCAGCTATCCCAGTGTTTGTCTATGTTGCATCACTGAATTTCGTGGTGGTAATCTTTGGTTCTAGACCCAAAACCAATACCTTCAATTGAAAGGTAAAAGATATGAAATACCCTTTTGGTTCCAAATCTCTCTACTTCATTGGAAGGGTTCCAGTACGGAAACTTTTGACATCTTGGATTTGAGGCTTAACCCAGACAGATTAGAACCTTGATACTGTACTAAAGAAAGAAAAGGGGACGGGGGAGGGGAACCCTATAGTCAGACGAAAGGTCACTTTGAAGTCATCACAACCTTCAAAAGGACCAGACAACTGTATATAAGATAAAGTCGTAAGGGAAAGAATGACAGGGACTCTAGTCTAAAACCATCCCGAATAAGTTCTGTTACCGGGAAATCAATCCCAAGATTAGATTTTATTGATAGGGACCTCCATCACGACTCCCAGACTTTCGCTAAAAAGGTGTAAAACCCTTTAGATTACCTTTAGTATGCAAATTGGTACTGTGTTGACGGGTCCGATTCCTCTTACAGTGTAAAGAAACTAAGACATAGTTGAGTGACACCGACTGATGTACTCAATAAAGTTTGGTAAACTTTGACTAACCGACTACTACTGAAGTATCCTTAAAGACTTCAACCTCTCCTATTATTTCTCAGAAATCCCCATCTTTACAACCTTTTCCGGTGAAAGCAATGACAAGATGAGCACTAGGTTGAAACTAACTTCACCTCGGTAACATTCTCGACAGAGACACATACACCGTCCCTTTCTCATTGAAAAAACCTATATTTCATCTGTATATATAAACCACATACAAAATGGTTAAAAGACATTACAAAATTACAAGTTTTAAGACCGGGTTCAATGAAAATTAAAGACGAAGTAAAATCTACGGATAAATTTTAAAAAAATTCACATGTGTAACCTTACTAAAAAAACATAAGATAAAAGACTTCCTTTTTGGAGATAGAATGACATCTATTCGTATACCTAGATAAATTATACAAGTTTTCGTCACGTATACTTACTGAGTTTCGGATTCAAACACTACGAACCTAGTTCACGGAGAACCCTACCTGAGTCTTTCCACCATCCTCTTTCCCCCTCTCTACTTGTCTGATTTGCCCTCTCCTCATTGTACACCAAGATCTTTTGTTTTCTCCGTATTCATCGGTATTTTCTGTTGACCAATACTATCTTCCTTTTCAGAGTCACTTATAATTGTCTCGGACCGAAAAGTGAGTCAACACAAGTGAACTTCGGTATACTTCTTTGTCATGCTAATTTTATGAATTCTCTTACAATAAACTTTCTTTGAAAACTCTAGTAGACTAAGTCACTAAGAATTGAGTCCCGACGTGTGACCTTATTGACCCCTTCAAGAGTTATTATGACTATGGGTCCGAGGCGTAGACTTCAAAGACTGAATCATCTAGACACTACATCAGGATCGTACCCTTTAAAAAATTTGAGGAGTCATTAAAATTATACGAAGGTCCAAACCTTGGTAACTAGATCGAAATTTTTTTTTTTTAACTCTATAAAGTTTACGTGTTTTTTCTATCACTTTAATATAATCTTCGGATACATAAATGATAAATCTAAATTGTGTATTGAAAATCGGTGTAAACGAAGTAAACGAAAACAAAGAATTCTATGTCCTACCGTGTGTATAGGAAACTCAGAGAGACACGAATCGGCAAGTCAGCACAACTGAGAATCGTTGGGGTACCCAATATCGGGTGGTCCGAAAAGACAAGACCCCTAAGAGGTCCGTTCTTATGACTTCCTTCACCCAACGGGACAGGAAGAGGTCCCCTAGAAAGGGTGGGTCCTTAGTTTGGTCCCAGAGGATGTAACGTCTGTCTAAGAAATGGTCGACTCGATGGTCCCTTCGTATATTGAAAATCGGTGTAAACGAAGTAAACCAAAACAAAGAATTCTATATCCTACTGTGTGTATAGGAAACTCAGAAAGTGAGTGAAAGTTTAGGGTAACGGTAGAGAAGAAAGGGTTCCCGTAAGCGATGGGACCTCTACCATTATGGGACGGGTACGTATAAGAGTATAGAAATGGATTGTTTATACACTCATAGATGTCAAAACTGACAGAATGTCAAAAGTACGTATATAAAACTATATATCATACACCTACGAAAACGTAAAACGAAAGAAATGAGTTGTAATACCAAAACGTTGAATAGGGACATCAGTTTAAGTACTTAACAAGGACGATATACCATAAGGGAACATATTGTATTAAATAAATAAGTAAAGGGATGACTACTCGAAAATTCGACAACGTCGGTGAAACAAAACAAAACCAAACCCATATAATTTTTGAGATACCATCTGTAAAAACATGTATAGAGAAACTCATATGAAGAGATCCCGTCTCGAAAGGTCGGTTACCACGTCGTCCTGAAGTGTCGACTCATCCTCTAGCCCCCAGGGACTCGGGAGTCCGTTCGGTTCACCCTGGATTTCCCTCGTGTCTGGGGACCTACCCAGTGGAGGACGACACTCGTTGGGGGGTAGTCTAATGGACGTCACACAATATACTCATAGTAGTAAGAGATTGAACGGTACTACCTTTCCCTCAACCTTTTGTGACGGGGGATTATACACTTTACACTTTACATGGATCCACAGTTTCAGGACACAAAATCTTACTCGTGTAAAATCAGTTATTAATAACGATTCATTAAGAGGTTTTATTAACATGTACGGATACAACGTTCTAAACTTTAAAAAACGGTCAGAGCATCTGTACTTTACTATAGAACAAAATTAAACGTAAAAGAACTATTTCGTCCGTCAGGAAAGTATACAAATAACCGTATACAAACACCAAACACTTAACCGACAAAGACAGGAAACGAGTAAAAAGGTAACTTAACAAAGAAGAATGACTAAACGTTACTAACAGACAAAAGACGTATAATTAAAACACAACCAATATACATAAACGTTCGATATCGAATGGAAAATAAAAATCCTAATAAGAAGTAATTTTCAAAAAACAAAAGATCAAGTATAAAGGTTACTTTTGTGAACTCGGAGCAAAATGGATCACCATCATAAAGTCACCACGTACGCACGAGTTAACACAGACTGAGAAACGTTGGGGTACCTGACATCGGACGGTCTGAGGAGACAGGTAACCTAAAGGGTCCGTTCTTCTGATCTCCCTACAACAGTGGTACGAGTGGTGAGATTTGTCACATCGGTATAACTTTTCTTGTGTCCAGACTTGGGTTCCAATGTCTTCAGAAGTTCTAGACAAAGATTGTCAACAACCGTTTTACCAACATTTGTGAATAAAAGAGTATTATTAATTTACCAATGGATTCATTCGACTCGGTTTGTCACTACTTATTAAATCAGTGGATCAGGGTTTTGTATGGATAAATCACGGTTTCGATGGTCTTACGGTGTAGAAAAGGGTTTCACACGGGAGACCCCAGGATGAGAAAGTCGAGTCAAGTCAGTCAGCACAGACTGAGGAACGCTGGGGTACTTAGCGTCATGTGGTCCGGAGGGACAGGTAGTAGTTGAGGGCCTCAAGTGAGTCTGAGTACAGGTAGCTCAGTCACTACGGTAGGTCGGTAGAGTAGGAGACAGCAGGGGAAGAGGAGGACGGGGGTTAGGGAGGGTCGTAGTCTCAGAAAGGGTTACTCAGTTGAGAAACGTACTCCACCGGTTTCATGACCTCAAAGTCGAAATCGTAGTAAGGGAGGTTTCTTATGGGTCTTGACTAAAGGAAGTCTTGCCTGACCAACCTAGAGGAACGTCTGGTTCCCTGAGAGTTCTCAGAAGAGGTTGTGGTGTCAAGTTTTCGTTAATAAACCAGGTAAAGTGGGAAGTAAAGGAAGAAAATTTTTATATATATGAATAAGTAGACACCTTAGAGGAAAAAGACACCTTGTAGATTATTGTAGGGTTCTATGATAATAATAGGATATCTTGTCTGAAACTCTTAGATGTGATCTTTTGTGAGTAGAGTCTGGAGGTTCGAACGGAAGGGGACACGACCATGAAACGGACTTGTCATGTCATTTACGTCCTTATACCTTTGTGGTTGTACACAATATAACTTACGGTGCGTGACTAGACATCGTTTCTCTTTAAAATTCCCAGGAAAACAAAGGATCACCTTAGAACACAAAATGAAATACTCTCACTTTGAGAAAGGAACAGGGAATACACACGTAGAGAAATTTTACACTTAATAATACACATACCCTAATACTAATAAATGACTCAAGACATCTATACCGAGAAACCTTCCCAGACAGTGAATGGACTTCTGGATTTTAAGGTCCTGTTTTCCGCTGTCGAGTCTTCTACCTGGAAACGATCTCCTTTTGATAGAGAAACCTGAAACTAAAGAACTCAGGTCTTAAATTCCTTGACCCAATAAGTCTACATACACAGGTTCTTTACCCATCATTCTTTTGACCCTCGAACATGAAAGTTTGAGACATAGTCTTCCATAGGAACATTCAGTTCTTATTGTCCGTCTGAAAAGATAAATAGAAAAAGATGTAAACTTTAAAACTTATTCGTATACATAATAGTCAAGTTATTGAACTACTTTAATTATTACTTACTAATCCCTAAAGGGATCACCAGAACACCAATTTTGAAATGGATGGTTACATCCTCCACATTCAAACTAGGGACCAGTACTTCGATTCTAGGGTGTACGGAGTACCGGTTTTTGAGTTTGTACTTTCTCTTCCTTATTACATTGTTTAAGTTACTTCTGAATTTTTATTACTTACTGATCTAAAATAGAATGCTAAGTCGTACACCATAGTCCTAGAATGATACGGAGACTGACGTCAATCCCCTGACACCGTTGGTTTTTCAATCCTTTATGGAGACCCCTTCACTAATAATACTATGACTACTTCTTTATGTCCTAAGTTTAAATACATATGTCTTCTAGTGTTTATATATTTAATACGTATCTTTTTTTTACCGTTCTTTATATATAATTCCACAATTGATATCACCAGAAACTCAACGATTCTTATAACTACCCAAAAGGAAGGAAGATTAATGCTTGAAAGACATAGTGGTGTACCATGAGAAATTTACCAATTTTTTTTATGTAAAATAAAAATCTACATAGTTTTTTTCGAAAATTCATATGGTCTACGACTATGTTAAAATCACAATTATGTACAAAACGTTTCTGGTGGCTCGGGTGAACACATATTATTAACATAGGACATTTGACGGGTAGTCAATATCAGGAGTATTAGTCACCTTTCATCGATTTTTCATTATTATTCGTGTCCGAAGTCTTTATCTTCTGACTTTAGAATCAAGGGTTCAAACCATAAATAATGACCTACTTGAACCCATTCAAAGACTTTGGAGGGACTTGGAGCTAAAAGAACAACCGCCTCACTCCTTTTATTACCGTCGATGGCGTATCCTAATAACACTTCTAATCCACTCTTAGCATCGGGAATCACACCGTACACGTATCTTTCAGGACTCCTAACAGTCGAGGACGACCGTCAAACTCGGGTTCTGAAAGTCGATGTATCTTCTTTATTTACGGAGTATACCCTATGTCTGTTCAATCGTGGGGACACATTGAAGTTCTCCGTTAAATGGTCTTTTAGCTTCACCTCTTGTCCGAAATCCCTCTCTTTAGAGCACCTTTATGAAGAGTTTTTTTTTTTTTTTTTCTCTCTCTTTCTTTCTTTCTTTCACCAATTTATAAAAAGACGTTATTTTACATCCTTTTCCTCTACCGTCCCATTTTTTAGTTAGTTTATTAGAACCTGTAGTCCATATCACAATGGACAACCCTCCTCTATTCTCCTTCCCGACATTCCAATGACTAGTCTGTTTTGGTTTATCCCATAATTTCTCTCCCAAACTATAGCTCGGGACTTATCTTAAAGTCCTTATACTTACTACCAGACCCTAATGGTACAATATTTAGTTAACCCACTGAGTCTACTATAGTATCTGGTCTTCTTGTTTTAAGTTTATCTATAATTATTGTGGACTGGAACCTATAATTGGAAGTTGTGTCGATAAACATTAGATTTTAAGACTCCACCTGTTAGGATATTGGTAGACCAAGAAAAAATAAAATAAAAAACTTCCCTCCTCCACCGTTCCTACCCGAAACCCTTCCCTTTTATTATTTCCGTTAAATTTTGTTCTGTAAACCCGAAACTTCCGTTCTCCCGAACCTTTCCAAGCCTTCACGACTCGATAGTTCACAGTCCTACCACAGTCCAAACAAAAGACACTTTATAAACTTGATTAAAATAGTCGTCGTAAAGAGAGACCGATAAATGGTGGACTCATAAACAGTTCCGGAAGTCTCCTCCGTCGGTTTGTTCATGTAGACTTTAAGAAAGATAAACCTCGTGTTGAACCCACCCCTTCCGAGAGACCACTGTCCCCACCCCTCGACTGTCATCTACAACGACACTCTTTCTACCCTAAAGTTCTCGACAGTAGTCCTAACGGTGCAGACCAACGTCAGCTATAAAAAGGTTTACGGTCGGTGTGCTCCTAAATTTTCTTACACGTTTCTTCGTACACCGCACGAGGAGTACTTCGTTCTCACCCGATTCACCGAGCGAATCGTAGTGAGCGGGGGTCGGTTAGTGTTCGAGCCCGTGGGACCAGAGAAGGGACGTTCCGGAACCGGTGTACGGGAGGATATGTTAACACTCCTCTAACCTACTTGGTGCTACCATAAATTTCGTGAGAAGGTACCGTGAGAACGTCAACATTTTAAAGGGTTCTCCGTCAACGGTTCTAATACAAGAAAGGGTGACCGAAAATTAAACATTTAAAATTACCCGAAATCTATACCGTTACATCCACTACGAGACGTTCCACCGGTATCTACTCTTCCAGGGCACCTTTAGAAGTCTGACGCGAGAGACGGTAGTATTTTCTACGAAAAAATTTCTTTCCGTATTCCTAGTTTAAGAGACTAACAATCGTACGACGAATGTCTTTGAGAATTAAAATTTTCCTTAGACACTTAGTAGATACAAGAATATCATTGATCTTTTAGTGTGTTAAAACAAATTTTCATTTGGTGGGAAATTTTTACTTTTCCTTTGTCTAGTTATGAGCGACCTGGTATAAAAAGAAATACAAAAATAGGTGGGATTAGTACGTTTGAGACGACCGTCGGAAGGGTCTAAGAATCGTGACGGAACTGTGAGAAAAAGAGAGGAGGACCACATTGTCGGGATAAACTTAATAATTAAGACCCTATGGAGGAAGGCGAGTTGGATCTTCCGTTTGTCTAGGCGGGTAAAACCCGTAGTCTTCTCATTAGTTACCATATAATTCTAGGTGAAGATAAAGTCATAACCTAGGAATTATTTTCTAAATGAACTCTCATTAAGTCATAGGTAAAATACTTATTTTGACAAGTGTCTAATTGATTCGTCAATTTGAAGTGTATCCACTGTCTAATGTCTGTAAAGATTTACTTAAACGAGGGTTCGAGAAAAAGTAATTCGACAATCCTTCCCAAAGTCCTTACCTTATTCGGACAATGGAAAACAAAAGTTAAAGACAGTAGAAGGAAAACGGGTTATTAGGAGAAAAATTCCCAATGTGTAACGAAATAACTCGGGTTCCGATTTGACTATAGAGAAGCAACGAAGAAAGATTGAACATGTGACAACCCTCCGAAGGTCTATGGGTCGGGTTCTTTGAGTCATTCACTTTGTAGATTATAGTGTCCTAACGGGACAGACATCTTTGAAGATAAGAGAGAAGATAAAGAACGAACGAAAAAGAAAAGACCCGAAAGTAAGAGAAAAGTCACGTATAGAGGTCAGAACGTTGACATCAAGTAGATACGGTTAATAAGAACACCACCACGTTATAAAGTGATTCCCTTATATAGTGTCGAAAAAAAAAAAAAAAAATGGGGTAGCATTCTGTGAATCCAACAGAGGTAGACCCCCAACAGTGTTTGTCACGACGAAACTTGAAAGAACGTGTACATTGGGCTATGTGAATCTGTTCTGAAAGAATTTCTAAATCAGGATCCTCACCATAGCGAGAGGGGACCCACACGGACAGAATGAGCTATTATGGTTTGATATAAGGTTTATCCAACACGATTCGTTGACGGATAACTTCCCGAGGACACACGGGTCGAGACACTACCGGGTCATCGGTCGTGTTGTGTCAGGATAGGGAGCGGAGTGTCACGAGTGAATACGACATCACCCTTCTCACCAAGACAGTTCAGTGGCAGGACTATTTGGCCTCGGTCTTACCTCCCTACAAGTAGAGGGGAGAGAGACCCTAGCGAGAAACAGACGGTCCATACCAGTCGCTAACCTGCCAAGAGACAACACAAGAGACTTCACCACACCAGTAAGTAGACGAGCAGACCTCCGGAGGAGAACCGTAACTTTTCCTAACAGCAGACTCTTCACAGAGGATCTAATATTGAGAAAGTCTTTCTATTAAGTTTGTGAAGGAGCCATTGAGAATCGTCGGTCCACTGAAACAGGGACGGGAGTCTGAGACATCTAATATTATTCCCTCTGTTTGATGTATCATTCTTTACTTATTCTCGGATCAACTTTACGGGAACATTTTTGGTGTCGTTCACGAGTCCCAAAAACGGAAAAAAGGGTCGACCTTGTCTGTACTTTCCGACTACGAAACACGGTTTGTAGCACCGTGGTGATAAAGTAAGGGGAGACATTCACCTAACTCAACCCTCCTGAATTCTGTGAGCTGTGAATAGACAGACAAGTACGCGAGTGGTTTACTAACAACTCCCCAGCGACGTACGCTCGGCGATAAAACGACGGTAGTAGAAACCTTCGGATGTAGGAATACCCGGGTGCGAAGGTCCCCGAAAGAGTGACGGACAGAGGAACGGACTACACCGCGGAATTGGTGTGACTTGGGGTTCGTGTAGTGACTGGAAGGGACTCGGACCCTGTCTCAAGGGGGACGGGGACGTGAATTCATGTAGGGGAAAAGGGCGTCACAAAAGTGAACGACAGTCAATGTTTCGAGGTGGCCGATGGACCTTCATAGGATACGGAGCACACGTGCGTCGAAGGGATCTAGAAGGTCTATGACCGGGTCTTGTTACTATTAATGATAAATTTCTCTCCATAGAACGGACCTCTTAGGGTACCTGTCTCCTAGGACTGCCCGATGTCAGATATCCCAACGTTGTTCAACCGGTATTGCCTTCGTTGAATCATGCATCGTTGTCAAATCTTTTACGAAAAACGTAGGTGCTATCACATGAATAAGTGTAGTTTAAATCTTCTAGGTGTTTATCCGTAAAAATATAGTAATAATCTAATAAGAGATAAAGTGTCTACTCTTAAAGTTCCGAGTCTCTTCCGTCCATTGAACGGGTTCTAGTGTGTCGATCATTCATTTTTCCAGTTTCAAAGCAGGACGTACAAAGGGAGATATTAAACTGGATTAGAGGGTAGGGTGTCTGACAAGATCAGGGTTGATCTGGTCCGGACGAAGAAGATGGTAAGGGTACAGGTCAAGTTTCGGTTGGATGCAGAAATAAAAATTTGTACTGAGACCTAGGAACCCCTGAACGATGATTACTTCATCGGGAAGGAACCCAAAGGGTCTTCATTCTACATTCAAGGTCCGTACTGGATTCTAGGACTCTATAGGTCTTTACATCGGTAGAAAGTTGTTAGGAACCTACGGGTAGGACACGTATGATAAGTGACATCATCGGTGATCAATGAATTTAATTCTCCGAAGGGATCTCAGAGTCTACTATTTCTTAAACGGACGTTATGTCCACTGGACCCAGACCAGGGACCCAGTCCTTCTAGGGGACCTCTTCCCTTACCGATGTGTGAGACCATAAGAACGGTCCTCTTAAGGTACCTGTTTCATTTAATTTTATTTTTGAGTTGGTTTTTTAGGTCAAGGAAACAGTGTGATCGGAGTAAAGTCCACCGATGACACACTCTGTCACGTCTACTATTAATAAAGGTAGTCCTTCCAAGATAGTCTACTACAATCAATGTCGTTAGAGGTGTACAGGTAGTCACGACGACCCTGTTGGTGGACGAGTATTCACCCAAAATCAGTATTTATTTACAACCCTAGCTCGTGACTCCAGGTACCCAAAAAAGAAAAAAAAAAAAATTACTCCTATTCGATGGCTAATCCTTATTTTCTCTCCCAACAACAACTAAAAGTCAGAGATTCAGTACAGGCTAAGAAACGTTAGGGTACCTGACGTCGTACACTCGGAAAGGACAGGAAGTGATAGAGGACCTCAAACGAGTTTGATACAGATACCTCAGCCACTACGGTAGGTTGGTAGAGTAGAAGACAACGGGGGAAGAGAAGAAGAAGGAGTTAGAAAATGTCGTAGTCTCAGAAAATGTTAATCAACCGAGAAGTGTCCCCCTTCTCCTGTTTCCCGGTTCTACACTTTGGGACAAAGAGTCGGTTTTTGTCCTTGTCCTTGTTAAACTTTATTTCACCTTTAACACCCGGTCAGTCTTCACCCGTGTTTGGCGTTCGTGTCACTCTGAACGGGGCAACCCCCGCAATTTGGTCGGTGACGTCAAACATGGGTTTCGACGATTCTTCCCTAATTGAGACCTCTACGAAACTACTGGATATCGGGTCCTTTAGTCCGCCGGTGTCACTCGTTTTAGGTCCCAGTCTCTTGGACCCGGGGTCACTCCGACTCTAGACCCACTACGCCCCTGTCCGCTCCTCCCGACCACCGTTGTGAATCGAGGCATGATGGACCCGCACTCAAGGACGAGACGGGGAAAGACCGACACACCGAAACACACGTAATGAGTCTAAGGACGAGACTCTTCGTCCCTACCTTTTCGGAAGAGACGTCGTACCCATACACCTAGCCTACGATCCTACTTTTTGTGGGTCGGGACGTCTCTCGGCGCCTCCACCACGGTGAAGATAGTGACGAGGCCAGTTACTGAGTCACTAGACCGCACTCCGAGGTCCGTCCCCAACAGACCCACACTACCGTGAAGAGTCCGTCTTGAGGGAGAGTAGCAGAGGGACCATGTCACTCTCTCTTTCTCGGACCTGAAGGCCTCCTAAGTAGAAGACATAAGAAAAGCTCTGCCTACTCAATTCCTAGTCGAGTTCACTCACTTCGGCAAAGGGAAAGTAAGACTGGACGGGTCATCTGAAAAGATAAATAGAGTGGTCAAGTAAACTAGTTTTAGACTACGTTCATGTTGACCAGGGACCAAACAAAAACCGAGTAACAGAAATCGGGAGTTCGAGAGTCATGTGCAAAAACATTGGGGACATGGTGACATTCCTCATACCAATTTGACCTAAAGGAGCCAACGAAGAAGGTCCAAAGGGGAACAAATTTCTGGGTCTACGTAAGAACTAGATCCACTTTCCTTCAAACAAAACAAACAAACAAAGGAATAACACCACGATTCTCGAATAAATTTTAAAAGGTAATTGGACATCGAGTCTCCACTCTGACAATGACTTAACTCAAGTAAAACAAAACGTTTTTATAGGTCTTTTAACATGGAATAAACCTATTCTTCATTACCGTCTTCGGTCTTTATAAGGATATAGGACGGGAGTTTCCTAGTGTACTACAAAAAGAATGGAATTAATTTTATTTAATGAAATCTTCCTTCTCTTCCCTTAAAACATTAAACTTTTAATTAGTTCGAGAGTCCGTTGGAAGAGTGGGTCTCAGTTTTACTACTATATGGTGTCACTGGATTCCTAAAATTCTAGGGACCAATTTTTCCAGTCCAAATACATTTTATAATAAGAGTAATAGTAAGTTTATTGATCGTTCGTCCCTTAAAAGTGGACGTAAGTCTTGAATGTCGAGTGGTGTTTATCGGAAAATACAGAGTCGACCATTTTGGTATTCCTCCAACGATAAGATGTTTTCTCGAAAAGTATCTTTAGATTAAGTTAAAATTCTTTTACTTATACTTCCCTTTTATGGACAAGGAAGAGAAACTTGTCAAGGAGGATGAGGGTGAGGAGGATGAGACTCCGTTTCAAGGAAATTTTCGATCAGTGAGTCATCACAGGTCGAGAGACACTGGGATACCTGACATCGGGTGTTCCGAGGTGACAAGTACGCTAAGAGACACGACTCTTATGACCTCCCCCAACGGTAAAGGAAACAACATCGGTGCGTAAGACCCTTTGTTTGCGCGAGTCTTCCTGTTACGTCTATCACCTCACGCCAAAGAATGTGGTCTCCCGGGTTCCGTCTCAGAGGAGAATCGGTTCCTAGGACTGGTCAAAAAGACTTTTGGAATATATGGGATTCACATGTACGGGTTTGGGTGGAGGGGTTTAAGGGACTTTGATCAGACTTGTTTCCTTTTCTTTCTATGTTAGTTTCAATTCGGATCCATCAATTGTCGCCTGTTAATAGTTGTCCGGACACCAGTATGGGGTTATTCGTATTATCTTAAAACTAAGATAAGCGAATGTGTCTATTAATCCCATAAGAAAATCCGTTGTTTCTCAAATCCATACTCGGGACCCCGAGAAGGTAGGTCCCCCGGACCAAAAGGTCAACCATACAGTAAAGGTATCTATGACCCGTATCTCGAGTTTCGGGTGTCAGACCGGGTTCTACCTCAGGACGAAAGTTCTACCTCGGACAAGACAGACAAAGGAGGAAGTGGAAGAGGTCCCGTAGAAGGGTTGGGTCCCTAACTCGGGTCCAGAGGACGAAACGTCCGTTTATGAAATGTAAGACTCGGTGGTCCCTGGAAGGGATTTTCCGGAAAAAGGGTTTCTTTCCGTTACGGTTTCTTACGAGTCTGATGGTGTGTTAACGTGAGTAGAGTGTGCGATCATTTCATTGCGAGTTTTAAGAGGTTCGGTCCGAAGTCGTTATGCACTTGGCACTTGAAGGTCTACAAGTTCGACCAAAATCTTTTCCGTCTCCTTGGTCTCTAGTTTACGGTTGTAGGTGACCTAGTAGTTTTTTCGTTTTCTCAAGGTCTTTTTGTAGATGGAGACGAAATAGCTGATACGGTTTCGGAAACTGACACACCTAGTGTTGTTTGACCTTTTAAGACTTTCTCTACCCTTATGGTCTGGTGGACTGGACAGAGAACTCTTTAGACATACGTACAGTCCTTCGTTGTCCATCTTGACCTGTACCTTGTTGTCTGACCAAGGTTTAACCCTTTACTCAGGTAGTTCCGACGTATAACAGTGGGACGGATAAATTGAATATACGTTTCATGTAGTACTCTTTGTGACCCGACCTTCTTCGTGTTCGACCTGAGTTCTAACGGCCCTCTTTATAGTTATTGGAGTCTATACGTCTACTGTGGTTGGAATACCGTCTTTCACTTCTTGATTTCTCGGAGAACTACTTTCACTTTCTCTCACTTTTTCAACCGAATTTCAAGTTGTAAGTCTTTTACTTCTAGTACCGTAGACCAGGGTAGTGAAGTACCGTTTATCTACCCCTTTATCACCTTTGTCACCGTCTGAAATAAACCCCCCCGAGGTTTTAGTGACGTCTACCACTGACTTCGGTACTTTAATTTTCTGCGAATAAGGAACCTTCTTTTCAATTCTGGTTGGATCTGTCACGTAATTTTTCGTCTCCGTAATGAAACGGTTGTTTCCAGGTAGATCAGTTCCGACACCAAAAAGGCCATCAGCACATACCTACACGCTCAACATGATATTTCTTTCGACTCGCGGTTTCTTAACTACGAAAACTTGACACCACAACATCTTCTGAGAACTCTCTGGGAACCTGTCGTTCCTCTAGGTTGGTCAGGTAGGATTTCCTGTAGTCAGGACTTATAAGTAACCTTCCTGACTACAACTTCTACTTTGAGGTTATGAAAAGCCGATGGACTACGTTTCTTGACTGAGAATCTTTTCTGGGACTACGACCCTTTATAACTTCCGTCCTCCTCTTCCCTTACTGTCTACTATTCTACCAACCAACCGTAGTGACTGAGTTACCTGTACTCAAACTCATCCGAGGCCCTCAACCACTATCTGTCCCTCCGGACCGTACGACGTCAGGTACTCCAGTGTTTCTCAACCTGTGTTGACTCGTTGACTTGACTTGACTTGACTTTTCAGGAGTCCCCAAAGGTCCAACAGACTTTTTGTTAGTCGTAAGTAACGAACTATACATCGAAGACGGTCTTCCTCTAGGTAATTCCCTACGTAACCCCCCTTTATCATTTATATACCTTTCAATGCGTACTACAATTCTACATCGTAGAACGTACTGACTAATATTCAAGAGTACTCGGGAGAAAGACTTCGTCAAAGAAGTTGTCTTTTATGTCGAGACGAACACTTCATGTTCACCGATGTTATCACAGAGGGGAAGTAAAGTTTATATAGAGGAGAAACCATCTCTTTTACGTGTGTGGGAAAAGATTACGATAATTTTACTTTTTGTAAATTATAGTTTCGGTTTTAGTTTAGTGCAGACTTCAAGTTTCACGACGAGATGGAAGTTTGGTGTGAGACTGCAGGGAGAAGACATCCCGACACCTACCCGCCCTCTCTACCCAGGGAGGTTGGTTGTTAGTGACAGAACATGAGCAGATAAAAAAAGAAGAATTTACAGAAATGGTGTCAGGTAGTGATCTTCTACTACTGACGAGGAAATTTACTTAGAGTCAAGTATCTCAAAATATGTCACATTCTTACTTCACCAGATCGTCCACTTCCCCCCTTTTAACACTTTTATTATTCATCATAAATAACTTGGGATGTATATTTCACCCCGAAGGGTCCGTCAGTGACCATTTTCTTAGATGGTCCTCCACACCCAAACTATGGACCCAGTCCTTATAGGGGACCTCATCCTTTACCGTTGGGTGAACGGACCCTTTAGGGTACCTGTCTCCTTGGAGCACCCGATGTATGTCTCGGGTGTCCCAGCGTCTTTCAGTCCGTGTTGACTCGTCCTGGTGTACGTTTGTACCTCGTCTACACCACTACTCGGGGAGAGTCCGCACTTGACTCGCAAACATTGAGGTGAGACTCCGTCAGTGATAAGGGAAATCCTTCGACTCCCTCGACTCCGTTTCTCGGGACTTTGTTGAATGGGTCTAGGATTACGAGAATTCCTCGACTCGTCCCAGGGTTCATCTGTTTGGGGGTGACAGTCCACGGAAAAATTAGAAACGTCGACTAAGATTTATGAATTAAACAGGTGAACAATAATGTTGTCACTAATGTATTAATAGCAGGTTTTGCCCTGGTAAAACCTTCTACTTTCACCAGTTTGTCATACGGTCCTGTTGTTCGTATTTACCCCAGCTAAGGTCCCTTTAATCTACACATAAGTTGAATTAATAATGCTTGAATCTTGTAATAAAAGACATCCTTGTTACAGTGTGTGCCCTTAATTCTACGGTCCGGTTAGGTAAGAAGAAGAAAGAGAATTGCAAGAGGAAGTATCCGGGGTCCTGTGTCAATAAAGTGTTATTTTATAATTTCAATTTACGAGGTACGAGGTATTTATGTCTTAATGAAGGGAAGGATTTTTGAGGATAAAATCATCTTAAAAAGATTACATGATCCACATATACGACTAATTTTTTTTTAAGAAGTTATTACAAAAAAAATTTCAAGGTTTTATTATATATGTTTATAAACTAGTAAACCCATTTTATTTTCCTAAAAATATATAAACGGAACGTACATATACACACAAATATGGATACATACGAAGACGTACGTCTTATACAGAGATCTATCACGAGTGTTCTTTACAAATCATTAACAAGGTAGTGGTTCCTTTACTTAGGACGTTAGACCCCACTTTCCCTCTGAACAAATGTGTCATATAAATAAACAAGTCTAACTTAAAAAAACGGTGGTCACACATAATAAAAAGCTCTATTTATTTGATCTATTTATTTATGGAGGGTAATTCACTTCGACATAGTATCGGTTATTCTTTCGTTAGGCTAATTTCATTAACCGTGACTAAAAACTTACTGATTATTGAAATAGAGAAAAATATTTGACTGTAAAATTCTTTCCCTACGGACCCTTGGTTTCACTTAGAAATTAACCATCTTAAAATTCTCCCCTCACTTCTTTAAGTGTCCTCTTATTAGTTGGTACGTCCTTTGTCACAGAAGATTCAACCACGGTCAGAAGTATAAAAGAAGGAAAAGTGATTAATACTTGGGTGTTTAAAAGATTTTACAAGTGGAAAAATATTACATCCTTTACATTCGAGGTCATCATACCCCTTCTTTTTCTAACGTCTTCTACGTTAGTAAATAGTTCTATTAAAGATTTGTTCCTTGATAAACGATTTAAACTTCCGAGTTCTCACTATCTTAAAAGACGAGGAATCGACACATGAAGGTTTGAAGACATCGAATTTGAAGTGATTATCACCTCTTTTTCTAGTCTCTACATATTTTCTTAAGTTAAACCGGTACACATGACTCTGTTAAGTTACGTTTTAACCCAACAATTCGATTCCGGAATTTGTGGTATATTAAGTTTGTCCTCGTAGTCACTAAGAATCTAATGTATGACCGTAATTCCTATAAAATATACTCATACTACCTCTGGAGTTCAAAGTGTAATTATGGACGAACAGGGAATAATGACATTATCTTAGGACTAAAGTAAATCCTCTCATTAAAAAGAAGGATTTTCTGGTGCAGAGGATCCAAGGGAACTTCGATCCATGTCGGAACACTGTTTCTAAACCGGTGACTTAAAATTCACCTTTACAAGACTACACGAAGACACCTTCGAGGAATTTCCCTTGATTAGTCCCATCCTCCCGAAAGGAAAAACGGAATGGGCAAGGAGAAAGTACGAACCTCTCTTGTATGTTACTGATCTCCCTGTAGAACCGGCGTCCTACTTTCAGGGACCACTGAAACTCTTTAGTGGGATACTCGGGGTCGTTAGGTCTCTGTCCTAGAGACAGTAATTGTCGCTGTACGAAAGGGATTGACTAGTTTGTTTAATGAAGGGAGGAAACCTCTTTCTGACAGTACCTTATTTTATTTATCGTTTAAGTAAGTGGTAGTAAGGATTAGACATATGAAACGACACGGACGAAAAACAAAATAAAACAAAAATTAATACAAAAATTAATTAAGTTAAAAATTTTCTGTGGAGTGGAAAATCTTGTTGGGTCCTCGACTCAGAAGTCAAAGAGCTCCAGATCTTTTCAAGGAGGGGAAATACTTGTTGGGTAGAAAGTTGAGTGTCTTTGGAGTTAATTATTAGTAAAACGAGAGTTCTACTGAGACCTCCTGTAAATGAGTCTGTCACACTGACAGTGGTGTCAACGACCTTGACCTCAATATAGGTGTCTACTTGAAAAGAGTGAACAAATAAAAGGTGCACCCCACAGAGTAAATTTTGTTTAGGTAACATGTAGGGGTCCGGGATTTACATCCGACACAATACCTATAGGAAACTTTGAAGAGAGACTAAAAGAGGTCCTTCCTCCCCTCCGTTTTCGAACTGACTTTTCTTTTTTTTTTAAATATTCTTTGTTTTATTTTTGGTATAAAAATTGTCTTCCTAAAAACTTTCGGAACCTTTTACAACACAAGTGAGTGTATTCCGAGGTGACAAAATTTGTATAAAATGATATTAAAAAGGAAGTTTTAAGACTGTACGCTTCAACTTGTCCCGAGAAAGTCACATGTTGGGGCCCTATACCTCTTTATCTTTCTTGTCATAAGGTTGATTACGTACGAGTCACCCCTAGTATTATAGCGTATTAACGAACTTTAGGTGTCCGACTAGGTTACAGTAGAAGTCTTTATACGTTCAAAGGGAAACAAAAGACTTGATCTCTATAAAAGAACGAAATCCCGAATTGGGAAGTCGAGGGTGGGGATTAATGACTTTGTACTACTTTTCACTTGTATCTCGACGGGAAGGTTTTGGATGAGGTTTACAAGACATTCTAAGAGGGTTTAGACGGTTTAAAAGAAGATTGTCTTTGCGTGTTATACACAAATTAAAATAGTCACTTGGAGTTCACAAGGAAAAGTGGGTAAAGGAAAAGATGGACAAAGATTTATGTGTGTGTGTGTGTGTGTGAGTGAATGTGTGTGTGTCAGGATTTTAAAGGTGTTCTTTGAGACGTTCTTGTTTCTCAACGATAAAGCCTCGTACATTACTGTACAAATTTTCAAGTAGTTGAAGGAGGAATATTCTTTTTTTTTTTGGACCGTTACTCAGATTTTATTATTAAGTCTTTCTAAATCTCCTTTTTTGGAAATTCTGGAGAAGAAGATATTGTAATACATTTAGTATTTATATGGGGCCAGACCTTCACTAATGTTCGATACTCTGTTTTCCATGAGGTCGTCTGTAACGACTGTTATCCGAGACAAGAGAGTAGTGCCATATTCTCCTAAACCCTTCCATTCAAGAGCATTCCTGATTATTCTCAAAGTACAGTAATCCTTCTTAAGGGTTCACATACACAAGGTTTATAATTGGGATTCAGGACCCGGTATTGACTAACTATTTGAGTCATGTCTTCGCACAGCAGAGTAAGTTCCACTTCCTGAGACCTACGAGGGTCGTAAGTGAGTGAGAAGAGGTCAAGACGGAAAAGAAGAGTCAACAGTAACAGGGACTGGAAGGTTTGTCCTAGGGACCTTACTTCTCCTCCTTCGTGATATATTTGTCAAGTAAGATCTTCGCACTCAGTAAGGATGGAGTCGAGGGGGTAACGGATAGCTTCCTTATGGGTAAGTCTAGATTCGAAGAGTTGACGAAAATCTTTAGCAAAGAAACAAAGCAAAAGGGGGTATGGAAAAGGGGCTCCTGTTTTCAAATTGAAAAAGTGAGAAGAATTTCGTAACGTTATGAGTCAAACCTATAAGTCAATTGTCTTGTAGTTCTTAACGTAAAACGAACTAGCATATCGTAATCTTCGATTCCGGGCGGTTGAGTTTCCCTGAGACGTTACGGTAAAATATTAATTCGTCTCGTGGGCGACCTGGCGTACAAGATTGTCTACAAAGGACCGGGGTCCATGATTCGGTCGTGTATCATTTTGACGGGTCTCGGAGGGGGACTCGGTTCTACCCAGTCACAGACCTTGCTGAGGACAGATCACAGAGAATGACATTAATCTCTTACTCCGATCGAAAACCAGTAATTAAGGTAAACTTTTTATCGGTACCGATTTAACTTTTTTCTTTCTTGTAGTCTCATGAAAATTTTAACTTTTCGGGTTATTCTTTTACCTCTATTAAATAACCACTAAACAATAAAGTTTATCACAAAATCTGGAATATATTTGAGACATGTTACTAAACGTTTTAAGAAGTTCTACAAAACGTTTTAAAAGTGAGGTAAATATTTTACCTATTTTAATCTCCAAGGAATACGAATCCGACCTTTTCTCAAACATCTAACCAATCATGGTCCTTTAGTTTGAGTATACGACATCGCCGGTCAACCATTTACTTGTTCAGTTAGTTCCCGTTCTTTTTGGTAAGACGGAAATTTTTTTTTTTAGATCAAAAGAAAGTAAATGAACAAAAGTTATTCTCTATACCCGTGTCTTTATATAATAGTTTCTTTTGTTGTCTAGTTCGTCTCGAATTTAAGTCCTCTACACGAGGACGTCAGTCATATGGCATATGACATATGGCATAAGCCGTAGACCTCTGACGGGAGTCGGAGAGTCACTACGGTGGGAACGGGAACGGGGTCCTCGAGAACTCGGAGGGGGTTGTCAGTCCGTCGATCCCTCTTGTCCCGTAGGGACCCTACAACATGGATCGTGTTTCCATTAGGTAAGACTACCCACTCAGGGTACGGAATCATCAATTTACAAAAATTATAGTGAGACTCATGTTCACGTACCTGTTTGTCTTTGGTCATAAAACGGAGACACATCTCGTCTGATTTCCAGTCATCTTTTACTACTTCAGTACCCCGGGGTACGGTACAATTTCCCGAGTCCCCCAGGTGATCATGTTTTACTCATCTTTAGACCCTGGGGACACCGGTCTAGACTAAAGAACTCTCTTTTATATTTGGATGTAAGAATATACCTTAGAGGGTTAATTTACAGTGGAGTAAGTTTGTGATATTCCCAATTTGTTGTGTGAAGACACCAGGTTCAGACCGGATCCACAAGGCGTAAACGTTGGATCTCAAAATTCACTGAACGGGTTGGTAGTGAGTTCACTGAGATCTATATCCGATCTTGATCTTGGATCTCAGAGACTGAGGAATAGGTCACTCTGGACTGAACGTAAAGTTACTAGGATATTTGGTGACTTGTTGAAAGTTCTCCCTAAATATCTGATATATGGGATTCTTCGTCCTTGAAACTATAAAAATCATAATACCAAGAAATGTGATCGCAAAAGAGGATGTTGTCTTGTCTTTTTGAGTAAATGTTTCAACTGTATGTCTCCTCCTTTTCTATTTCCAAAGTCGCTAATATCCGTTAGATATTGAAGTTCTTTTACAACCAGGAGACCGTCCAACCTTTCCTGACTCCTTTTAAACAAAATTTGTTTCTCTACCTACCTTGAGATTCTTTCTAAAATTTTGTAAATTTTGGAGGATACAACTCCCACCGGGTATCGTCCCATCCTTTCGGAAGTTCAGCTTTCTTTGGATAATCCTCACTAGACCGAAATTACCTAAAGATAAAGTATACTAGGACTCCGGTCAGACAGGAACAGCATCGACAAGAAATGGAGACAATAATTCGTTACAACACGGACCTCCCTCCAATTCATAAGTATTTTATCTAAACAAGTACCTACACACACACAATCAGTGAGTCAGTACAGACTGAGAAAGACTGGGGTACCTGACTTTGGGTGGTCCGAGGAGACAGGTACCCTAACAGGCCCGTTCTTATCACCTCACTCAACAGTAAAGGAAGAGGTCCCCTAGAAGGGTCGTCTTCCTAGCTTGGGTCCAGAGGGTGTAACGTCCGTCTAAGAACTGGTAGATTCGGTGGTCCCTTAGGGACCAGAAGTACCTAATTGACTGCATACAACTCATACATGGTACAGGTTCTGGTTTTAGAGTTTATAGACTGAGTAGAAGGAAAATGGTGAATACAACAATAGTAATAAATCAACGAGTCAGCACAGACTGAGAAACCGTCGGGACACCTATATCGGATGGTCCGAGGAGACAGGTACCCTAAAGGGTCCGTTCTTATAACCTTACCCAACGGTAAAGGAAGAGGTTTCCTAGAAGGGTTGGGTGCCTAGTTTGGACACAGAGGACGTGTAAAGGACGTAACGTCCACTTAAGACATGACCGACTCGGTGGTCTCTTCGGGTTAATGCGATAATTAGTAAATAATTTTGTTTGTTTGTTACACCAGAAAAGGGAATTTGTCTTTTTTTTATTTTGGAATTGATCGGAATGTAACCCTATTTCGAATGTAGTTACTTAATTCGTCAGGAACGGGAATTCAAAGGTACCTAGTAATTATGTATTTCTTGATTAAAATTATTTTTACAACCTTCGCAAAACAACTTACGTTTCCTTTTAATTAAAAGGAACTCAGTCGACCCTCTAGACTTTTCTCGGAGTGGGACCTACACTATAACCCAACTCGGAATTCCTTACTCGTCCTCAAAAGTTCCGGTTTTCCCTCTCCTTCCAGTAAGACCCGTCTCCTTCGTCAACCTTCTTTCCGTCAGGGTGCCACACAAGTCGTAAACGCCTTCTCGTTCACCAAGTCCTCTCGATTTCGGTTCCTGTGTACTCTTCTTACCGTCCTTTTAGACTGACCCGAGTCAAAATTGATTTTATTAATATGTCCTCACTCATATTGGAGAATTCGACTTCCACTCCCCGTGACGGGTTCTAAAATCTCTACCTCTCACAGGTTAGACAAGATTCAATCTCTTTCTAGCAGAACGGAAGTTTTCCGACCACTCACTTTCATGACTCTCATTCTGTCAGTTAAACCTTCGACAGGTTTGAGAAGTCCGTTTTCTACCACTGTACGTCAGTCGGGAGACATAGGTCTCTAATATAAACTTTATGCTTTAAGGTATTTCAAAGTTTTACGTTTAGAACTTAAACGGTCGTTGTTAAATGTGTCGAAATGAAACATAAATGTTGATAAATGCATTGTAAATGTAAAATAATCCATATTGATTAGATCTATGCTAGATTTCATATACACTCCTAGACACATCCAATATACGTTTATGATACAGTAAAATATATTTCCAGAACTCGTAGGTACCTCGAACCATAAGACCGTCTCCGGTCCCCGACGTTGGTTAGGGGATGTCCATGTCTCCCTGGAGACATGACTTAATCTGTCATCGTCGACTCTACTTTTCCCTTTCGGTCTAGACTTTTATGGAAAAAACTCCATCTTTGTTATCTTGAACCACTGGTCAACTCATTCCTTTTATCCTCCCAATTTCTAACTTAGATTTTAGAACTCACGGACCCACCTTCTTGTACAGTAGATGGTTTTGTTTTCCCTTTCGTCCCAAAGACCTCCCATTTAAAACCTCTTCCTTCTCCCCGTCGACCATCTACTCGAGACCGAACCTCTACAATTCCGACTTCACAGGGAACATCTAAGATCATCCACTTTACCCTGAGTTCCCTGAGTTCGTTTTTAATGTTTGGTACTAGAACTGGGTACATCTTTACGAGACCTTTATTGGAAATTTGCTATACTTACCTTTGATAACCCAATCGATTTTTCAAGTAAACCCAAAAAGACATTGTAGAATACCTTTTTGGACTTACTTAAAAAACCGGTCGGGTCGTGTATGACTCTTGGGATTTCCTACTGTTAATTTATTGAACTTTTGATCATCATTTGTTTCCATGCTTCGTCGTGAAGTTAGTCGAAGGTACAGGAAAAAATATGTTATTTTGACCCTTTAATAATTTTCTCGTGGTCGGAACCTTAATACATCTGTATCCAGACTTATGATTAGTACGATAAATGATCTACAAACTGAAACCTGTTCAATAATACGTTAGGGACAATCGTTCTGTGAATCCACAAAACTCCGTCTATGATAAGATACCTGACCTTTATGTTTCTATTTACTTCTGGGAGTCTTTCGAATTCAAAGGAAAAGATATTTTGTTCTAATATTCCTCATGTAAAGTTCGTCCGAAGGGTCCACCAAGTTACCATTTCTTAGACGGACGGTTTCCTCCTCTGTACTCAAGGTAGGGACCCAACCCTTCTAGGGAACCTCCTCCTTTACCGTTGGGTGAGGTCAAAAGAACGGACCCTTTAGGGTATCTGTCTCTTCGGACCACCCCGATGTTCAAGTACCTCAACGGATTCTCAGTCTGTGTTGAATCGTTGATTTAGTTGTTGTCGTTTTATAAGGTTCGTGGGTCGTGTCGGATCTCTCATGATTCTGGACAGTGGAATGATACACGGTTCATGAACGATAAGTAGTCGAGTAAATTAAGAATGTAGTTTTGATACTCTGTCTGTAATTACAACCAGGTAATATGTCAACCCTTTTGACTCGAATCCATACAGAATCAAAGTATCCCTTGTATAATTCAGTAGACTAAGGGTTTTACGACGTGAAGTAGAAGAAAGGAAACGGTTTTGGTTCACTCATCCACATCGGTTCTTAGCCTCTTCCGTTACTGTTGGGTGAGGTCAAGAGAACGGACCTTTTAGGGTACCTACCTCCTCGAACCATCCGACGTCAGGTACCCCAGCGCTTCTCAGTCTGTGTTGACTCGTTGAAGTGAAAGTGAAGAGTGAAAGTACGTAACCTCTTCCTTTACCGTTGGGTGAGGTCACAAGAACGGACCTCTTAGGGTTCCTACCTCCTCGGACCACCCGACGGCAGGTACCCCAGCGTGTCTCAGCCTGTGCTGATTTCGCTGAATCGTCGTCGTCGTCGTCGTCGTCGTCGTCGGTTCTTATGGAAGAGATAGAGAGAGAGTGCACACAAACACACAAACACACGTGTATACGTGTGAATCGGTACAGGCTGAGAAGTACTGGGGTACATGGCATGGGGCGGTCCGAGGAGATAGGTACCCTAAGAGGTCCGTTCTTATGACCTCACCCAACTGTAAAGGAAGAGGTTTTCCCAGAAGGGTTGGGTCCCTGGTGTGAGTATAGAGAACAGAGGACGTGACCGTCCGTCAAAGAAATGGTGACTCGGTGGACCCTTCGGGGTGGAAGAGAGAGTCAAGGGACTTTTATACTCATTCACTTGATCTTCAATAGTAGGTTCCTTCATGGTTAATTCACCTCTATTCACGAAGTATAATTGTCCTCCTATTAATTTTAAGTTCGATCAGTTCTATCACGACCATACTTAAAGAAATTTACTATAAGTCTTATTGCCTTGATCTCTACTGAGGGATGTTTACGAGAAGTAGTCAAACATCTACCGGCTCCAATGTATCAGTGTGTACCACCAGGACCGACGACGATGTTAGAGAAAGGATGACGTTTAGTAAAAACCTTCATTTACCTCTTTCTTTACATCACTCAGGTATTAAATTATAATTTTCATAAAACCTTCATTAAAAGGGACAATTTATTACTTTATGTTGACGAATTATCAGTAAGACCTCACTCTTGGAAGTAAGATGCTGGAAAATTACAGAAGACGAAACGATAGTGAGAATTTAGAAGTAAGAGTAATGGTAGTGTGACCGAACCAAATCCGAAAGAAGTAAAGGGAGGACCTATCGTGAGTTGGGGAACTCGAGAGAGACACCTTGTACGATAGTGTTAACGCGGTTTAGAAATAGGACAAGGCATCAAGGGAAAGAGGATTTTTCGGATGGGTGTAAGTACGTACTTATGTCCAACGAATGTTGTCAAACTGGAAGTAAGGGTAACGTGTCTTGTAGAATCCAAGGTGTCCATCGTACGATAAAGTGTGGAGACCAGGAACCGTCAACCATCGGAGAGACATACTGTACGGAATGGGATTCAAATAGACTATTTGAGGTTGAGTAGAAATTTGTGTGTCGAGTTCTCAGTAGAGGAGACTCTTTGGGTAGTAATGGAAAAGTACAAGATCAGAAATATAGGGTATACTAAGACAAATAATTCTTTAGACAGTGTGATTTACTGAATATAAACAAATGTACAAATAAAGAGGTTCATTTACGATTCGACACCCTTCTTACATATAGTAGGAGATGTAAAAACTTAGAGGTATGCCCTCTTGGGGTCACATATGTCATCCCCGAGTCATTTATCTTGGCTAAGGTCAACAGTAATAGTACCCGTAGTAAGATACCAATCACCTGCGGGTGTCCTCACATTGAACCATCCACTATGTAAGTCGCAAATCTCTCCAACTGTCTTTCCATGGGTTTGAGGAACGACAAAGACTACTTTTCTTTACCCCCAGAGAGATTTTATCCTTCCTTTCTTCTTTTCGATCTCCTCGGACTTTACACAAGTAAAACAGTGAAAGCCTACGGTCTCAAACCCTAAAATCACGTCCGGTTCGGTGAATAGAATCTTCCAAAACTGTTTAAAAGACCCTTTTTTATTTTCTTTACTTATTTTGTTTTTAGACACCAGTCTTCCAATGTCTTTCCTTACCGTGTGTAAAGACGACCCCTTATCCTTCACCAGAACAGAGGGCGTCGTCCCGACAGATTATTTAGACCTCTCAAAATAACTGAAGTATCCGCGTTTTTATTGGTGGGCCTCTTCTGTAGCCCAAAGTGAATAAAAAAACCTTTCATTAAAAAGTGTCTGCGCTCCAATTTTCTTTCACCAACGTGCCCGAAGCCGACACCACCACACAGAAGACCATACGCATTACGTTGACCTAGAGTTAAGACCCTGCTACGGGTCAAAGTCTCCAGATTTTTGGAGACAACTTTTGGTACTCCTGTCTCACAACGGTTTCAAAATACATACGTTGACATCTAGCCAACAGAATCACGTTCCTCTCTGAAACTAGTTCTCGCAGACCTCCCTCCCCAAAGTAATTTACGACAAAAGTTGGGAATTAAGATGTCGAAAATACAGACGAACAAGGATTCAGATCGTGTCTGGGGATTACCGGGACTGTGTCTCTTCGGGGAGGGGTTTGGGTGCAGACCGAGAGGGTGTTGTCGTCACTCCCCGTACCTTCCGCAAGAATCCATCTTTTCTATGTGTCAAACCTTCCAAAACGAGGAATGAGGGACCTAAAGTCAGAACACAACCTGGTAAGTTTCCCCTTTTGCAAGAGGGGGAGATCGGAGTACAGACACTAAGTAATCCTTTGAAGGGGATGTGTTTCTGTTCGAAAGGATTCTTTTACGAACTATTCTGACATGTAAACAACTGACTCAAGAAGGAAAATTTTTGTAGACCGGTTCTTCCCTTTGAAGTCGGTTTGAATCTTCCAAATTCACAGGGAAAGACTTGAGTAAAGATAACAGGAGTGTCAGTACCTTCTCTACCGTTGAACCATTATAAAAATTGGTTGGAAGTACTAGTAAAGAATACCACTTGGACGTCCCTGGAAGAGGGTGTTCCGTTCATTTTGGTAAAAAAGGTATGTAACCGTAAAGAAGATACTTAGTTATCCTTACGTCTATCTCCTCTACACTAGAATCGACCAACCAAGTACTCACTTTGGTGGACCACACGCCCTCCGGTTAGTAAGAGTCGCGGAGGTCGTCAGAGGTACTTTCACCTGGCCCAGAATCTCATCCTAGTAACCTAATCTTGAACCCTTTATTTTAAATTGTGATGAGGTAGACTTTCTCACTGGAACACACTTTCTGATTGTTTATTTACCCACCAAAGTTTGACATACAAAATCATCGTCTTAGGTAAAAGTTTCCTTTTAGTATGTATTATTTAATCATTTGTAAATAACTCAGAAACCCTACACGTCCCGTGACCCGACTGGGTCCCTAGTTTGGGTTCAGAGGACGTAACGTCCGTTTAAGAAATGACAGATTCGGTGGTCCCTTCGGAAAATGTACGTAGCCAAGTCAAGTCAGCGAGTCAGCACAGGCTGAGAAACACTGGGGTACTTACGTCGTGCGGTCCGGGGGGACAGGTAGTGGTTGAGGGCCTCAAGTGAGTTTGAGTCCAGGTAACTCAGCCACTACGGTAGGTCGGTAGAGTAGGAGACAGCAGGGGAAGAGGAGGACGGGGGTTAGGGAGGGTCGTAGTTTCAGAAAAGGTTACTCAGTTGAGAAGCGTACTCCACCGGTTTCATGACCTCAAAGTCGAAATCGTAGTAAGGAAGGTTTCTTTAGGGTCCCAACTAGAGGAAGTCTTACCTGACCAACCTAGAGGAACCTAGAGAGTTCTCAGAAGAGGTTGTGGTGTCAAGTTTCCGTAGTTAAGAAGCCGCGAGTCGGAGGAAGTGTCGGGTTGAGAGCGTAGGTATGTCCTGGTGTAAGTATCATAATAAAATAAACTTTAAGTGATGAGAGTTGTAAGAGATGAGAGTACAGATAAAATATCTACTCCTTTCCTTCCCTAACCGAACGAGGGCTATGGTACGACATATTGGGTTGGTATACTTCGTCTAGTTTCACCCCGAGGACACCTTAATCCCAATCTCATGGTGCTTGGAAATTCTGGAAGGTGGCATGAGGAGACAGTTGAACACAGAGGGCCTTCGTTGTAGTTCCGAAACATCTCGATCTCAAAGTTTTAGACAACTGACCTATTTAGGACTTCAAAGGAGGGTCAGATCACGGGTCACCAGGATTAAGACCTGTGTATTTGGTATCATTAGGAGTTTTACTCGAGGAAATCTAACCTACAACCGTTTACCTCGAGAAGAATTTACCCGACTGAGTCTCAGTGAATAGTGTATGGAAATTTCTTATCTAAGAAGTTTACTGAAACGAGGTGATTTGTAACCTCACTTAAGGTCCTTAACACGTCTCCATTCATAAGACTATGATATTCTAATTTACACGACAAATGTAATTTTGTCAAGACGGGTTCAGTTCTGGCGAGAAATATAAAGAAAGTACTAATTCAATAATTCATAATATCTTGATTGTGTAAACGAATATATAAGTGACACTTAGTAGAGATTAGGTCGATCCGTGTTCCTAGTCCACAATCTTAAAAACGAAGAGTAGAATCGATCTACAGACAGACCCATAACCGAGTGACTCTCGTCTCCCGAGTAGTTCCTCTCCCCCTCTGAAAACTACAGAAACAATCGCCAAGTGTTTCCCTCTTTTGAGGTGTCCGACTTAGAGAATTGAGGATTGAGTGTAGTCTGTAGGGATTTAACGGGCTAAAATCACAACGATTCCCTCCCCCCCGTCCGAGGAGGAATGTCACATCAAACCCCACATTTAACCATATTTTAATAACCTCCCGTTAAACCGTTATCGATAATTTTTACTTCACGAGTATGGGAAACTGGACTATTATTAAGTGGGAGACCCTTAAGTAGTATCTCTTTGTGAGGATGTTGACGAGTCTCTACATTCACATTTTACTACAAACGTTCTTAGACACAATGTCCCTTTTGACCTTTCCCGGGTTTACACGTAATTGTCCGTTAACCAATTCCTTTCAAACCAAGTCGGCGTGTTATGTTATGGTACCTCGGTAATTTTTCTTCTAATTTTCCTTCTAGTGAGAAACGTCTGGCCGTCCCTTTATACAGATTCTGTATAACGATCCACCTTTTATCGTACGAAGTTTCAACTCTTATATTAGGGTCAAAACATTTTATTATTTATTTTACAATTATATACGGAACTTTTTTTACAATTGACCAAAAGAGTCGACACACCCTAATCCTTTCTAAAAGTGAAAGACACGATATATAATGTTACAAAGTTCAATAAATACCTACATATAATATATGTACGACAATGAAAACATTAGTCTTTTTTTTCATTTACAAAGACACCGAACCAGAGAACTCGGTTCTCTCGGACAACTCTTTCACACCTTCGGATCAGGTGTAGGAAGTTGAACTTGTCTTTTGTTTTGAATCGACTACAACCTTGTCACTACGTCGAATTGGTTTTCCTCCTGGTGCGTACCTTTTAGAAGACCGGAAATCTCAGACATTCGGTAACGTTATTAATCGGGTGTCACCTCCCAATAAAGTGCTTCCTCAATTTCTCTTATTCGAATTTACCGTCAGCCTAAAACTTGGTGATGACACCGACTCTCCTGTTCACTCCTGGTCTCCGAGTTTGGTTCTCCGGAGTCCCAGTTATCACTGAACGGTCTCCATTTCTTATCGGTATCTTCTACTTCTCCTGAAGCACAAACTAAAAGTGTGAGTATAGTTCACTTCTAAACTACGATAAACATTCCTGTCCCCTTCCCAGATGTCGAATAACTAATTCCCCTGAGTTGTTTTTCTTACGTTTTAATGTTTATGTTTCAATTCATGTCCCAAAACCTCGCCCCCCCCCCCGCCCGACTCTTTCTCCCCAAGGGACCACCGAGTCAATCATTTCTTAGGTGGGGGGTTACGTCCACTGGGTCCAAGTTCTGGGACCTAGTCCTTCTAGGGGATCTCCTCCTTTACTGTTAGGTAAGGTCATAGGGACGGACCTTTTAAGGTACCGGTCTCCTCGGACCACCCGATGTCACGTCCTTGACCTGTGTTGAATCGCTGACTTAGTGGTGGTGGACTCTTTCTCCCTGGGAATTCGATAAGAAGTGGGCAAAAAGTCGTTAACCCAGACGAGACCGAATCTCAAAAATTTGATTCCATTGTACTTCTCACTATGTATGAAGGAAAAGAAATTCTTAATAGGATGGTCTCTTCATAAAGGTAAAGTATGGACCACTTTCGGATCTCCACCGTGGACTCGGGACCCTCTGACACGAGGGTCCAAAAACCATATAAACGCAAAGACCCCTACATATTCGAGACCTCTTCGAGACAAACAACTGATACCGTCTATGGGTCAAGAACTACGAGTATTTTGACACCGTCAGTCTCAACCTTTTCAGGATAATCCAGTAGTTAAATCTGAGCACAGGTTCCGTCCTACTAAGGGATAACATCAACCAGGTTCGGAAGGAGGTCCGTCAAACCTTTATAGAGCTCCCGGATTGAGAAGACTTCCGACAAGGAGAGAAGACCAAGGACCCTTTTACGACTCCGTANTCCCCACCCCACCCCCCCGCCCGCCCTCCTTTCGTAAAATCTCGGTGTGTTGATGAATTAATATAGGTAAGTGGATCTAAGGATAGCTACAAAAGGTGTCCTTCTTTTGTTAAGGCACATTTCTTTGAGAGCATAGAGACCGTATTTCAACGGTAGTCCCTTGTTTAGTGACTAAAAAAGACCAAGGAACATAAAGTTGAAACCACCACTCAAAGAAAAATCGAAATCCTTGTCTCGTTTGAACAAACTTAAGAGGTATCGGTCCCAATAGTTCTTACTCATTATAAATTAATAAATCGTCGAAAGATTTGTGAATAAAACTCTGACAAATGAAGACCAAAACGAGTTGAACTACACAAGGGTTAAAAATAAAATCCGAAGGTCCTCCGATATTTTTACCCCTCAGACTTTCGATGTCAAAATTAAAGGGGTACCAAGGAACATTAAGATTCAACTATTACTTGGATTAGTGGAGGTTTTAAAACCATCGATAAAAAAAATTACATAAAATACCTTCATATCAACTAAGTGTTGTAACACAATTAAAGACGACTTGTCGTTCCACTAAGTCTCCTGTGTGTCTGTGGGTGTGTGAGAAAAGTATAAGAACAGGTAATACCAACTAGTATCTCCTAACTTATATCAAGGGACTCATATGTTATCCTAGCACAAATAGGTAAGATATTTATCGTCAAACACAGATGATTGGGGGTTTAGGGTTAGGTAGAGAGGGGTAATCACCGATGTAAAAACATGTCTTCCTCTTAATAGGATCTTCTCACCCGAACTTAACAATAACTGACTAATTACATATGCAGGAGTCATGTTAGAGAATAAGGGATACACCAACAACCAAAAACACCAAAAAAACTGAACTTTTATGAGTTTCAGAGAAAAACTATGCATTACGATGATCGTTTATATTTTATGAGTCTTATTACATAATCAACCTATGAACGTAAACTTTCAAATAACAGAAAAATTTAGTTGTGTTCGTCCGTAAACAAATAACTACGATCACTGTAGTCATAATCTTGAAAATAGTTGTACGTTGTAAGTGGTTGGAAAAAAAGAATCTTAAGGATTTCTACCCGAGGGTCAATTAGTCGATAATTTTATGATAGACAATTTCGACTCAATTTGAATCGACTCAAATTAATTTAAAATTTTCAACTGACCCTTAAGTAGGTTTTACGCGAGTAGTTTTCTGTTTCCATAAACTTTCATCTCCATTCTCTATCCTAATACCCCCTTTTAATTAAAATTTGGAGAACTTGACCTTTTTACCAAATCACTATCTTTTCGACTTCTATTTTTCTAAAATGAAATTTTTATCAAGTCATGACATATAGACAGGGATCCTAAAAGACACCGTGCGAGGAAAGTCTTTACACGGACGGGTGTAATTTTTTAATGATTCCTACTATGTTTCACTTTTAACGACTTTACATGTTTAATGGTTTCCATGTTGTAGCAAACCTTTATTGATATAAAAGGGTTGGATTTTTGAGATTTTCTAAAAAAATACTAGACACTTACATGAATTTACATTAGAGTATTTGTTCAATTTCATAAAATCGACACGTAATTTGTTTAAGAGAAATCCTTCTTATTACTTTAATGTACTTAAATCGTGACAGACCTTTTTATACCTGATGTTTGACCTTTCAATTAGGACGACCATTAGAGTAATTACACCCAATGTGACTTGAGGAATGTCCGTTTATTTGACAATCGAGAATGTATCTACCTATAGACAGGACTCATCTTACAAACTCTGTACAAACCGAGTCATTAATAGTCACCTTGTTTATTCGTACGAAACAAGTCTATCTAGAGTCTAACAAGTGACAAACTGTATATCAATACAAACTAAATTTATTATTGATTACTTTACTGTCGTTAAAATACATAAATGTTAGGATAGACACGAGACTTTTAATTGTACAGATATAACCAGTTCGGTTGAGTAATCTTTTCTAGGACTACGACCCTTTCTAACTCCCGTCCTTCTCTTCCCCCGTTGTCTCCTACTCTACCAACCTACTGTAGTAACTGAGTTACCTGTGCTCAAACTCGTTTGAGACCCTCTATCACTCCTTGTCCCTTCGGACCTTTCGACGTCAGGTACCCCAGTGTTTCTTAGTCTGTGTTGACTCATTGACTTGTTGTTGACCAATTCTTGAACCAAATCTTTCTTTTCTTTAATTAAACAAGTATCTTAAAATTTTTAAGTTATCATCTTATCTAAGTCGAAGAGTTTATTGTGACAGACCTAAGACTGAGAGAAGAAAGACAAAGACGTAGGGCTAAAATGGTGAAAGATACGACAAGAGGAAGAAACCGTTTATAAGACCGTTTCTGACTTGGCGAATCGTTGGAAATCATCCTCATATAAAGAAAATGTTATCCTCGACTGGAGGGTAACAGAATCGTACCCAATGTGCGGGTAGTGACTTGGTATATTATCACGACGTCACCAAACTACCATGGAATCGAAGGACACCGTCGGTTTTCTTTACTGGTGTTTGACCCACCGAATTTTGTCTCCTTAAATGAAAGAGTAAAAACCTCCAGTCATTAGTCTCCAATTTCGCAGACGGAGGTTACGTCCTCTGGACCCAAACTAGGGACCCAGCCCTTCTGGGGGACCTCTTCCTTTCTCAACCTGTACTGACTCCCTGAAGTGAATGAATTAGGTTTTAGTGTCTCTTCCGTTACCGTTGGGTGAGGTCATGAGAACGGACCGTTTAGGGTACCTATCTCCTCGGACCACCCGACGTCAGGTACCCCAGAGTTTCTCGGCCTGTGTTGACCCGCTGAAGTGAAAGTGAAAAGTGAAAGTACGTAACCTCTTCCTTTACCGTTGGGTGAGGTCACAAGAACGGACCTCTTAGGGTCCCTGCCCCCTCGGACGGCAGATACCCCAGCGTGTCTCAGCCTGTGCTGACTTCGCTGAATCGTCGTCGTCGTTAGGTTTTAGTTCTACAGTGGTCCAGACAAGAGGGAAGTCTCTAAGATCATCTCTAAGACAAAGAATAGAGAAGGTCGAAGACCATCGAGGTCCGAAGGAACCGAACATCGTCGAAATGGGTCTAGAGACGAAGTCACTGGTGAAACGGAGGAGGAGTCTAGACACATAGAGGAGACACGAAAACACAAGTAGAGGGAGGTTCATTCTTGTGTACACTAATATAAATCACGGAATACCCTAGTAGATCCTACTAGAGTACAGTTCTTGGAATTAAAGTGGACGTCTCAGGATGAGGTTTATTCTAGTATAAGTGTTGAAGGACCCTGATTCTACATCTGTATTGACAACGGCCCTGTGGTAAGTTGGGTGAGATCGACCATTTACAAATTGTTAGGGGAACTGTTTTTCCTTTTTGGGAATATATGTCATAAACGGATGGAGACACCACATTTATAACGATGGTGCAGGTGAAAGTTCGACAGTTGACCTTCAGTGACTTGAACCTCAACCCTTTTCTACGTGTCATCGTCTCATGAGATCCTGAAGGTGGTAGGTCTAAGTTATCTACATTTTTCGGAATTCTCGTATCTATTATCTCATTATTTAAGTTTACTAATCTTTCATCACTCAAAACTCCTGGATAAGTGAAACAAAATTTATATTAAATAATTAATATATAAGTATATGAAATTAAAAGTCACCACTACTACAAATTGTTGACCGAGTGTTTTAAGGACTTTTAAATGACCACCCAAGTCTTCTCGACTACACTAAGTCGTGGTTATGGTGACCCATCTTAGACGATGGACTAGTCCAGTCTCAGTGTTTCGGATTTTGTATCCCAGTCGTTGTACGTTTGGTGGGTCTGACGTTTACTCCAACCACCAAGGAATTCTCTTACCACCCCACGATAATCAATTCTTTCTCTTTTATTATACCTTTTCTGTTTTTTCTGTTTCGGTGAAGGGTAGTAACAAATGTCTCTATAATTACTAAAGTCCGAATCTTTTTTTTAAATCGTCACACTTTGAATGTCCATAACACCGATGCACATCAAGAAGTTTAGTCAGAGAGATGGACTCTATTTTTAGTCAAAAGTGTAAGAGAAAAGAACCAAGTATGTTAGACAAAAATTCGGATCTGTATAGATAGGGTTCCGAAGGGACGACCGAGTCTACCATTTCTTAGGTGGACGTTACGTCCTCTGGACCCAAGTTAGGTACCTAACCCTTCTAGGGGACCTAAAAGATGGGTGAGGTTATAAGAACGGACCTCTTAGGGTACCTGTCTCTTCGGACCACCCGATGTCAGGTACACCACCGTTTATCAGTCTGTACTGACTCGTTGATTGTGAAAGTATAGATAGGGTTCCGTTATTTGAAGTCTTTTTCTGTATTGGTTACCAGAAAAAATCTCATAGAATTTTTTTAAAAAAAATTTGGAAATAACTCTATGTTAAATATGTAGTACGTTAAATGGGTAAATTTCACGCTTTAAGTGACAAAAAACCATATAAGAGTCTCAACAAGTTGGAAGTGGTGTTAATTGACATCTTGTAAAGGTAGTGAGGGGGTGGTCTTTGAGACTCGATGAGTTGATAGTAGAAGGTTACGGACGTGAGACTGGATAAGGGGAGCCACTGGTGATCAATAAAAGAAGAGAGATCTAAACGGATCAGATTCTTAAAGTATGCTTATCTTAGTATATTATTAACAAGGAAACACTGACCGAAAAAGTTAATTGTATTACAAAATTTCCGAGTAGGTATAAAATTATACACAGTTATAAAGTAAGGAAGAATAACGGTTTACCATAAGGTAACATTCCTATTTGGTGTTCAACAAATCGGTAAGTAAATCAACCACGGACAGACTTGACAAAGAGGAAAAACCGATAATACTTATTGCGACGACACTTGTAAACACCTGTTCAAAAGTACACCTGTATTAAAAGTAGACAGAATTGGGTCACCGGAAAATTCAATTTTTAAAAATCACTCCAAAGAATATAAGGTGTACGACTACCCTTGATGGTAAATCCTTACTTTAGCCTTTACGGTGTATGGCTTAAGGTCAAGAGAATCTAGAACCCAGTGATGGAGTTGGGGAATTCTTAGAACCCTGACCAAGTCAGGTCTCCTCCTGAGACGAGCGGTTGAGGTCCTACCTCCTCCCGCGACAAACAGTCTTCTTACATCCTCCACTGAAACCCGTTTAGTGGCTCATCCAAACTATCTTAAAGGAGAGTGTGCGTTCCGGACCGGAACGGGTGTCGTCCGAGTATTAGTAATCAGGTAGTGTCACGGTAAACCCGTGAGAGGTATTCGGTTCATATTTCTTATTATTTTTATTTTAGAATCAGAGACTGGACCTTTATTCTCAGTACCCCAAACCCTGTGAACGTCTTTTCTCCCTTTAAAAATCGAAGAGACTATCTCCGGTCATCTCTCGAAGTAAAAGAGGGTACTCACTACCCTCCTCAAGAAAGGTCAAGACAGAACGTCTGGACCCTACCTCCCTTTTTTTGTTTTTTGTTTTTTTTGAGGTATAATTAAATATGTCGTCGAAAGAAGGTTTTTTAAGTCTCACAAAGTTTGTCAGAAAGTGAGTAAGGGGACTCCCTCAAACGTATTTACACGTATACTTTAATAAAGAAAATTTTAAATGTGAGAGGTCAATCGGTCAGGACCCGTCTTTATCTTGACCTCTTCGTCTGGAGGACTGACTTGTAAGGTGATATTGTAAAAGTCACTCGAAGATATTTAGTCGCGTCTCGGAATTTTTGTCCTAGAGAGGTATTATACGGCCCTGAAACGAGGGACTACTGACTGTAAGTAAAGGGGTCCCCGTTTTAAAAGGGAAGGCTTACTCTGAGTTGCCCGTACCGCGCGTGGTGCTGGGAGTCCTTGGAGTAAGCGAATGTCAGCTCCCGAATCCGGGGGGAACTTTGTCCGTCGAGTCTAAGGGAGAGCTTCGAGTCGGGAGGATTGGGTCGACCTTTGGAGAGTTCTTAGAACTCTGACCGAGTCGGGTTTCCTCTTCCTCAGGACGAGGGGTCGACACCCGTCTTTCGACACCAGGTCGGGCGGGAGAGGAAGACAGTGACAGGACGGAGGTACAACGACCGGGTCCCTCGGCGTGACGGGAAGTCTCAGTACCCCCAGTGTCGCCCCGTATATGAGGCAAACAAAGGGTCTCGGGTTGATCCACGGACCCTCGTTCCGAGAGCCTCTCGAAGGTCGTAGTCCGTATGTGTCTCGGTCGGGTCGAGAGGTGGGATTTGGTTTGTAATTAAGGAGGACAACCTGGAGAAGAGTTGTATAAGAATAAAACTCCAAGACTAGTGGGTCGGGACTTTTTCTTTTTTCAACACACCAACAATAACTGCAACAATCTCAATGTGATCGAGTACATAAATCTTAGAGTCCCTTAGTGTGGACCCCTCATAGATACGCGTGACAAGAAGGGTGGGCGTCTTTGGAGACCCGAAGTGTTTAAGGAAGTGTCCCTGTGACCCCCTTACCCTTCAGTATTAGATAAATCGTTGTTTTTCAAATTTGAACACAGGGTACGACGTACGTCGGAGTCTGTATAAAACAAAGTCGGGGATGTGAGAATTAATTGGTACAAATTTAAAATAAATTTGAAGTACAAACCTAACCAAGGTATCAAACCCCCCAGACCACGTTACACTTTTACGTTTGGGGAACAAGTTGCAACTTATTAAAGTGCACTGTGGTTCGTGGCTCCGGGAAGACTCATGGTCAGAGTACCCTGATGTGTCTAACGAACAGACACTTCGGTAGTCGGGACGACGGTTGTAAATTCCTCGTTTTCTGAGAATTGGAGAGAGTTTTTGATCTTTTTAAACCACGCGATCCAAAAGAAGGGGTTTACTTTGTGTTTTAACCGACCACGACTCTTCGGTGAACGTAATGAAACGATCCCGATGGCACTGTTTCAAGTGTCTGACTCACTGAATTTACTGTCAAATAGAAGAGTGTTAAGAGTCCCGATACGTCGACTCTAGTTCCACAGTCGTCCTACCGAGAAGATTCCGGAGTTAGAACTCCAAGGGGGAGGGATATAGAAGTGTCCCAGAAGGGAGACATGAACGGACGCAGGATTAGAGGAGACGAATATGTCTGTGGTCAGTGGAACCTACCCTCAGGTGGGATGACTGGAAAATTAACTTATTATAAAAATTTCCAAGATAGAGGTTTATGTCAGTCTAAGACTCCATGACCCTCAATCTCGAAGTTGTATATTTTAACACCTCCCTTGGGTCGTGTCAAGTAAGTCAGGTCATATGTCAACAAGGCCGAAGGAACCACCGAGTCGACCATTTCTGAGGTGGATGTTACGTCCTCTAGGTCCAAGCTAGGGACCTAACTCTTCTAGAGACCTTCTCCCTTACGGATGAGAGAGGTCATAAGACCTCTTAGGGGACCTGTCTCCTCGGACTCCCGATGTCAAGTGTCCCAACGTTTCTCAGCCTGTGTTGACTCACTGATTGTGAAAGTAAAAGTGTGAACGTGAAATCCCTTGACTTCCGTGTCACGAGGTCCAGTTTCGTGGTCGGGACACGAGTCGTCGGTGGTAGGTGGCACAACACACCCGAGACAAAAGTAGGGTAAAGGAGAGTCTTTTCGTCGGAGTGAGGAGGGCCCTTCGTATACCCGATTAATGTGATAGTTGGGACTGATGTATGAGGGACTTCGAGACGGATGATTCCAGCGATGAGTTCACTAGGAACTTTCGTGATATTAGTCAAAGAATTTGTGTTTTTGTTTTTTACATGGGTAAGACAGTACTATTCTGAAGTTCACGTCTCGTTTTTCTTAACGGGACCCCCATGTTGACTGATGAGTCTCTGAACTAGACGTCCAAAATCCTCTCCTTTGAGTGTCGGTGGTGTTTGGAGAAGGACCCCGACTAGGGTGACTTGTAGTGGACTGGTATGTTCCCTGCCGAGTTGTACAGTCACCTTTGGGTTGAGATATCGAGGAACCTCCGCCGTGTGAGGGTTTGTCCGGAAACATGGATAAACGACTTTACAATCGGTCTAATATCGACTTTTAAGACGATTAAGACCCCTTCAAAAACCAGAACACGGACCTTGATAACTTTGTATGTAAGTGTGGATGGTGTACATTGTGAATCGTCGTATTAAAGGTCGTGTTGTGAAAGTATGAAATAAAAATTTTCTTTGTCTCGTCTCTGATTTCTGGACGTGAGTGAGACGCCGAAAAACGTCCTCCGAGGTGTTTTCCACCTCTCCTACCGAAGACGCTACTTCCCTCCCAACAAAACGTAAAAATTTCCTTTCCTCGGTGTGTTTAGAAACGAGTCTTAGTCCCTTGAGTCCTACGACTTTGGATTGTAAACGTGGACGTGTATTTATCTTTTATTATTATTATTATCATTACACGTTCCGAGACCGTTTTCTCATTACTAATAGAGTATTTAGGGTCGTTTTCATAAAATTTTGTAGAATGACATCGGGGAAAACACAATTTTGACTTTTTCCCTCCAAGAATTTTACAATTTCTGAGTCTGGTCGAGACGCGAATTTGCGGCCTAGAAAAGAGGGTCGGTCCCGTCAAGGGTGGGGTGATCCAATGAAAATTTGTCCGTAACAGGACGGCCGGATTTAACGTACGGTCTTAATGTTTTGGGCGAGTGAAATGTGGTTGCAGAGATAAATCTGACGTCTCAACTCTTTCGTTTCCGATAAAGTTGAAGTTGAGGGAATCGTTTGTCTTCTTTTCCGTAGACTGGGCGGCTGAAAAGGTCGACCAGGAACCCCAGACCAGCGGTCAGAGGCGGCGTCGCGCGCCCGCGGCTGGCGGTCAGACGGTGGTCCCCCGCGTCGTAGGAAACAGGACTGTGTCCGTAACTTTCGTCCGATACGTCGTCCGATACGTCGACCGACCCGGAGGGGCTTTTAGACTGAAAGTGAGGAAAGTACCAAAGAGAGACCTTGGTTGGGTGAGGGGCCCGGCGAAGTAAGTAAAATTTTGGCAAAGAAGAAGGGACTACGAGTGTCAGAGGGAGGTAGAGTAGAGTCTAGACCCGTACAATGACCTGAGACCAGTTCAAAGATTTTCCCGAAAAGTCTCCGTGGTCAGGTTGGGGTCGACGAGAAGGAGACGTTTCGAATCCTCTGGGCCCGGGATCGAATAGTAAACGACAGTGAACCTCCGGAGAGTCAACTCCTACAAAGATTTCTAAGAAGGTCTTACTTCCTCGGAGTTTCTGTTCTGATCGAAAGACCTTCTTAATAATGTAAGTAAGAGATTATCGGGAGGGGAAGGAGAGTTCTTTATTATTGTTTGTTTACTTTACTGGGGGGTGGGGGTGGGGTTGTTGGGCCGTCACAAGTCGAAGTGGTGGGGAGGACGGGGACTTGTTAGAGTCCAGTCGAAAACGTCCATCTGTGGATGGGAGCCCCTGGTCGATTTCGTAGGAAAGTCGGTGTGGAGAATGATGAGTGACACGAGGGGTTCGTTCCGTTGACGGAGGAGGATGGGAGCTGTCGAACCGACATAGATAAGAGGTCGTCTTTCTTTAGGTGGGTCTATGGTTTCTGAGTCTCAACAGTAGAAAGTCCCTATTTCTTTGTCGGCAAAGATGAAATTTTGTGTGAACATCGGGACGGGGATGTTTGTCTGTCTTGTGTCTGTTTTACGTTTGGGAATCTAGGGATTTTTAGGTGACAAGGCGTCCTCATCCCGTGTCCCAAGGATAGGTCCGGAAACTTTCCGTCGACGAGATAAATGTACCTTTCTACAGTTCAAATGTCACAAAAGGGACGGAGAGTAAAATCGGAGTCTCGTTGAGAGTCTCTGTCCGTCGTTTCAGAGTTCGGGTTCTGTAGACGAGGTCGGAACCTCGATCGTGTCCCGTCCCCGTCGTGAAACCCCCGTCATGAGTCCACTGGCCCCAGACTCCTCTCGACACCCGGGTTGACGACAGTGTCTGCTCGTCGTCCTATAGACGTGACTCTCTGGGTACCAAACCAGAGGACTTTTTGACACCGCACTCATTCACGGATCTACCCCGTCCTTCTCTCCTTTCCTTCCCCACTATAATTGAGATTGCACTGGAAGAAAAATAGAGACCGAAAGAAGTGAAGGTAAAAGAGGGGTGTGTGGAATCGATTACGTCTTCCCACCTTCACGACTCGGACCCCTGTCTATCGGGGTCGGTCAGGTGGATTACACTCGACCGAAGAGGAAGAAGTATTTCATTACTATTCCAGACAGGCTATCCCTTCTCTCAGTGATTTCCTGTTTTTTCCAGTCACCATAAGACCTGTCCCCCCCTTCTCGTCTCACCCTCCGAAAATGAAAGTAAAATACGGGGAAACATAAAACTAAATACGTATAATAATGAAAGTATTAAACTAAAATTTTAAAAATAACCCCGATTACTACGAGAAGTCTTGACGACATCACTACTGAATGCATTTCACAGACCACACGTGCACCAGACCGTGCCTCAACTACGAAGGACTTGTCATCAAATGAAATCGTTAGTGTTCTGGGAGTTTTGACTCGTTTGCCTTACGTTTTAGTTCTTAGAGCCTCATATCACGTCTGAGGCGAGAGTCGAGTGACACAGGAGAATCCTTCAGTTGATGGAAGAGACTCGGAAACAAAGGAGTAGACATTTTAATACTCCACGTCCGGTCAACTAAACTTTTTGATACCCCTCCTGTCTCGTCCCGAGTTGAGAGGGAGGTTTCACTGGTTCCGTGGAAAATTTTGAGTCGATGTACGAAACGTTTCCTCCAGAGAATTAGAACTCAAGTAGTCTCTGGGAAGGATTTTCAACAGTTGATCCCATCCGTCTTTCCCGGTCTGTGTCGACTTGTTCAAAATTTTATTATGTCCTTAATGTAATCCTTTGTTTTTATGTAGTTGTGACCCTTCCGGTAGTTGAATTCTCCCACCCCTTCCACCCTTTTCTATCAAATCCGAGAAGAGACCCACGTCAACCGTGGTACTACTAAAGGACTGCTTTCTCAACAGTAACCAACCGTCTCCCCTACTTTAAGTTCCGGGTCGGTCCCAGTCGGGGTCAGGTCAGAGGATCCGACTCTCAAAATACACCCGCGTCCCGACCGGAACCTCTCTGATCTGGGAGGGGAATTGTGTTGGTATTCCTCTCGACGGGTCCTCTTAACCTGTTTTTGTGGAGACTCCAAAGAAGGTTGTAATGGACTTGGTGGTGGTGATAGTGGTCGTGTTGTTTTCACCCTCTGACCGAGTATCTTCCGTCTCTACGAGTCTGTTATTGTGAAGTCGTCGAACTAACCCCTCTGGAAAAGACCCCGTTGGGTCGAGGACTATTAGGTTACCTCCGAACAAAGACCTTGTACGCACCTAAGTGAAGGGTGGGACGAGTTTTAGTCTAAAAAGGAATATCAGAGGAAACGGTCGCGACCCGGAAACCCCTCTCCTACCGTCCATCAGACTACCCATCCTTCCAACTCTGAGGAAAGTGGGACACCAGAAGAAGGATAAATTTCGTCGTGGCGGACAGTGTCGTCGGAGAACGGTTATAACCTCCGTCCTTATAAAAAGACTGTAACATTCCCCCCACAAGTCTCGTATACCCTCCGGGAAAGGGTTTCGGTGACGTCCCATCTTTAACCAAAGTGGGAGAGGGGTCCTCCTTAGAAGTCGGAGGTGGCTGGGGGAGTGGGGTAGGGGTGAGACCTCCAGTCTGAGTTTTTTATAGATGTAAAGATAAAAAATTTTTTCCTCTTTTCACCTAAAAAAAAGCATAGAGACTTAATAGACTGGTACGGACAATGTTACTGTAGAGGAGGGCTTCGGGCACAACAGTGACGGATTTCTCTTCCGTCACGAAAGACAAGAACACCCTAGACTTTATTGCCATGGTTTCATACCCCTGTGGACTTTCTGGGGAGGGAAAAAAATACTCCGATCGCTAGATTCTCTGCCCTTCCCCACCCCCCTCTCCCACCTCCTTCCTCAGAGGACATCTCTCCGTAGGCGTCCATCGTCGTCGAGACGGACTAAAGGTCTCTTTTTGATTCATTTATGTTTGACGAGGTAGTTAGTAGTGCGAAACTGTTTGAATATAAGGAGCTTGAAGTCACAGAAAGTCTCTTTATGGAAGGCAACATGTAATGTTCAGTTAAAGTTACCGTCAAGACTTACAGACCGGTGAACAATTTTACGAAAGACGCGAACGAAAAGACACACCAAGAAAAGACACGGGCAAACATAGAGATTATTCGTCGTAACAAATAATAGGAACCCAGGCACGGGGACCCTGACTTGACTTTATCTTGTCCTCACGGCTCAAACTCGCGACCTTTTATGAAGCCCAAAGGGTCCGGGGACTCCCCAGAGACCCCGTCTCCTCTGTCGGCGCACCCCTTTCGGGTGGGTACACACACGCGGGACGCTTCTCGTTCGAAACGTTCTCAACAAGGTCTGAGGGAATCCAGGACCCGTTCCTACGGCTCTACTCAGGTGTCCTTCCTCCGTGTACCCATACCCTTTACGGTGATTCCAGACCCTGATCCACAAACTGAATTCCCGGTTTGTCAGATTATAACGGTCCTAGTATTTTTCTCTGACACCGCGCCCTTTCCAAGACTCGACAGAAATTCCAAGCTTCAGAGTTATGAGTAGGGGCACGTTAATTAAGAGTGCTTATTTAAGAGAAAGAAGATGTGTCGGGAAGTCAGAGACAACAGTTTTGCTCGTAGGATTTGTTCTGCTCCTAATGGGGGGAAGAAGGGACGTCAACGGATTATAAAGAGGGGTAAAGCAAAAGTCGGCCCACGAAACATTGGTACGCTACCTTCGCGCACGCGGCTCTTTATTTCGAGGTGACATGGGGATCGAAGTGTCTGAAAGCCGGGGGAGGTTGGCGGTTTAGCCGGGGAGGCATTCCGGAGAGGGTTAAGGTGACGAGGGCTTTGTCTCACCCCAAGCAATAGTTTTTCGTCTTTGGGCGTAACCTCTATGTTGGGCCGTACGGAAGGCGCAGACCCCCTTTAAAAAGGCCAAATCGGGTCGGACGCAAATTTGCAGGTGGGGTTAAATTACAGTCCCGCCCTAGACGGCCTCTCAAACGGCCTTTCTTACGATAATTTGGCGCACTCGATCTGGGACCGACACACGAAGGGTTCGCTCTGAAGATCTGGGTCCCGGGTCGGGCTTGACAGGAACGGTGTCCAAGGACACTCTCTGTTCGGGGACAGCCGTTGAAGGCTTTAAAGGAGGTTGTCCGACGTTTCTGCCGAGTTTAACAGGAAGGATCGAGGTGAGGGAGTAGGTCAAACAAAATTTTATGTCTCTAAGACAAACGAGCATTCTTGTCTCACTAAAGGGAGTTCGTTGAGGACGTTCTCGAAATTCGTCGGAGACCCAACGTCGCGCAGGTTCGCAGACTCCTCAAAAGGCTTAAAGGTCTTCATCATTTCTCTTAAAACCACGGCCTCTTTCACGCCCCATACACTCACGGCCCACCCCCACCCGCGGCTCCTTCGGCGGACCTCCGAAAAACAAAAAATTTCAATCTGAACGTGGCTCCACGGTCATGTTTGCCGTGGCGAAGCACCAAAGGATTAAATCTCTTAGCTCGACTCAAACCCGGGTAGCAACTTCGGTCCCCGGGGCGAGTCGCATGATAATTGTCAAAAGGTTCTCGCTCGTCCTCGCCCGCGTCGAGTGACCCGTGACGGTCCGCGTCGACTGAAACAGGCGACGAGGGCCGAGAGGCGAGGAGAGGCAAGAGCACGGTTGGGGTCTCGGTAGGGTAGCGACGGTCCTAACGAGGCCCCTTCACTCCCGGCTTACAGATCCGACGCCTTAGAGGGTTGTCCATCAAAGTGGGCCTCGACCGTTCCGAATTTATAGTTTCCAACCCAGCGTGCCCGACGTAATTTGATCTCGTGCCTGCGCCAGTGGCCTCGTTCCTCTTCTTTTCAACGAAAGACCCTCAGTGAAATTTAATGGGGTAAAAGAGAGGTTAGAGGTTGAAGAGAGCTTTATCGCGCTCGACACGGTAAACCTTACCGTGAGTTACTCGGATTTATTCGGCGAAGTCCGACATTTGAGTATAGGCTAAACTTAAGAAAAAGGGGGAGTCATCAATGATCTCTTGGGTCGAGCCGAAACCTCGCTATCCATAAATAAAGTCTTAACCCTCTAAGCGGAAGCTTTGCAGCATCCGAGGTCCCGTTTTCTCCTTTTCCGACACAACGTGAACCTACTATATTAACTTAATACGGAAAGGGACCACACGTCACTCCTTTTCGTCCTACGGTCCGTCATACACCTTACCCGCCGCCGTCGGAGCGCGAGGTTGCTCGCTCGCGTGGTGTGAAGGAAGGGTCCCGCGCCCCTCTTCAACCCAACCCGGTGACACAGGACGGAGGTCGTTCCTACACGTGGTCGACCTTACAGCAGGGTCGTCGTGCTAGGACCGACGCACCGGGGGAGGGAAGCCCCCGTGAGAGGGTTTCCACGGGCGGCCTCAGGGACCTGCGTGCACCATGTACCTCTGGGCCGCGCGCTGAGCTTTGGCGCGCATAGTGGGGTTTCTAAGATCCGCGCGCGTTCCGGGAGTGGCCCACTCCCTTCCACCCCCTGGGCCGGGATCTCGGTCGCCTAGATTAGGGCGAAACCGTCTGCTCGAGACGCGACAGTACCCCGTTACGAAAGGCGTGCTGCGTTTAGCGCCTTGAGGCCGAGACGGACCAGTCAGAGGATCTCTTTACAAGAGTTTGAAAGGGCCCCATGACCGGGGATCTTCGGAGACCCCGGTATTCGCTTGGACTGGGCCCTCTGAACCTAGAAATTGGCGGACTCCTGGACCGCAGGGTTATTGTGGGTCGGCCGAGGGGGTACGGAAGGGGCCATGCCGAACGAACGCGACGCGGAGGTGGCGATTGGTGCGATGGGTTTGAAAGGTTTCAAAAGATGTCGAAGTGGTGGAGGTCAAGCGGAGCCGACGTCGCCCGCTCTCCTCTTTTTCTGGGGGGGGGGCGGGGCGTGTGTGGGAGGGAGGTGGAGAGAAAGAGCGGAGAGGGAGGGTGGAAGCCGGAGGGCACACTCAGGTTTGGAACGTTCAGTCTCGCACGCCGTCACCTCGGGGGCTTCCGTGGCTGAGACGTCCCCTGCCTAAAGAGCGGCGTAGGGGGTGAGAGTCTCGGAGCCGGCAAGGCGGGGGAGGAGGGGGTGGAGCAAACGCCGCGTCCCTGGACACCCGAACATTAAATCAAAACAAGTTTAAATCAAAAAATAGGGGGGAAAAGTAAAATTTCTAAAAAAAAGAAGAAACTCTAATGTGAGACAACCTCGAGTTCTCCGACGGACGGAAGGTCAAAGGGACGCGCCCCAAGCCCCCTGCGTAGTAAGCGCGGCCCGCCCAACAGAACGTTCACCCCGGTCCCCGAGGGTCCGGCACTAAAGAGGTCGACCCAAAGCAGAGGGACTCTCTGGGAGGTAGGACCGCTCCCCCGTTTAAGCACCGCCTCAAGTCGGAGTTCCGTTCGGAGGACCCGGCGGTGGCGTGGGGTGGGGCGGGGGATGGGGGCGGTCTCGATGCCGACGTCAACCAAGGTCCCTACAAAAATATGGTCAAATCCTCTGTCTCATCCGTCATCTCCCCTCTGGGATAAGATTGTGGAAGGACTCCAGAAGGATGTGTTCCTTTTAAGCTCCATCTTTCCAACGGAGGGAGGTCCAAGGCGTCGCTGCGCGCGGGGTGGTCCTCTGGGGGCGTGTTTACGGGGTTCAACCAACCAAACGCCGGATAACACAAAAATAAAACAGATCCTAATTACACCAACCTCTAAAAACGTCGGTCGGAATGATGGGACCCCGAAGTTGAAAGTTTGGTTCAGTTACCTTTGTAAGGCTTCCTTTGACCTAGGGGCCCACGCGGCGGGCCGGCCCACGCCCCGTCTCTTTGCATTAGGCGACGCGTGGCGCGCCCCGTCTGAGAACCAGGACCCTATTAAAGACTTAGGGTCACCTAACCCGACCCCTAGCCTGATTGGGGGGAGGGGGGGTGGGTTGGGCTCCCAACCCCGGTCGTGAAACGGAGCTAGGAAGGTGCACGACCCAAGGACCACGGCAAACGTCTGCTGCGGACGGGGCGCGCGTAGGGATCCCCGATTACCCAAGTCGGGACGGCGGAATCGCAGGGGTCGTAGTCTGAGCTCAAACGGTCCGTGAGTTCCAATCCGACGGACAATGGAGCACACTGGTGCCTGTACTTTTAGATGGGTTTTGTTTCCACGGGTGTTTACCGATGGCCTCCCTCGTCGACTCTGGACCGGGGAGGGGTGGAGGAGGGAAACTGGAGGGACGCGACCCCTTGTGGACGGGACGTACGGGGTGAGCAAACCCCGAGGAAGGCCCGCGAGGAGTGTGTCCGGGGCGATCCTGAGCCGCCGACGGACCCTGGCTACAGGGTGGAGGAGCGGGGAAGCGGGGGGGCGTTGGGGGACGAGGGGCGTGGGTGGGGGCCCGACCAGAGACGGAGGAGGCCGGGTGCAACGGTGGTTCGAATACACCCTCTTTTGGGTCGCCTCACACCGGACCCTTCCGCCCTCCAAAGGGCCGGGCAAGTTTACCGTTGGGTCGTCATTGTCATTTTGGCGAAGTAGCCGCCCACTCTACGGACACCGCCGAAAAATTTTCTGCACCACTCACCCCTACTTCTCCCTCCGCTCTCTTCTTTTTAATTCCATCTCCTCCTTCCGTCACCTATTTCAACACCCACATTCGACGGGACTAAGAATTGAGGAATAGGACGGTGGGGGCTCAGACTCGTCAACTGTTTCGACAGTCAGAAAATTCGGGGTTTGAAGAGTTCCCGTCCCGCCTCCTCTCCGTGGGATTGGGGGTCTCGGTCGCCACGGGTCGGTGTGAACCGAACCCCCGTCCTATGAGGTGACGCCAAATGAAACTCATATTTCCTAGTCACGTGTTTCCTTGGGGGTGAAGGGAAACGGTAGGGGTGGGGGTGGATGGGAAGGTATCAGGATCCCGACATAAATAAATAAAAAGTAGAGACCGTGGGCTTTAAAGAGACCCTCTAAAATTCCGTCCTCTCCTCTCTTCCTTTCATTCTAATTCTTTTCCCGACCGACTCCTGATGTCTCCATAACTTTTGGGTTGAATCTACTTAAACCCTCACAAAATTTTAAAGTAAAGGAAGTCTTCGACAGACGACGTCTGGTTTTGGATCAAGGTAATGACCTTGTCCTTTGATCTTCAGAGAGACCTTTGTTTCTTCACTTTCCGACCTCCCTGTGGGGAAAGGGGACAGAGAGGAGTTCACTTATCTTTCGTTGAGAGACGAGTCGCAACACTGTGGATCGACGGGGTAGTACACCTACCAGTGAAGGAAAGTCCTTCCGGCTCCTCCCCCATCCCTCACTGGGTCTCGGACTACCGACACGGCAAATAGAGGACCCTACCTCGGACCCTTTTCGGCCCACATTGTGGTTCTCTACCCCGTCACGGAACCGTCACAGTGACCTCCCTACTTCTCGGTAGGAAGAAGAAGTTTCGAGGAGAGGACTAATAAATGTTGAAGTCCAAATATAAAGTTTAGAACTCCGAATCAACGACAACAAAAAAATTCATCTTGTAAATGGTTACACAAACCTTAATAAAGACATACCAGGGATAATGACAACAAACATCCTAAAAGAAGAGGAAAAACAGAAAAGAAAGAGGGGAGGACGTCATAACCGTCGGGGTATCCTTCTCGAAATCACCCCTCCCACTTTACCTGGGCAAGTAAGAATGATGGTGTTTTTCGTCGTATGTGTGGTTGAGAGGTAAGAATTATATTAGGAAATTTTTTTAATTATTTTGTCAGTGAATCCGTCCTTGACCAATCCTCACTCTTTAACGATTATGATCCTGTGATCGATTAGGACAGAGAAATTCTTTTTAGGTATTTCGAGAAGGTAGTCGGGTCACAGACCCTTTCTTCGTTTGAGTCATGAACCTTGTTTTCTCTGTTTCTCCGGTTTGTTGTTTTGTTTGTTTGTTGAGGGGGATAGGGGGGGAGCCTCTGTTGTTATCTGCTCTGTGTCGTTCACGTCAATGACGGACCGGGCGGGCGACGACAGGGTGACGGTTCAGAGGACGTAAACCGACCTCTGAAAGAGAGAGAGTGGGGTGAGGGTGAGCAGTGGGGGGAAGGAGTCGGGAAACGACAGAAAGAGACACACACTGAGAGAGACACACAGGAAGAGAACCCCAGACCGACACACACACACACACACAAACACACACAAAATAGGGCCAGACAGACACGACGAAAACAAAAGTGAACTACAACGAGACAGAGTCTGGAAGTATAAGAGAGAGGGACAGGGGGAGAAAGTGTGGGGGCGGGGGTCAAATTTCCGAGTGTCGTATAATCGTATGAGACGGGAAATATATAAATGAACGACCGGGAAAAGACCCGTAGAGGATTGCCGGAAGAGTCTTGAACAAAGAGACCCAGCAGTTCCACCGAACAAAACATAAAACAACCGTCGGGAAAGACGGTCCTCTTAGGGTTTCAGGTAAACGTGAACCCACAAATTGACGAAGAGGACAAGTCCAGAAACGCGAAAAAGATATTCCGGGGTCCGTGTGAAACAGACGGACAGGGGCCGTCAGGAAAAACGAGAAGAGTCGACGACGAGGCCGGAGAGTACGTACGGACGGAAACGAAAGAGAGTGCCAGAAGGGGGGGTGTGGGGGGTTAGGTCGGAAAAGGAAGGAAAGGGGAGGAGAGGTGGTTTGAAATTATGTTACGATATTTGTAGAAACGGACCGCTACCGAAAAGAAACATTTCACTTATATTTGGCAACCTTCCATCCCTCACCTCTTTTTTTCCCTTCCTAGTTAGTTACCTCGGACGTCTGTCGTCTCCGACTTGGTACCTCGTCCGCAGGGACGGTTGTCGAGGTAGGAAAAGTGTGAAAAGAGAGGGATTATTTGGGAAAACACTATCATAGAGGAGGACTTCGTAGACACACTCGAGGTCCCTCTGTACCCTACCCTCACCCCCTCTTGGACCAGTCGAGAGGAGTCGACCCCTCCCTCTATGTCGGAGTACTGATACATCGGGGGTTGGGTCGGGGAGAGGGGAAGGAGAGTCCTTTTGTTGTGTCTCCAACAACCGTTTTCCCCGTTCCAGAAACTACGGATAAAGCCTCCACGGAGAAATTCTCTTCATACCCTACTGACGAACTTTTCTTCGAAGAGGTTCGAACAGGTTCCGTTTCCCTTCTAAGGTTGATAGTCTTCCAACACCTAACTTCTCGAGACGCGACACATAGATTTCCTCTAGACTCTTAAGGGTCAACCACCACGTCCCGTCGTGTTGACACCGTGAGCGGGGAGGGTGTTTTTTTCTTTTGTTTAGGACGGGTCGTCCGTCGTCTTGGTCCTGCTTACTAGAGGGAACCGCAGTTGGGAAGGAGAAGAGGAGGAAAGGAGTTATTATATGTCCGTTTCAGACCACGGCTGTTGTAACCTCCGGTGAGACTTCTCTCCTTTTGGCTAATCGAACTCCTGTACTATTTTTTGTCTTTACATTGTCCTTTCAATAGACGTAACAAACCAACGAACCACTGTTCCCGTCATAATACTTTGTGACTACACTATTTTGTGTATACGTGTTCGTATATGTGTCCACATATACATACATCTAAATCAGGTACCTTTTCTCTCCTTTGACCTTTAATTTGGACTGAACTTATATTGGACCGGTGAGTAGTCGACCCGTTGATATGGTTGGAGTGTCACCACAAGATATCACAGATGCCTTAACGTACTTAGTTTTTCGGTTTTCGTTACAGACCGTTCGTCAGACACGAGTTATTCACTCAGGAGGGATTGACACAAGAAAGGAGGGAGGGAGGAGGGAAAGGAGGAAAGGAACGAAGGAAGAAAGAGTGAGGTGACCGAAAGAGGGACTCGGAAGATGCCACGTTGGTTTCCCCTTTGGCAGGTTTAACGGAGTCAAAGGTCTGGGACTCCCTTTAAACTCAAGAGCGACTCAGGGTTATAACCTTGTCCCGTCTGGTGTGGTATTGAATGAGGAAGGTACGGGTTTATGGTGGACCTGATTAAACAGGAACCTACCGTCATAAACCGATGATGACGTCGTGGAGGGAATCTCAGAAAGTTGTCAATCGTCCCTCTCTTAGGAAAGGGGTTTAGGTTAGAAAATGTACAAAATAATCTATGACACATGGGACTCTCGGAGACACACCCACGTATATAATTTTTAGTGTGGGATTGGTTCTCCAGATTCTTCCCTCTTCGTCTTTTCTCATACAAGATTACTTGACACTAGGACTGGATCTTAACGAGTGAACCCTTCCGACAAAAGAACCATAAAACTGGAACAGTTGTACTGACTAAAAAAAAAGGGGGAGATCTCCTCAGTGAGAGACCAATTCGACAAAGAACCCGTCACAAAACCCTCCTGTGAAGTCACGTAGACCTTCGTAAGTGACCAATTCCGCGGACAGGACTGGGAGGTAGTCCCTGACAACGGTCCTGAGGAAGAGAAGGAAAGAGAAAGGGGTTTCGACTTGGTCGAACACTGTTGTCGTCCGTTGGGGACTCGGTACACACCGTCCCCGGGATTGAAGTTGATCACTCTCTCACTTATGCACTTTTTGCAAGGGTGGAACCTGAAGGAAAGAGACACATAGAATAACAGAAAAGATGTCTATGAGGTAAAGGTACAAAGAGACCGAAGGACATGTAAAAGGACAAAATAGAGGTGGAAGGGTCGGTACCTCCCGTGACTATAACCTCGCATAAGACACTCCCACCTCTCGAGGAGCATTGGAGAGGGGTTGTGAAAGGTAGTAAAGAGTAGAGAAGAAGAGACGGAAGTAGTGGTCCGGAGACGATGGATATTGGTCCTATACCAACACAGAAACAGAGAGAGGGAGAAGTCCGTGGGGACAAAGGTCCACCCCGGAAAGACACTTGACGATTATCTTGGGAGACAGGAAGGACTTTTGTGGAAAAGACTGAAGTCTAAAGGTGGGGGTATGTGGTCCAAGGGGACCCGTCACCTGTTGGACACGGTGGTATGTACCCGTGAGACTTAAAGGGAGAAACTGTCCATTCTCACAACAACCCGTGAACCAGTAAATCCCTACGGGGGACTTTTACCTTTTCTGGTACTTCACACTGCGATCCTCCGATCGTCGGAGACTCTGGAAGGTTTCGGAACAGAAGATGAGAAGAACCCGAGGACAGGTCCTTCTTCGGACTCTAATCCAGAGTAATAAAACAAAAACTGGATGTAAGAAGAAGATGATTCCGGAGTAACGGTATGGTTACCGTCGTTCCGTAAACAATGACGTCTCCCATGTTACTCATAACTACAGATTTATTTGGGGATTTGTGACCATTCAGGAGACAAGAAACGAACTGAAACGAAGATCACCCGGTCGAAAACATCATTTCCTCAGTCAGGGAAACCCTGATGGACTCTCGAAATTCAACCATGATTACGGGTACCCATTTCGATTCAAATCTTTTTAACGGGGTACATTTATGGTCGTAGTTTAATCATCAAAGGTTTGATGTAATAAGACTCAACCCTTACATTAAACGTAAGAAGTGTACCTTTTCCAAACTTCTCGTCCAGTCAAAGGACAAATTTTCTTTCCAAACGAGGACTAACGATTCAATGGTACCAAGACAAGACTAGGGTAAGATATCTTGTTCTTTGAAGAGGTAAAACCTCAGAAACCTTTTTATGAAATAGGACCCTCCACCGAACGTTGGGACCGACGTAATCTTAGTGGATCCCTCTAAATTTTTTAATGGTCACGGACCAGAGAGGAGTTAGGTTAATTTAAGTTTAGAGTTCCCCACACCACACCCGTAGCCGTAAAAAATTTTCGAGGGAACCCACTAACATTACAAATCGGTTCCAACTCTTGATGATTAAATATCCAACTCTCGTGTCACGTAGTACCACTTATTATGAGTAAGGAAATTATTCACACGTCTCTTGAGGATGATTTCCTCTGCCAAACGAGCCTGTTTCTCTACTTCAACTACCTGTGACGAGACACGTAGATCCTAAATCACCCGTTTACGATTGTTGTATCCATAGACTTGTCTTGGAGACCCTTCGTACTAGTTGAACCGACGACGTTTCTAGTACTCTGTCCTTCAATCTTGAGGGTCAAGGTTAAGTCCAAGATCGTACTCGATCCCTTCACTGGAATCTGTTCAGAGAAACGGAGAAACCCAGAGTCAGACTAGTAGACATTTTCTTTCGTCGACTTTGCGTCAGATTATAAACACGACCACAGGAGGTCGGAATGTCGTACAACGATTTAAGAGACTGTGGGTATTCGACTCGGTCCGTCAATGGTTTAAGAAAACCTTCCACCGAGGAAAGTGAGTATGTATTACGACTGTTGACGGGAAGACTACAAGGTGGTTTAGAGAAATGTTTGGGATTCATAGTCTCACAATTAAAAATTCATTATGACCCGAGGGAATTAAGAGAGGGGACGTGAGAATGTTTAATCGTCTACTTCCCTTACCTCACCACCATTACAGATCCTCGTCACCCATTACTGATTGTCTTCAAATAGGTCAACCTATTTACAGAACACCTAACGATGACCCCAGTCACAATCAAGACCAGAATTAATTGTAGAAGTAATTATCACACCCTCTCCCTTATTTGTTATCGATTACTATAAACGTCTACCACCATTTAAGTCTCCACAACGATGATGGTCACTCTCGTTGTTCTCGGTACCCCTATAGTCTCTACACTTGTTCTTCACTAATATTACTACAAACAAGACCTTTTCCGTCTTACTTTGGAAATCATCCCCTTTACTGTGTCCTCCGACCCTTTACGACTTTTTTTGTTGATAACGATATAAACATTGACCCCATCCGTAAACCGTTTGTTCCGTCGATTACCGGAATACTGAAACCAACGGACATGACCCCACGAACAGAACTTGTCGTTATTATTAGTAGTCCTTTTATTATTGTTCTTATTATAAGTTGTAAATAACTCACGACTCTCATACGGTCCATTCCAAGATTCACTAAACAATTGTGCCAAAAATTAGGGAGTTTAGTACGACGTGATAGAATTCGAGAGATTTCTAAGACCGACGTCAGAACGATACCGAGTACCTGAAGATCCACACTTATCTGGATCCTCCACTTTCCCTTTTCCTGTCTTTACCTAGTAGTTTCACACAGGACACAAGAAAGGGGTCCGAAGTCTCTTTTTAGAGGGTGGAAATTAAAAAGGACTGGGATTGTAAAGATGGTAGAAAAAGAAAGTAAGCTCTTAACGACCTAATTACACCAATTACTCCATCCGTCTTTTTAGTACGTTTTCCTTTACTACCTCCCCTCCCTCCTCTTATCTTTCCTCCCTCTCTCTTTCTTTGGGCTTTACATAACGGGTGCAGGTGTTCAGGACGTCTTCCCCATCTCGACCCATGTAAAGTGTCTGAAAGACAAATTGGCAGTGTGTAGAGTAAGAGTGTTACTAAAAGAGAGCATCAGTGAAGACAATTACTTTCTTTTCTGAGTCTCTCCGACTCAGTGACCGAAACTTGTGTGTCGACGATCCAACTCACTCCAAGTGTGAGGTCAACCAAATGAGGATTTAAGTACAGGAAAGGTTGGAACTTATGTACAAAAGAAAAAAATTTAAAGCGGGACAGGTCAATCACTGTTGTATGTCCGTGTGTATCTTTCGGTCTTCCATCTTTATAATTCTTCTCTTATTTGTGACTTCTCGTCCCCCTATTTCCCTTTCATCGGTCGTGTGTGTAGGTGACGGGTTAAGTTAGACTAACTTAATAAATATTAATATAAAACTTTAATCCTTTTTACCTTAAACGTTTGTTCTTTCCGAAGTTCTGTTACCTTGGGTATTATTACATCTAAACTGGAACTCCCTTAAACCGTCTCTCGTAATCACAGACTCTGCTTTCGTTTGACTTTTCTTTTTGTAAACTTACGATATTTTCGGTTCTGAGAAGAACCGTTTACACCTTCGGGTCCCGGTCTACCTACGGTTTCCAGAAGTTTTACTATAGTCTCCTCGAAGTCCTTCAACCTTTGTACACCGGACCCGTACGCCGACGAGGGATGGGGCCCGGAGGGTGGAGGGAGTGATACCTTACCCCCAGGTTTACGGTTAAATCCCAATCGCGGTCCTTGACTTGAAAATTTTTACTACTCTACATGTAAAGTCTCGTCGACGTACCTTCCATATCAAGCTTCTTATTTATATTTGTTGTTACATTCGTACTGGGTTCAGTTCTTTCTATCACAACGGACTTGGAGTCTTCAGAGGCGGAGGGGCTGTAGAGGGGGAGGACTCTCCCTTAGTACCGGGATAAAAAGGATACTAGCAACGAAACGAAAACAAAAACATGAAATCAAAATCACAAATACGCCCGGATAAAAACTTGAAATATATTTATTTTAGTGTGACGTACATGAGAAAATACTGAACGAAGAAAAGAAAGTTAGTATACAACATATATTTATGTGTCACCACATAAATTGGTAAGACAGAAACACCCCTGAAAACCAAACAAAGACCAAACGTCGTAAGTGCTTGACAAGATTAACACTTGAAGAACAGGTGGAGTGGGTGACGTGTGCACGTCCTGAAAGGGGTTCCTCCCCGGTCTTTGGATGACAGGCGTCCGGCTCCTCTTGGGTGAAGAATAAAAGATACCAGACACTCGATTCTTTTCAAAAGTACAAAAATTTACTTACTCTCCTTATTCTCTTCTTTTTGCAGAGTACTATATATTTTTATTTGTGAAGTAAGGTTAAGTCACAAGTATTTATATCAAATTAACTTCGTGTCAACCCGAGTGAATAATGTACAGTAGATACCGGTGAAAGGAGATTACACCTGTCTCCGTTCATCCACGTAGTCTCTGAACATGCTGGACGTTTCGGATGTTAAACCTAACTGACGTCTTATAAAGTAAATTTTACTTTTAAGTCTTCGAGTGGATGCCTTCTTTCGAAAGTCATCAAAGTTGTACCCCTGTCGTCTCAAACGTTGGTTCGTGTCTTGAAAAGAATCATACATTCTTCCTTCTAAATCAATAAGTCAGTATAGACTGAGAAACGTTGGGGTACCTGACATCGGGTGGTCCGAGGGGACAAGTACCTTAAGAGATCCGTTCTTATGACCTTACCCAACGGTGAGGGAAAGAGGTCACCTATAAGGACTGGGTCTCTAACTTGGCCCCAGAGGACTCAATGTCCGTCTAAGAAATGGTAGATTCGGTGGTCCCTTCGGGAAGATTCACACGCCATGATACGTTTATGGAACTGGGTTCTGACCCTTTAACTGGGGTGGATTTTGTAAACCAAGAAATGTTTTTTCCGAAAGACTAGGACAAGGTCTCACATAAGGATCTACCCTTTAATGTTTCTAGAATTTATTTTATTCTATTTTATTCTACGATATACGTTTTTCGAGTAGGTTACTGACTATTGAACATCCTTAATGATACTTGGCTCCGTTGGAAGGGTGATTGGAAAGTGGACCCGAAAGGACAGGGGTTCTCCAGTCAGATATGTCAAACAAGGGTTTTTTCAAGTCCAAGAGTAGACCGACAGTCAACGGTAGTATCGTCTACTACCAAACCAAATTATGATGTTGTTGACGTGTGCGAAACCCCAAGTACGTAAAAATAGTTTCTAGAAACTTAATTCTACTGTAAATTCGGGTTTCCTGACTTTCTTAATTTTACGTGCACACAATAAGGGTCGAGATTCATTCTTCTTACAGACAGACTCACATAAGTTCCAAAGAATCTCTTTTGAACAATTGTTTATTTTGTGATCCTCTCGTGTAGTTTTCTGGTTGTCTTCTCAAGTAGGTTTCTATTATAATGTCTCTTGTTTAAATCTCTTGATTGTGATGAACTAAAGTTCATAATAATATTACGATATCACTAATTCTGTCACACAATAACCGGAGGTCTCTCTTTTTACCTGGTCGCTTTATCTTATCCTTCAGATCTTTTATCTGGGCATGTATATGTCTGTTAACTGAAAGTTGTTTTCATATTTCCGTTAAGTCACCTCTGGTTTTATCAGAAAAGTTATTTACCATACTGTGTTAACACATAGGTATGCCCTTTTTTACTTGAAGTTGGGTATGGAATGTGTTATATGTTTTAAATGGAGTTTCACCTGGAGGAACATTTCGTACTTTGGTGTTTAAGGTTTTCTTTGTTTCTCTTTTTAGAAACACTAAAACCTAAGTCGTTTTATAGATTCTATACTTTGGTTTTCGTCCTAGGTAGTAAAACTGGAGGAGTGTTAAAATTGTAAGATGAGAAGTTTCTTGTGTCAATTCCCTGACTTTTCTTTTCGCTGTCAGACCCTCTTTTATAACACTTAGTTTATAGACTATTTCCTGAACACAGGTATTATATGTCTTTCTTTGAAATCAGTGAGTCGTTATTATTTGTCGAGTCAAAAAATTTACCCGTCTTCTAAAATTTGTTTGTGAAATGCTTTCTTCTAAATTCTTATCTATCGTATAAGTTTTCGTCTCTGTAATGAAACGGCTGGTTCCAGACAGATCAGTTCCGATACCAAAAAAGGTCACCAGTACATACCTACACTCTCAACCTGACACTTCTTCCGACTCGCGGTTTCTTAACTTCGAAAACTTGTCAACCTCTTCTGAGAACTCTCAGGGAACGTGACGTTCCTCTAGGTTGGTCAGGTAAGACTTCCTCTAGTTGGGACCCTAAAGAAACCTTCCTTACTACGATTTCGACTTTGAGGTCATGAAACCGGTGGAGTACGCTTCTCGATTGAGTAACCTTTTCTGAGACTGCGACCCTCCCTAACCCCCGTCCTCCTCTTCCCCTGCTGTCTCCTACTCTACCGACCTACCGTAGTACCTGAGCAACCTGTACTCTGACTCACTTGAGGTCCTCAACCACTACCTGTCCCTCCGGACCGCACGACGCTAAGTACCCCAGCGTTTCTCAGCCTGTGCTGACTCGCTGACTTGACTTGACTTGACTTACACGTGCACCTTTCTACAAGTTGTGCTAAACGGTAATCTCTTTGTTTACAAGTTTACTGTTACCTGGTGTGATGTATGGACAATCTTGCCAACTCCTCTTTTGTCAACTAGTATGATTTGACCACTCCTGTTCCTCTTTGACCTTGAGAGTGTGTAACGACTACCTTAACATTTACCATGTCGGTGATACCCACTGTCGAGCTGTCAAGGAATTTCTCAACTGGGAAATTTCTCTATGGATGGTGTACGAGAGTTTAAAGAAAGGATCCATAAATGGACCCTCTTTATCTTCAGATACAGGTATGTTTCTGATCATATGTTTGCATGTAACATCGTGACGAACATTATGGGGGTTTGACCTTCGTAAGATTAACGGGTAGTTGTCCATTACCTATTCAACACCATATTGTGTGTTCTCTTGTGGTGAGTCATTATTTTTCTCTACTTAACAACTATGTGCATTGTTATACTCATTTACAGTTTCATGTGACTTACTTTCTTCAGTCCACTCTTTCTCGTGTTCGACTCACTAAAATAAACGTATTTTTAGATCTGGCGTGTTTGGTTCAATATTACTGTCTTCGTCTAGTTAGGAAAGTTCTGTACCCTTCGTTCTCTCTCCTTAATAGTACTCCGTATCTTTTGGAAAACCTCCACTTATTTTAATAAGGATAGAACATACACCACATTAAAGCCCTTAAATGTGGGTACAATTTTGAGTAATTTAACATGGGAAGTTTATACAAAGTCAAATAATACACCTTTAATTAGGAATTATATATAGAAAATTTTGAGTGTTTCTATAATATTACAATTTACTCGTTTTAACATTCACCTTTCTATTAAACGTTGTCTGTCTTGACTGTCTCCAGAGTACAGGTCTTACACATTTCTTGAGGGTTAATCTTTTCTTTTTTCCTCTCGGGTCGATTTTTACCTACTTTATAGACTTGTCTGTAAAGTGTTTTCTCTGATAGGTTTGCCAGTCATTCGTCCATTTTTCGTCGAATTAGAGTAATTAGTTGACGTTTCATGTTTAATTTTGGTGTAACTCTCCCTGAAGACCGCCACTTCTTAGGTGGACGGTTACGTCCCCTGTGTCCAAACTAAGGACCAATCCCTTCTAAGGTGTACGGTGTCCCATTACGGTGTTGATGACTCGGACATGAGATCTCGACCACTCCGCGTTGGCGACTCGGGTGCACGACGTCGATGGCTTCGGACTCGTCGATGTCGGGCACGAGGCGTCGTTCTCTTCGGTCGTGTTACCCGTCGGGCACATGGCGCCGACCTCCCACCGGGGGTGAGTGACATTGACTTCTTTCGGGAGTGCCGTCACTTCTGGGTCGTGTCGGTGTTTGGTTATTTATTAAAATTTTCAATTTTTTTAAAAAAATTTGGTATAAGTCCATAAAGTTAAGAGATCTTCATTTTTCCTTGACTATGTTTCACAACCACTTTTATACTTTGTTGGTTTAGAGAGAATATGGATCATCCTCACATTTAATTATGTTAGTACAACCTTTAAAAAACAGTAATAGATGATTTTTAAAAGTATCCGATGAAGTATTGGGTCTTTAAGAGGATCCACATGTGGATTCTCTTACGTATATATATATATATATATATATGACCTTTCGTATATCTTACGAAGATAAGGAAAATAAACATAACCGAGGTTTGACCCTTTTTCGGCCACCACCAGTTCGCATGTTGTCTATTTACCACAACACACGTATGTTATCTTAAGGTATGACGTTACACCTTTTTGTTTTGTTGAAACAAAAAACGTTGTCGTCCTTCTCGAGAGTATACTTTACAACTTGTTTTAACAAGTTTGTATTTTCTCATTTATAGTATACGAAGGAAAAATATATTTCAAGTTTTTGTCTCTTATGTTGAAACATAACAATCTCTACTCTTATCACGACAGAAGCCCTTCCTACCACCATCATCATTAACCGTCTCTTACCCTACACAAAAAAAATTAACGGTCATTAAAAGATAAAGAATTTTACTTATCACCACCATACCCAATAGGTGGATTGATAATTATATGTGAATACTACACGTGAAAAGATGTACGGACAACATCTCTTCACACAAGAAAAGGAACCATATATTATAAGGTGACTTACTAACCTACTAACAAATAAAAAATTTTCGACTATTCTCTCTCCCTCCATCAGTGAATCCAGAGGGGGAAATCTCTAGGTTTCTTACTTCTGTTTCTACGATTTCTCAGAAAAGAGGAATCACTGATTCAGAAGAACCCGGAAATCACAATGAGACATCAACACGATTCAACATGGGTGTGATACCGACGGACAATCCCTCAACACCCTGTATCTTACTCGGGATGTCCATTTCTCCTCTCTAAAATTTCAACCCGTTTTTCAGTGCCATAACACCCCTTCCCACACGTCCCCTCTCCTTTTTCAAACGTACTTTAACCACCACTTCTCGGTTCCCGGACCGTGTCTGACGGATTCACGCATTGGATGGAAACTTTGAACCTTCGATAACTGGAACCAATCCATTCAAACAAAGAGACATGGAATTAAAAGAGTAGACATTTTACCTTTGTCATAACATGGACAAGAATATCCTACCCATTCTTCTAATTCCTAAGGGATCACCGAGTCTGGTCTCTTCCGTTACCGTTGGGTGAGGTCATGAGAACGGACCTTTTAGGGTACCTACCTCCTCGGACCACCCGACGTCAGGTACCCCAGCGATTAGTGAAAAGTGAAAGTACGTAACCTCTTCCTTTACCGTTGGGTGAGGTCACAAGAACGAACCTCTTAGGGTCCCTGCCCCCTCGGATCACCCGAAGACGGATACCCCACCGTGTCTCAGTCTGTGCTAACTTCGCTGAATCGTCGTCGTCGTCGTCGTCGTCGTCACCGAGTCTGTCATTTCTTAGGTGGACGTTACGTCCACTACGTCCAAGTCAAGGAGCCAACCCTTCTAGGGGACCTCTTCCTTTACCGTGGGGTGAGCTCACAAGAACGGACCCTTTAGGGTACCTGTCTCCTCGGACCATCCGATGTCAGGTACCCCAGTGTTTCCCAACCTGTACTGAACCACTGTTTTGTCGTGGTGTTGTAATTTACTCAATTCACCAATTAATTCCCAATGTCACACTTTTACTTGTACAATAGAACTTTACTTTTTGTACCGGGATCCATAAGTCTGAACGTCCTACGACGTTTCCTCTTGGACGCCACTAAGATCTAGTCGACGGTCTCGAGATGTCGGGAGTCTCCGACGAGGACAGAGGTGGAGAAACACGACGACGATTCATTGAAGTCAGCATAGACTGAGATACACTGGGGTATCTATCGTCGAGTGGTCCAAGGTGGCAGCGACCCTAAGAGGTCCGTTCTTGTGACCTCACCCAACGGTAAAGGAAGAGGTTACGTACTTTCACTTTTCACTTTCACTTCAGAGAGTCAGCACAGGCTGGGAATCGCTGGGGTACCTGACGTCGGGTAGTCCGAGGAGGTAGGTACCCTAAAAGGTCCNACCTCACCCAACGGTAAAGGAAGAGGTTACGTACTTTCACTTTTCACTTTCACTTCAGCGAGTCAGCACAGGCTGGGAATCGCTGGGGTACCTGACGTCGGGTGGTCCGAGGAGGTAGGTACCCTAAAAGATCCGTTCTCATGACCTCACCCCACGGTAACGGAAGAGACGGTGAGGAACGATCTACGGGGACTAACATACATCATTTTTCAAAACATGTGAAGAGAAAGGAAGAAAGTCATTTGTAGAAGGAAGGTCCAAAGGTCTTAAGAGTCTGGTGGGGAAACTGGAGTGTCCCTTCGGATCGTCCATATACTTAAACCTTATGGTGGTGTGTTTGAGAGGTAAACGAGGAAAGGGGCAAGGTTCAGAGAAAGGAGATACGATCGTCTGACAAACCAAATAAGTGTGGGACAGAAGACCTTTATCGTCCACGAGAAAACAACGGATTTTCAATGTAGTAGAGTAAGTCAACGGTTCACTGTGATTCCTATACCTACCCAAGACCCCATAAGAGTGACGAAGGGTAAACCCATCGTCGTAAGATACGGACGGTGATTCAGTCAACAAACCTTTGACAAGGACTCGTGTTCTCGTCAAGGGGAACAAGGTGGAACTCGACCTTTCCCGTGAAACACAGCCTTTCTCGTAAACTAATTATCCAACAATGCAAAGCATGGAAAGATCTCTAGCGGATCCTCATTTCAACTCTATCTTTGACGGAGGGTCTTTGAAGTTGAGTGTAATATCGGAGGAAAGTTAGGTAGAGGGACTCGTAGTCTCTCGATCTTTGTAGTGAGAACTAAGAAGTTCACATTAACGTTTATTTACGATATATGGTCCGGGTCTCCGAGAGTCTCCCGGAGACTTCAGGGCAGTAATAGTGTTTGAGACAATTGAAAAGAAATAATAGAGAGTGGTGTAACCTTCTTGTTCCTGTCTCTGTTTATTATTAGACTATCTAAGTCTTTTATGAATGACTTTCTCCTGATTTAAAGTCTGTGGAAGGATGTATAAGACTGCGTCTAATAAAAATCTATAAGAAAAGAGTTTGTCATTAGGACTACACCCTTAATAAAAGAATGTATAAAAAACTTCCACTCCTTTGAAACCGATTCTTAATAATGTATGGAACGGGTCTTAGCGTATCGAAAACAGTCCTAAACTTGGGGTTTGGAACCACGGAGATTCAGGTTCACATTTCGGAGATAGGGTAATGAAAGTCTTGTACGACCTCTTACTTTTAGTAGAACAATGTAAGGTAGAGCGAAATAAAAGTTGGGTTTGACCAAATGGGTCGAACTATTCAAGAAATCAGTGATGTCCCATAACTTACTTAGTACCAGTATAGGTTTTGAGTTTAGGTGCAAGTTTCCTCCTTCTATATAGGGTAACTATTATAAAATTCTTCTTACACGGACCCCAAGATTTCCGTTAAAGTTTTCTTCTCACTATTTTTACATAATTCCTTATGAACATTTTGTAGGGTTCCGTTTGAAGACACTACGACGGTGCGAGTGGATCCACCGATGTCAGATCGGGAACAAGAACGACGTTCATGACCAGACGATATCGGTGTCCGAAACCTTAATCTTCGGGACTCTAATCCTTATGGGACTGGAAGGTAACCACTGAATTAGAGAGGAACGGAGTCCAAGGTGTAGAAGTTTTCCCGACTTTATTATATATACTGTAAGACTCGTCTCTCGTGTCGGTATCAATCCGAAGTCATTCACCATTAATAATAGTGAACAGTACTGAAAGTAAAATTGGATTGCCCTTTTTGATAACGGGATCCCCTCTGGAGTGAATTAACTCCACGACGCCAACCAGTGTCGTTTCCTCTCCTAAGTCAAACGTCTATGAATAAATTTTATTATGTCTTCTTGTCACGGATAGACCAGGAGTCCCTTTCCCTTTTACCCGGGTCTCTCAGACCGGAGGAATAACTACAAGTTGATTCTCCGACGAAACCGGCCTTATTCTCGTCACTTATGACGACGACTAAATAGGGAGGGAGGGGGTAGAAAGGGGAGACCATATTTAATTTTCCGATCCTAATTGTATATGTGTGATGATATTTTTTTATTGGTCCTTCCTTGATAACATATCGTATTCATGAGTCATGAGACATCATTAGATATACCCTTTTCTTAGACTTTTTCTTATCCATATATACATATGGACTTAGTGAAACGACATATGGACTTCGATTGTGTTATAATATTTTTTTGATATGAAGTTATATTTCATTTTTAAAAGTTTTTTCTGGTAAAGACACTTACTCGGATCTCGGACTAACTTATGTCTAGTGAAAGCACAGACGGTCTTTCATTAACATCCAAGTTATTCATGTATTATCTACTCGAAGAGTTAATAAATGATAAATGTACACTGAGGTACTGCAACAGACGTACAAGAATCCAGGAAGAGGGTGACCCTCGTTTCGGATCTCTCATCCACAAGACAGACCTCCAGTTTCGTGATGGTCGTTCACGTTTGACGTACCCTGTGAATTTCCGTCACTCTTGTGACGTCAAGCAGAAAGTTCAGGGAGAAAGATGCGTTTAAGGATTCTTGACAGGTGTGTCTATATCTGTGACCCGTAAGAAGTTACCAGATGTAAAAATAATAAAAAGTATTTCGGGTAAATAATTTGGTGTCGATCGTTACTAAGTAAAAGATTTTGCAAATATTTTGAAAGGTTTTAGAATTTGAGTGTGTGTGTGTGTGCGTTCGTGTGTCCAAGAACCAACTTGGTACACAGGACCAATTGTCAGATTTTTATCAGAGACATATCTATGTCCTCAAAATATAAAAGATCCTTCACCAACAAACGATCCCATAACCATGAAGTAGTGTGGAGATACTCTATCCAGACTATTCTTATAGTATTTCAAAAAATGAAAAAGTAATCCATTGTGAAAATAATTGTCATAATCGTCGTCTAACTTACAATGGAGACATTCATTAGTCGAAGGACACGAACGTAAGACTATAAAACAAAAATTATTCTCTTTCTTGTCCTCAGGGACACTCGTCCCGGTCCTGAATACCTCCACGTCTACAGACCGAACACGTGTAGTTTACAATTAACACTGAACCTCACTTGTCCACCGTCCACCGACTGGACCCTGTAAAGTCAGACATTTCCTCCAACACCAGTTCCTTCAAGACCACTCCAAAAGCCTCACCGTGGGTCTTAGGGTGAAGGGGTGTACGAACCCTTACTCACACTTATGTGTCCTACGAAGAAAATCTCAGTCCTCCAGAGAAAGTGTTACACTCGTTACGATGAATAATCGAAACATTGGGACTCGTTCAGTGAAAATGGAGAGACTTTGAGGAAAAGGTCGAAAGTTGACATTCTTCCCGTAAACAGGCTCTAGTTTCCAACATCTTCTCGCCCTCCTTCTCCGCGCAACCATTGATCGTATTCCCCTGTCCCTCGCCACCCCCGGCACCCCCGGTACACGGTGGATTGTCCCTACCCTCACCGCCCCGTCGTCACCGACGAAACGAGGTTGGACGCACGTTGTAAGGAGGGGTCTGACAGAGAAGAGGAAGGGTGAAAAAGTTCCCGTCCTCCTATAAACCTAAAAGTTCATTCTGTAGGGTTGAAATTTTATAACTGTCACTGTAGGTCGTAATTTTTATACTCTCCCGTTATACGTCCTACAACGGCCAAAGTAAAAAGACAGAGAATGGACCTTCGGGGTTTTCACAGAAGATCAAAATTATAAAATTCAAAACACAAAGTGATTACAGTTACTATCTCTATTCACCTTTTCAATTTTCTGTTTTAAGATAGGTGGAATTATAATATTGGTACGTGTATCTCATACACATACCTTCGTTTCGTTTATGATCTAACCTTATGAATATTTACTTTGTTTAAATATCCACTACTCTGACATCCCCCTACAGTAAACATAAACGATTTTATAGAGACGAGAAAGGAACGAACATGTTGTTTTTTCTTTTTGTATTATTTTATTTATAACTCACCCAGTCTTACCATGGTCTGTTTCCTCTTTTTCCCTCTCACTGACTACAATTTAATACAAGAATTTTGAATATAAAGACAGGACTAGAGACATAAACGAACAGTTGTAAGAATTGGTTATTTTCGTCTGTCACAAGTCAACGTACATCCGTTTGAGGTACACGGACTTTAAAGGGTGGATTAATCATGATAAGAAGGAGGGGAGGGGGGTTGGACTAATAAATATTTTTATGAAGGGTGTAGTACTTAATCTCACCATAGTTTTCAGAGTGTCTTAATAATCAAACCGAAGACTTATATTATATGTTCCCAAAAAAAACACACCCCAAACAAAAAAAAAAAAAAAAAAAAAAAAANACCCAAAAAAAAAAAAAAAAAACGAAAATGACCCACCATCCTATCTTTCCCATTAAATAACAGGGATTAATGTAAAAGGAAACGAAAGATAGTTGTGACAAAAGTAAGATATTTAGGTGTAGTTGATGGGTATTTCACTCGTCTTTTGGTTTCCAACAATAAATTACACAAATAAACTTCCGAAAGTTCTACGGGACCCCCTTTCAATGAAAGAATATTTGTTTAAATCTCCTCTTATAATCGTGTTTCCTTATCTCCCAGAAAAATAGTGTTTACGTCTTTAACAGTTTTTAGATAGGTAGAAGCGTCCCATCATAGGTTGGGGTATGATTTATACGCTACGTACAGATATCTTTCTACCTTAAAAAGGAGATGAGGGACCGGACGTAGATCTGAAAGAATCGACCCCTTATTTAGGTGTTTTTACACCAATAACTAGAAGAAATCATCACCCTTTCACTTTTATTAGGGTGGTGCAAGATCTATGTAGTTCTTCATAGAAAACTGTGACTCCTGTTAGTCGGGGTCCTACACCTACGTCCCCTGAACTGAAAGTGAAAGAGTAACTTTTACCAGGTGACTCGTTTTTCGTCCTACCAGGAGACGGTCGTAACATCTCTTCCTGGTCATATGACAGATCGCGAAAGAACGCAGGACAACGGAGTGACTAAAGACCTAACGGTCTACGAAGACAAAAAACTTTTACCAAATTTTTTTATGGAATCCCTAAGACAACAAAGTCTTTGGAATGTATACCGTGTTTTATAGGATTTTTAAAAAACTCTTTTGTAAACGAAAAAGAAACGAATTACATTAGTAACGACTTCGGGTTTAAGTAAGTTTAAATAACAAAAGAAAAGTACCTGTAAAACTACCAACTTTAAGATTTCAATGTATTTTCACACTCATTCGTTCAACACTTCTAAATTAACGAGTAAAAAAATTTCATTCAGAATTTTGGTATTCAGCCGATTCTCTCCAACTCTTAAATTGGAACTTTAACTCTTAAGTATTGTTGACTCTATTATTACTAAAAAAAACTTCGACCTTCTATCGGAACTAAATAGGGGTAACTTAGTCTCTCGGCGAAAGAGTGTGTAACTCAGTATTGATCTCCGACAAAAAAAAAAAAAAAGAGGGGAAAACCATTTGGTGGAATTGGGTGAGAACTTTTGGAGACCAAGTACATGTCTTACTCAGACTCAGACGGAGATAAATCGGACACTTTAAATTGTTCTGGTCTCGGACCCCAACCACTCCGACACTCGGTGTGGTGGTAGAGTCTAAAAACTACTGTGGTGTTTGGTGAACTCTAAATAATACAATCGTCTACAGTAGTCTATATACACACGTGTCCACGTCGTACGTCGCTCACTTTCTTCTTTGTGGCGTACACATATAAATAAAAACATGGGTATGAGAGTCATCAATCTTTCACTGGACCACACGGACAGGACCCGTCACACCACAAAACTGAGGTAACGTTCGGGAATAGACTATTAGAGAACTTCAGAAAAGGTGTCTATATAGAGGTATACTACTCGTTGATACAGACACCGTTTCTGTGACAAATAAAAGGGTCAGTTACAGATTTCTTCTCCGTATTGCCTCATATGGATTTCTAACAATATTAATGACTTTTTATTTTTCACAGTGGTCTCCACCAATAAATATGAACCCCTAGGAAGAATATGTTATTATATAATCTATAGGTAAGAAAAGATGAGTTATTTTCAACGTACCCTATCGAGAGTCGATACCTTGGGTTTTTTTACGGTCTTCAACCGTGAAATAGTTACAGGATTAAATTCGGAGAGATGATACAAATTTTATTAATTCTTCATTAACTTTGATAAAAGACCCCCATTATACTTTATACTTACAAATGTGTCCAAATATGGAAAACGTAACAATTAAGATTTTACATTAGTAAGTTAAGAAAATTTTCTACCATAATACAAAATAAATCGTAACTTAACATTTATAAGGTGATATAATATATGTAATTTAAACATGTAAACGATCATATTATCTGATTTATATTATTAGATTATTTAATCACACATGGGAAATTATCATTTTTATTATCTTTATTTTTGTGTGAAGGATGTAAAAAATCTTTATCCATTCATTCTATTTTATTTGTGGAAACCTCATTACTGACTTTTAATGACCAAATCTACCCCATCTCCTTAATGAAGTTAATACTGTATTTCGTAATATTATTACGTACGGAAAATCTTTATTAATATATCACTAATAAGAGTCTATTTGTGTGCGTCTACAACGAACATCTGATTTTTTTAAGAATTAAACTTTTTTTATGTCTTTAACGAAATGGTCAATTAACCGAAATCCTTTTTTATCTTTTAGATTTCAAAGTCACATCACCTCTGAGAAGACAATTCAAGATTCCTTACTTGGTACGGAGATTGCTTTCCGTCCCTTTTTTGTTTTTCGAGAAGATGACCTTAGTGAAGTCAATCTACACAGTCTTTCAATTTTGTGGATTCATTACAATCGATGAGGACTAAAAAATTACTTATTAATTAATATTGAATATTTTTCAATTTATATTTTTCTGTAACTTGGAATTCATATAATCCTTTCTGAAGATTCGTTCCATCAAAATTAAATTCTTCATAGATATAAGTTTGTGAGGCTAAAGATGTACAAATAAATATAGTCTTTCACATTTTTGACCTTCTAGTTAGTCACAACTTCTAATCTTCTGGTGTTAGTAATCCGGTAACTTTCTAAATCCTCCTTGTTGGACGACTTCACTGATGTTTAATCACTCTGGTTAAAGATATCCTGTAAATTAGAGGAATCAAATATTTAGAATCTATAGTAAATTAATATTATATACATGTATAAACTGTCTGTCTTCTCACTAACCATATCCTCATTCATGAGAGCACTCAAAGTGTACAGTTTTCTTTGTTTACTGTACGTTTATCTTTCTCTTTTAGACATTAGGACTTGTACTGTATGTTACTATGTAAGATAATGATTTATTATACGAATCTTCTTTAAGAGACTACCCACTGTGATTTAGATGTAAGTAAGTTCAGTAGTGGTCCTCGTCTCCTTTAGGAAGGGAAAGGGGAAAGGACAAGGAAAAGGGTAAAACACAGAACTCTATAAAGGATTTCTTTTGACCTAAGAGACACATTGTAGAAAAGAAGAAACGTACTTTATCTGCACCCCTTCAAAACCATTAAGACCATACCTGAAGTTTATTAATGTTATCTCTTCGAAAGAGTCCGTGTATATTTTCAGAATATTAAACTATCGTGACGAGTAAATTTGTGAGGAAGGTGGTGGGATTTATTATATAAAATTAACTCGACGTGACTTTAAAGTATAAAATATAAACTAAGGAATAACGATTTACACTAAAATACTTGGTACTTTGATGATAATCCTTTAGGATCCTACCTTTGTCTAGACGAACACGGACCCATCCGACTTAAAATCGATATGATGAGCTCACCAATTTTAATGGATTGAACCTTGTTCTATCTACTATTATTAATTAAAAGGAACCCTTCAATATCGATTTACCCCTCAATGTATGTGGACACAAAGGGAGTGGAGAGAGGGTTTCGACATATCTATATGTGACACAACGAAAAAAAGACTTCCTTTTGCCCCTCCATTATTGGGTGAAATTTCAAACCGTAAAAGGTTTCAAGTGGACCCAGTTAGACCAAATCAAAACATGAATAACTTTAATTTGTACATGTGATAAGTGTTTCTATATACATTGTACATGTATGATATACATACATTATATACGTACATATATACACACATACTGGCACGGCCTTATCCCTCCTTTTTTTCTTTTTGAAAAAAACCTACTACTCCGGTTTTACAGAGAAAATGTTACACATAACAACCTTGTTTCTTGGACTTGTTATAACAAATTCAACAGAACCTGAAACTCCTATTTATATTAACCCTAATTTTGTGACTGCACGAGTGTAAATCATCTTTCTATTCTTGTTAAGTAACCCTCGATAAGGCCAGGGTGATCATTAGTGTATTAACTCATCCCAAAAATCTCCTATAAACTTCGATAACGACAGACAACACGAATGTATTAATGAGTCCTAGAGACATTATTTTAGGAAGAGTTGTGTCCACCCAATCATAATTCATTTAAATCCCGTTCACAATACAAAAATGAAAGTTATGAAGTCAAAATCTAGTCTTAATATCTTGAACTAAATTGGCAATTCGTAACAATATGGTGTAATGTCTACGAATTTTACGTTTTATTGACCTAATGAACTTTTAATTCGTTTTTAATGTATTTCAAATTTTTTGTGAGTAAGTTTGTCGAAATACTTGTACTTGGGCGGTCGTGTAGAGTGGATCTCACAAATGAAACCCCAACGTATAAAGAAACCCCAACTAATAAAGAAGTCACTTGTCACACTTTCAGCGAGTCAGCACAGGCTGAGACGCTGGGGTACTTGATGTCAGGTACCTTAAGAGATCCGGTCTTATGACCTCACCCGTCGGTAAGGAAAGAGGTTTAATAAAGAAGTTGGATGGGGACTTAACAACTATAAATGGACGTACGGATATTTATCATCTCAAGACCAACAAAACGAAATTACTATTCCGATGCGTCGCTCCTCGTAAAGTCTTAAGGAAAATGTTGCTTTGTTTGCACCGGACCGTTTCGCCTGGGTCGTTGGGCCGCAGTTCGTCCCTTCTCGTGGTTAGGGCAGAGTAATAATAAACCACTGCGCAGAGGGCGCCGGCGAGCCGGGCCGAGCCGAGAGCGCGTGCGGGCGCCCCTCCGGGGTCTCGCGCCCTCGTGTTTCCGCGCGCCTCGGACCGCCGGGGCGTCTGACCGCCGCGGCGGGAGGAGCGGGCGGGAGCGGCGCGAGGCCGGGGCGGGCCGCCGTGTTTCTCGACTCGGCGGTGAGCACTCTCCGGGGGCGCGTCGCGTCGGGCGGTGTGGGTGAGCCCGGGCGAGGGCGGAGGCGTCGGCGCCCGCGGGATTACTTATACGTAGTGGCGCGGGGGCGGGGGCCGAGGAGGAAAGCCAAAGGAAGGGCGGCGGTCCGCCTTCGCTTCTCGGTGCGAAGGGCGCGCGACTCGGCCGGACCCACCCCGCCCCGGCCCGACGACCAAGCCTCTTTCTCTTTCGGCCCCTCCGCCGCCGGCGTCTCGCACCCGGCCCGGCCCGCGCCTTTCCCACGCGCCTACCGGCCGCCAAGGCCCCATCGCGGCGGCGGCCGGGACTCCTAAGGTCCCGCCCCTTCTCCTCTCGCGCGTTGGAGGGCCGGCGCGGCCCACGTAGTCGGAATCGCGCGAGGCTCGGGCCCGCCCCTCCGTCGAGAGTGGGGCCTCGTCGGGACGATTTTGTTGTTATTTTGGGTGGTCCGTGTGAGCGCGTGCGTGCATGTGTGCGCGTGTTTATGTCTGGGCCGTGAGACCTGCCGAAAGTTCAGTTCGAGTGCAGAGGAGGTTCACTCTCCTTCGTTTGACCTTTAGGTCGGTCCGACTCCCCAACGGACAAAAATCTGAACTGAAAATGGCGGAAAAGAAGAAGCCCGGTCCTTAACACCGTAACGTCTTTAATAGTAATTTTTGTTTTCATTCTCGGATGAGGACCCAACGCGAGAATTTTTTTATGTTTTCGCTGTGATTTTGTTGAGCTCCTTTTAGGTGTTTAGAGATGGACTCTATGCACTTCAGTCGCCCGGTCCCAAGACAATATTTGAGTTGTAGAGAAATAAATAACGTTATTCGTCACCATACATCGAAACTTTACTTCTTAAAATAAACGAACAGAGAACGTAGGGGAAGATAAGGGTCTGTGTCTAAAAAAAGGGGAAACATGTAACATTTCTCTTGGATTTACAGTAAAGACGAAATGTCCGACTCGGTATACAACCTAAAAGTCGGGATTACAAAATCTTTTTGTGTTGAAACAGTTGAAGTCACATGTACGGTGTGAAAATACTATCCTTAGGCACCTATTATAACATTCAGGTTTTAACTTTACATCGTAAAAAAGACGAAGTAGAGGGATTGGGGGAAGGGGTACTACCTTCTTTAATGACATGTTTACGATGAAGTCAACATGGAACATCAGGTAAGAAAAGCCTCGTAAAAAAAGAAGGGACGTGTCTAAACAATGTATAAGAGTGAATTTTCACATAAATGAATCGAGACTAACCACATAACCGCAAAAATTTTAGTAAGAAGTAAGGGTTCACATCAATGGTGGTGAGGGAACAAGGACTTCACCGTCCTATCTTAACAATCGGGAGAGGGTGAGAAGGGAGATGAATTTCTTTTTCTTTTTCTAATACTACATAAAGAAGGGCGAGGACAAAAAAAAAAAAAGGACGGGACGACAAAAGTGAGATCATAAAAAATGGGGGACGGATTGTTTCACACACACGCACGCGCACATACACAGACAGACAGAGGGAGAAGGGAACAGAAGAGAAACGGTCATACAGACCCTGTATAAAATTACGTGCTATAGGGTAGGTAATTCAACACCAACTTACGCCTCACACACTCCTGAACCGTCGAAAGTCCAACTTCTCCCCCGCCCCTTCGGGCAAAGCTGAAACTGTGTTCTACGGCTTCACCGCACTAACCTTAATAATAATCACGACACTTGTACCGGTAGAAGAGGAGACCAATCTTCTTGACGGTAACTTGAACTCTGTCCTGTCTGTTCTAGAGGTTGGGGGTTGACGTGGGGGGAGGGGTTGGTTCATGTCATCGACCGTCCCTTTTCCGCGGTTTTATGTGTTCTAATTGAGATTGAAAGAAACTGTCCTAGGATATTGTGGTAGGAAACATTAAAATTGAAAGGTAGCCCACCCTTTTTCAATTGAACACTTGGGTATGAACTTGTCTGTAAATTTAGTCGGGATTTTACCTTATTTAGGTCTTTCAGTATGTGCGTACGAATACACCAATCCTTTCTTACGTGTACATTTATTCGTCCCACGTACACACATAGACCCCTCAAGTTCTAAATTAGTTTTAGTCTTACTCACACTGAAAACTCATGTAAATGAGATACCCCGTCTCGTGCCACTCCGTTTCTTCGACTGGAAATTCGTTAGATTCATTTTTGACGTTTCTCAACACTTTGTGTTTTGCAACACCAAAGGTCAAAATGTAAACTCCAAACTACAAAAGTAAATTACCATACTCTCTACCTCTTTCGTGGTCACGACTTTTCAGGGATAATTTAGTATACACCCGTTTCCAGTTCGTGAGGTTAAGTGACTATGTTATATGACGTCTAAGGACGGAGTGACTACCCCTCGTGTCCTTTTTCGCGAACCCGTTATTTTCATAATCTTCCCATTAATAACATGCACCAACCCTGACGTAAGAACACGTGACCCTTCTCCAAAAATGACCGGGACTACTTAAAATTTCGACTCATAACAACTTTCGACAAAATTATCCTTTAACTAATCGACTCACAAAGTATGTTATTTACCACTGTCAAAGTAACAAACTACAGGTTTTATTTAAGAAAAATAAGAAATCATCTGTCTCAGTAGGCAAATTCTACCAGTCTGTCGTCGTTGTATTAATACTCACTTACACTACAGTACTTGTAGACATCGAAACGAAAACCTCGAACACTGTAGTGTGTTAAACTGTTATAATAACGAAACCTTCAATAATTGAATGACACAACATTTTATAAAAGTCTACATAGAGTCTCTGTTTCAAATGAATTTTATAATTATACATAAAACATATCCGGGTCGCCAAACAAAAGATAGTAACATTAATACGTTAACAACCGATTTAAAATAAAACTTTCAATTTTACTTGTCAGAATAATAATACTAACAAAACCAAAACTTTGTCTTTGCGTCAAAAGTTCTTGTCTAAATGTCTTTCCCTACGTCTTTCAAATGCAACCAAACGTCACGTGAAAGATGTAAAGAAGTACTTGTTATATTTCTGTTGAATCGGTACAACGTATTTTCGAAAGATTTGTCGAGTAATTTCGGTTAAAAAAAAGTACAGTGTTTCCGCGTACATCTATCCTTTGTTTTTGGTTGAATGTACATCTTTATTTTACTACCATATCAAAATTCACAATCGCTAAAACTTTTTCCTGTTATCGACGTTGAGAGTGTCCGAGTCGTTTCTTCAGACACACACTTCCACGGACATTCAAAACTTCATAACAATCACTTGGTTCTGTTAATAATGACACTAAAAGTTTCAAATTTTAGTATGTTTTTAATGTCCCGTTGACGACTGAAACATTAGGGTCTTTCGTTACAGAAATCTTCGACCCTTAGAGGCAACTACTTGATCGGAGTAAAGACATGTCTTCACTTTTGGTCGATTTGAATTACGACCGGTCAGATGTATGTCTAAGTCACCACCAAACTTTTACACGGGCTTTACATCCGTGTGAATCGCCCTGCCATAAAAAAAAAATTTTGTCAGCTCATGTCCGTAAAGTCGTCACTGTAATAATTGTCGCAGTAAAAAGAGTAAATCAAAACAGGAGTCCCCTGTGGCTTGTCGAGGGGCTCCTACCCTTTTTTTTTTTAGGTGTCAATAAATAAGTAAAGTCACTTTCCGTTTCGCGACCGTTACCCCCCACCCCTTCGATTGGGCAACACCTAAAACATCATCCCTTTTTAACGATGGGATTAAACTGTCATCATCAAATTCCCGACTATCTCGACCCGTACTAAAACGTTAAGGGTAGTTCACGTCCGTTAAAGTCATGAACAACCAACAAATATGTACACAACAACTCACCTAAAAACTACAAGAACGAACACCTATATTTTAGCACAAAAGGTCCGATGTGTACATACTAAAAACACCAAGTAAACCTTCTTCTTTTCCAGGGACCCGTACCACATCACCTATGAACGTCAGAACGTCCGGACAAAGGACCCCAGTCCTCCAGTAGACAGAGAAAACATAAATCAAAATTTTATAACTATAACCGGTACGTCGGTCCCACACACCTTAACAACTCGGTGGGGAGATCAGTGTACGTTCTCGATTTTTTTTTTTTTTTTTTCAGTAGCTCACATAACTTTTACTGTCGAAACAATTCGAGGTTCTTGAAAAGGGATTTGATGAGTTCTAAATGTGGGACAGTGACTTAAAGAAATCTTTCCTCTTCTAATTTTCCTTTAGTTATAACCTTCTGGGAACTCTACAATACGAGGAGAGACCTCCAGTCACTTTCCGAGGTTAACCCATTATGACGAATGAAAAAGTTTATATGTTGACTCAAAACTTTTTAGGTCAGTGGACTTCTTGTCTGTGAGGTCGTGAAGAACTTTAATTTGACAGTCTTTTTTTTGTTTTTTGTTTTTGAAAGGAGGAGAAATTCTACCGTCCCTTATCCACTAGATCCCTCCTCCAGAAATCCCTAAGACTTTATAGTCTAAAAGGACAACGATGTCTTCCAAAAGTGAAGAAAGAAGGTCGGTCTAAAACCCCACTTACTTCAATCAAATTGAGAAAGTCACTCACACTCTCTCTCTTCAAATCCTCTCCATTCATGGTCAGAGTTTTCACAAAGCGGGTGAAACTATCGTAGTCTTCGAAAAGTCTCTATGAAAGTTTGGTGGGAATTACGGTACCGTGTCTTTACGACCCATTTTCCCTTTTACCGATTTTATGGTATACATGGAAGAGTGAAGGAGGAGAAAAAAAGGATGGACCACAAACTTTCTAACCGTAAAGACTTTGGTGTCTGTCACTTCACAGGACGACTCTCTTCAGTGCCAGATGGGGGAAGGGGGTGGGGTCAGGGAGAAATGTTTTCCGATAGAATTCTCAAGTAGAACTCTTCTGAACGTCACAGGGACCATAACCGACGTGTTCTTCGTCTCAAGACCCACCCCACTCCAACTCCCCTACAGTCGGTAAAGTAGGTACCAAGGTTCCGGATTCTTCTGTCAGTTTCGGTTTAGGTGACTCATGGGGTACAGAGACAACGAGTAAAAAAGGAGGGAAACTCAAAGGGGAAGGAAAGAATAAAAGGAAAAAGAACCTGTGTTTAGTTTTGGGGGTGGTGGTTCATAGGAGGTACGAGTAGGTATTCACGGGATGTCTGTCCCTCTCCAAACTTGGAGATTCACTATCCGGACCCTCCGGGGTCTGTAGAAATCCAGAGCCCCCAGAATGGACCCAGACAACGACGAAGTAGTGGGGACCACGACGACATCGAAAACACCCGAGAAGACACAATTCTCAACAGAAAGTAAGAAGAAAAGATTCGAGCACTCTTTGAAAACCTCCGCTGGATCAAACCCACCGTTTTCCTTTCCCAAAGACAACCACTCCCTTTGATCATTCCCTCCTCCCCACCGCTACAGACGTCTGTGAACGGGTCCCGAGACGTGACCCGGAGAAGACGGTCCCCTGTCGCCGACCAAGACCCTAGAGACCGACTTTGCCTCGTGAACGTCCCACGGTTCTAAAGTGACCCCCACCACACCACTCCTCCCTCCCTTCTTCCCTCCCTCCCTCTCTTTCTCTCTACCCTCGAACTAAAAATTTCTCTGGGGCTTTATTACCGAAGACATTCTCAGGTCCGTAAGTTTCTCCACACAAGTTCCTGTCCTCTCATAAGCACGGTTGCCCTTACAGAAAATACCATTTAATTGGAGCCAATTTACCTTATAAACAAGTTTCCCTTTGAGGTCATCAATTTCGACCATAATAGTCATCCCGAAGGTGCGTGGGTGGGGGGTGGGAAGTCTGGAACATTCTCCCACTCTTTTCCCTACGTCGTCTTACACGTTGTGTTTCACTACAAAACCCGAAAAAAGAAAAAAATTTAGATCCTACTCTAACGAATTTGTAAAGACTCTCTTTAATCATAAATAAGCCTAATTGGGCATGACAGTGAAGTAAAGAAAATAGATATTTCTGACAGTTGAAATAAGACCGAAAAGTTTTCCTTCTTTACTGGGTGTGTTTCCTTTAATTGCAACAGTCTTGGGCCTGATCTCCTAAGGCGAGGGTCACCCCACACGGGATTTCCCAATTGAGGCCCCCCAAAAGATTTAAAGGGGCTGAAATGGACAGAAGGTTCTTGGTTTCGAGGGGGGAGGTTGGGACCGGAGGAGCTGAGGGGGAGGAAGGGGTGGCGGAAAGAAGAAATCCGAGAACGAAATGCCCCCGACGTCGACCACCTGAACCGTCCGAGCGGAGTAATTCTCGCGAGAAACTTTTGCCTGACACAAACTCGTAAAGGGATTACTCCTGTCCTGCCCCAATTTTTCACTGGTAAAGTACCAACTGAACTTGGACGGATGAAAAGAACTACACAGCAACACTTTACGAACTACACCTATTGAGGGTGAGCCACTTCCTTTTTCAGTGATCAAGGAAGTTCAGGCGACCACCACCACCACCCCCCCCCCGCGCATTCTTTCCCCACCCTTCTCGCGTCTCTTGCTCTATCCTCTTTCAACTCCCCTTTTTTAGCTCTCCTTCGTTCGCTCTTTCTCCTTTCCCCTTAGTCCTCTTGGAGGTTTGCCGAGGTCTCGTGTCGACCTTCACCCCCGCCGGGGCGGGGGCCCGACCCCGGAAGCNCCCCCCCCCCGCGCATTCTTTCCCCACCCTTCTCGCGTCTCTTGCTCTATCCTCTTTCAACTCCCCTTTTTTAGCTCTCCTTCGTTCGCTTTTTCTCCTTTCCCCTTAGTCCTCTTGGAGGTTTGCCGAGGTCTCGTGTCGACCTTCACCCCCGCCGGGGCGGGGGCCCGACCCCGGAAGCTCACGGGAGGCCCCGGGGGCTCGATCCATCTGCGCATCGGGGACCGTGAGTGAAAAGGAGAGAGGTAACAGACGTGTCGGAAACGAAGGTGGAGAAGGGGTGGGTGGGGACCGGCTTTTGGCCTTAAACCCCCCGCCTCACACACACACATACACACACACACATACACACACACACGCGCGCGCGCGCGTCTTTCTCACGCTCCGTTTCGCAGCCGGAGGTGTAGAGGCTTTAGTTCAAGTAAGTGAGCCCCGGGCGCCGAGCGCCGCCCCACTCCCGCCCCGGAGCGCGCCCTCGCTCCGCCCGCGCCGCCGGAGACGTCCCGAGATCTCTGTGTGCGTGGGGCGAGCGCGCGCGCGGGCGGGCGGGGCGTCGGGGTCCGCGCGACGCCGGGGCGGGACGGACGTGGGGCCACCGCGCCCTCGGCGAAAGGCGGCCGCGGGGCCCGGGGCCCCTCCCCACCCCTAACCCTCACTCGGTCTGCTCAGCGCCCTCCTCCTGATCTTCCTCCTCCCGCGTCCTCCGCCGCCGCGCCGGGCTAGGAGGCCGAGGCTCGCTCCGGTGCACGTGGCCCGTGGGGGTTCCCTCCCGCCGTTTGGCGCCGCTCCGCGCGGCGAACACGCCTCGACGGGGCCCTACGCCCGGGCACGAACCCTCTGGGGCCTACCCGGGGCAAGGGTGGGCGCGGCCGCACGGGGTTGATAAATTCAGGTTCAAGCAAGTCGGTAGGGGGGAGGCAGAGGGGGAGGAGGAAAGTCGGCCGCCTTAGCCGCCTGGCGCGGACGGCGCCCACGCTCTCAGCCGCGGGGTCAGACCCGGGGCCCCGCCGGACCCACACTCCCTTAAAAGGTAAGCAAGGAAAGAGCCCGGGTCAAGCCGAGTCCCGAAGAGAATTGAGCCTCCAAGGGCGCCGAATTTCTCAGGCGTCGCTCGTGGCTTTATGGAAAAAGGTCCCGCCCAAAAGCCCCACACATGCACAACCCCCTTCCCGCGCCCTGAACGGGTTTCCCGCCTTACTAGTAAATAAATTTTAAATTTTTTTTCAACACCAAGATAACGTCACCATACTCTCGAAATTGTTTACTCACTCTCTCTCTCCCTCTCTTCGTTCTCCTCCTCCTCCTCCTTCCACCCCCCGCCCCCCACACCTCTCCGACCACGTTTTCCTTACGCGCAAACGTCCTCCTCCTCATTTCGCTACTAACACATTAATTTATTATTTTGTTAGGAATTCAGACTAAACCTCTCTCGAGCTCGCCCCAGGTCTCCCACCTTGGCCACTTAAAAAGTTGAAGGTTCAAAACGTTGCTTTCTTTCGCTCTCTCCCTCCCCTTTTTTTTCTCGGGTCTCGTCTTTCTCTCCTCAAACCTCGGCTCGCCCTCTCGCCCTAAATAGCAAACCCTAAAAAGTCCTCGCGCAAGGCTATGGGGGCCCGAGACCCGTCGGCGCCGTCGTCGTCGTCGTCGGAGGAGCGAGCCGGCCCAGTCTGCGCCCCGCTCCGCCCGCCGCCCGCCCGTCGGCCCGCACCTCAGCCGCGCCCGCCGCCGGCGACGTCGGCCCCTGGCGCGCGGCGCTTGGAGAAGGCGGGCCCTCTGGACGCGAGCGCGGGGGAGGGAGTGGGGCCGGAGACGGCCGAGGGGGTGGGTGGGGCGGGGGTGGGGCCGGGAGAGGGCGCGCGCGGGGCGGTGGGCGCGCGTGAGCGAGTGCGAGGGGGGAGCGCGTGTGTGTACCAGCCGAGCGCCGTTTCAAAGCGGACGCTAGCGGTGAGGCCCTAGGACGGCGTCACGAACCCCGACATTGGAACTTGAAAGGGTCGCACCACTGTGTAAGAGGAGCGAGAGGGAGGGCGGGAGAGAGGACGCGGGGGGAGGGGCGGAAAAAATTTTTTCGTAAAGTGGTGGTTGGTGGTGGGGTTAGGCTGGGTGTGGCTTGGAAGCGCGTGGGGGATCGGGGGTTGTTGTTGTTGTTGTTGTTGACGTTTTGTCTTTTGTTTGGGGTTTGGGTCCGCTTTTCGTCGGTCGTGGCCGCCGCCGCCGCCGCCGGAGCCGCTCGTGCCGGTCGCGCGAGCCTGACGTCCTCCCAATTTTCACATCTAACCTAAAGTGGGGCCCTTTAGATCGTGCGGCTCACTTGAACTTAGAAACCGATAAATTCCTCCTGACCCAAACAACACTTCAACGCCACTAGGTCGCGTCTCGGGACAGGACTAACTAGCGTAGCGCCCCGAGTCTACTGACATTTTACTTATCTACTTAAAGAACGAAGAGCTTCTAAAAGAACCCGTAGAGGCCCTTTCACGCAAAATTCCGCTTCAGTACTACATAAGAGGGTAGACAGAGTGAGTCCATGTACAGAGTCAGCGAGAGAGCTCGAAAGAGAAATCGAGCTTTACGGAAACAAAACAACGAGAGCAGGCGCCTGTTGATTACCAAAATCAATTGGAGGCGTGTGGGGCCATTGGGTCGTCGTCTTCACCAGGCCTCAACGCCGCCCCAAACGTCCCGCCGTGGTGTCGGCCGCTCGCCGGGGATCGAGTGTTAGTGGTACGCGCGGGTCGGGCCGTGCGACCCGTGCCTCTCGCCCACGGGCGCACGACGGTCTCGCCGACCCGGCCCGCTCCGGCGGTCCCTACCCGTCCCGGGCCCGGGCGCTCTCGATCGGGCGGACGCCGGGGACCTCACGAACGACGCGGGGACGGGTCCCACAGACGACGGAGAAAACCAACGAACGCGCGACTCCACCTGAGGCCGAAATCTCTTCGAAACCCCCCGCCCCCCCCCATGACTCGGAATTATTTGTTCGTCACTTGAACCCGCTTCCCTGAGGTCATCCTCAGGAACACCCGCGGAGACCTGAGGCGACGTCCGTCACCCGCCCTCTGCTTCGCTCAGCTTCCAACACCAGGCCCCTGGTAAGGAAACGAATTAAACCCCTAGACTTTGAGATCAGGTAGCGCTAGGCGTGAAACTCCAAAGGTCACTAGTACGGTGTTTCCGCTAGATCTGCACCTGAGCTCGATCAACCAGCCCTACTTTCAATTTCCTGAAAATTTTGTACGAGTAAAACACCTCTGGACAAGTAAACTGCTATAACCCCGCATCCAATCTTTCATTACGACCTTTTCATTCCAGTAAAAGTTTTTAAGTGAAACTTTTAACAGGATTCTAAAGTCCATGTCACAATACTTTATTTTATAACCGAAATATGAAAATGTCCTTGTGTTAAATGTATTAAAATTTGGCTAGCCAGTTTACCTTTTCACCTCTCTCCCTTGTCTGAATGGACCCCCGCCGAAAGTAGCGACGGGTCGATTGATTCGTTGACTGCTTGATTGATTTATAGAATCGGATCTCAACAATAAACTTCGTCATAAAATTTGGAGATTTCCACACCCTCTCAACTGACGTCGAAAATCCTCCGATACGGTGCTAATCATTAACTATTGGCAAAAGAAACTGTAACCGAATTTTTGATATTTATCAAATTCTTCACAGGGGATCAAAATCCACACAATGTTCAAAATTTTTTAGGTCATAGTACTACTACGCAAAACCATTACCTGTTTACTAATTCTAAAGTTAACATACTGTTAATCTTCGGTAACACTAAGTTTTCCTGACTCCGTAAGTATTTAACACTTACTTCTACTTTTGTTACTATTCCGAATAAGTCACTAACCTATGTCAGGACATCGAAAAACCGACTGTGTAAAAAATAACAAATATAAAACAAACCGTAGACTCACACTAATTGAATCTATACCGATAAAAGTCGTTTATTTGTACGTGAAATTAAATTGTTTTGACCTTTTCTACTCAACGACTGGATAAACATAAAAATTCCGACACTTATTACCGGTCATTTATACCAGTACTTTGACAAAGTCCATATTGCTTAACGGAAGTCAACGTTTTCAATGGAAAGTATAATGGGTAGTCGTCCTAAAAAAGGAGAAAGACCATTTGGTGTAGGTAAACTATAATAAAAATGTAATAACTTCGTATCAAGTTTATTTTGTTTAACTCCATTCGAAAAGTGTACGTTTCACGACGTGATGAACGAGAGTGGACACTTACTAACAAAAAGACATAACCAAGTATAACGGTCGTAGCTGAAAAGTCTTTGTAACGATCGCTAATGTAACGTACAAACCAAAGGAGATCTATACTTAGCTTTTCAGTGATCGAAATAGATTTAAACACATTCAATTTTTATTATAACATCGTAGCACTGTATACCTTATAATCCTCGTACATGTCATATCAGTAAGCTGACAGGATAATCATAAGTCCCTATGTATGAATGGTTGTGATTAAGTACTACTGACTATAAGAGATGACAAAATTATTACATTTAGATCCAACTGTATAACTTTGACAAAACCCCTAAATTCCGGATCTAATCTTCTTTTTAAAATCGAAATTTTAAGAGGGAAATTATAGACACACTGAAATATCTATCACATTCCACAACGTCTTCATCATAATTGTTACGATAAAACTATAGTCTGGTCATCAAATCAAAACATAATATCCTTGAATTATCGACATCGTTTTGTAAAAAATCCTAATACATTTATGTTTTATCTCTTTGTAAGAATTAACTAACTTTTGAAACGTTTCACGAAAGCAACAACGATATTCTATAGATCCGAAATCTTTCTTCAAAGTTTTCTCCGATACCAACTATAAATAGTTTCACAATAAGTTTTAATAGTCATATACCTATATTTAGACATAAAAATGTAGTCATACTTAGTCTACATTTTTCTTTTAATTCGTAGTATATCCTAAAACATAAACGAAAACGATTTTTATTACATTTGGGAATTATTACATTGAAAGTGAACCTTACTAACATAACTTAAAAAAAATAAAGTGATAAAAAGTCCAAGACTTCCATGTAAATATTTTTACCAAATAACAATTTATCGTCACGAGGTTCTTGTAGATCATAAATAAGAAGATGGAGATATAACCAGATTAAAAGGTAGGGAAAGTACCTCTGGTGACAAAACACTTCTTTTTATTTATAAAGGTCACCTTAATACTGATAAATGAAAATATAAACTTTAAACATTGATCCAACAAATAGTCAAATCAAATTATTTTCTTCAAACTTTTCTCTTTCTTAATGACTTACGGTTACACAAAATTATTTTTAAGACGTTCTCGTTCCACCGGATAATAGAATCGTATCTCTGTAATCTATAATCGAATGAATTTACGAAACGAAAGAATTTTTTTGTTAAAAGTATCAACAAATATCACAATAACACTATTGGACAATTAATCCTGTAAACTTATGGAATTAGTAAAAAAACTACTTCTGTTCAATGATACGAAGTATATCTACGGTAAGTTTTAGTGATGTCTATATAATGTTGAGTCGTAATCTTTTGTTAGTATGAACCCTCTACCATGAAATCAGTACAATTATGTTTTTATGTACACTGAATAACTTTTTGAGATGAATGGTAAAAAACTCCTATAGAAGCACAGTCTTCATTCGCAAAATCAACTTTCCTTAAGCGTATTATCATTTCGGGACTTTCTATAAACATTCCGCTGACACCTGAGTCTTTCAAACGACGAAGATAAATAGTTTTCTTTTTTTGATACAAAATTTTGTAATGAACCGTCGTAACCGTTGTTCGATTTCCGTTGGAATTTTTTCGTCAGTCACAAAATACACGCAAACGATTCTTTAAGATTCAAATTCGGGAGCCACAACGTAAAACCAACAAATTTTATTCAACAAGTCTAAAACTTTAGATAATGTACTATCTACTAATCTTTGAGTTTGTTTACACTAGTTTCAATATAAACTTCAGAAATATTCTTTTACTTTACAATGACTTGTATCATGAATTCCTATTTTCATGAACTCTCAATGGTGTAACGAATTATAGACAATTTTATTATGACGTAAAATTTTATTTTATTTATTTTATTATGACGTTCCCATCTCACTCACTCTGTTTCGAGAAGGGTAGCGTACATGAGAAATACTAAAGTTCCAAAATCAAACACTCATATATATACACCCAAAAATTTAGTATAGTTATTTAGTATCCTCTTCAATCTAATATCCTTCACTCAAGGGTTTCGTACTCAGGTGTAAAGGAGCTCGTCCCAAAGGAGAACGTATATAAAGATTCCCTCTATTTGTTTCAAAAACATCAATGTCACTTGCGACTTTCGTACCGTAATCTTTCACATACCTCTATCCCTCCAGAATAGTACCCGACACCAACGACACTCGTCCCGACGGAAGGGTGTGTTTCTTGTCTAACACCAAATTGAGAAAGGTACCGGATCAAATTACACGAGCGTATCATTGACTTAACAAGTTCAGAGACGACCTTTGATGACTAGCCAAATTACTAAAGGAGATACCGTAAACCAATACGGAGTACGACACTACATTAGTAGGTGTAAGACATAACAATATTTTAAAACTAAATCCGACTAGGACGAGAGCCTTGTAAAGTGCCGTTATACAATTTTGTGAACTTTTAACGTAATAACTAGCCTACCCTACATATTGAGAAGACCTAGGCTTGATATCTGACGCTTGTACGGCGTTAGAAATTGTAACTTTGACTTATACTAGAACTTTTACTTAAGCATTGAGATACCCTCAAACCCCCGTAGAAGAAACAATCTCAGTAAGTACTATGAAAGTAGTAAAAATGGACTACCTTAAGTAGTCTGACGACTAATCTATCTTAAATAAGGTATATCAAGTCCCACTGGTCATGATCCGACAGTTAAGATTGAACCCTATATTCAGCAATCTCTTTCAATAAAACGCCAACTCCACTGCTATGTCAGTGCTCTTTTCACCGGCACCACCTTCAAGAGTAAACAAAGTCTAGACCGGAGTGACGGGTGAATGTCACACGTGCGGACCTACAATTCGAGAAAGAGCCTTGTCATTATCCGGACTCGAATCCTCTGTCCAAGATGGATACCGTCCTTCATTACTTTGTGACTGACGAAACCCTTCATCGAACTTTATTGACATCCACGTCTAATAGACGGTGAGGATCGACGGATAGACGGAATGTTTTCCGAACCTACTTTGTCCGTCCTTTCTGCGTCCTCGGATTCCACTTGGTGAATTAAGTGATCTGCCCTAGAGAGGTGCACGTCTAAGTGTTCGGGTACGTATACACGTGGGTGTCGGGACAGGCTCTTAAGTCTTCACATCGTTTACTTAACATAACTAAGGTGTTTTCGTCCCTCACTGGACGTCACGTGAGGACCACAGTGGGACGGTGGCGTACGTCTCTGTGTTTCTTACATTTCAACCACGGTTCAACGGTAAAAAGTAACAAGTGGAGTCTAACTAAAAATTCCCAAACTCTTATTAACGGTATGAGTACACTAGTCAATTTGTTTAATTGACTGAGTCACCCCGAAGTCTAAGATATCCTTCTCGACGACCTTCTTGTAGACTCAGTTAAGACAAAAGTTGAAATCTTTGAAAATAAATTTTTACGTTCTCACACAGACACCTAGACACTCTCTCATTCTCGCACGTACGCACATAAAAAAAAAAACACACACATACACACACAACCCCCGATCACAACGACCACCTCCCTCCCTTACACGACGAGGTTCATACCTTTGGAAGACAAGCCCTGTGGCTATGCTGTTCGACACAGGAAACGGGTGAAAGGGAGTGGCATATGGTCAAAGAGATCAATGGTGAGGACCTTACCACGACAAAGTCACAACCTTACAACCTGCAAACTATTCTTTTACCTAGTTCAAATTACCGCGTACGAGAAACACGGTGGTCGTCGGAGAACGACTCTCGTACGAGGTTTTCGCCCTTGACACACCGTAATGTGACTCGTAGATATACGAAACACAAAGACACGGTGTCTCTTCTCTTTACTTGACACGGTAGCGAGGACGGAAGACTTGTCGAGACGAGGCTAATTTTTTTTTTTGAGTGACACAAGAAACATTTTACCATGACGAATCACAATCAACCAGTTCATTTATAAATTTATAACTTAATCCACGGTTCGTGGAACCAACGAATGCAAAATTTCTTATATCCTACGTACCACCCTTACTCCCCCTACCCCGGTCTCACCTTTATGTTTGTACTTAGAAATAAGGAAAAAAAAAAAAAAAATCCTCCCTCTTAGTTGGACACTCAGAACCACCTTTTCCCCGTCGAACCGTATGAAATAAAAGAAGACCAGGACGATAAAACTATTAAAATTTATTCTTTTCTTACAATAAAAATACACATTGAAGACCATGACTTAACCCTTACCCAACACCAGACTACCAAACCTCGGAAATGGTTTGATTTGACTGGCACATACAGAACAAAAAGGGGGAGTAGAAGGTGTCCTACTTAAAGTGGGTAAGTAGCTCCGTGATGAAGGTGTGCAGGCACGTTAGCGGATATGAACCAAGTTGGACGTCCGAGCCTTTGCGTTCATGAAATTTTTCGTGCTCTTCGCTTACAGTTTTCTACTTCTTTCTCGTCAGTTTCTACTCGAAGAGTCGCTTTTCGGACTTTAGTTTGTCTTCACCCGTAGGTCCGAGGACCGGTTTGACGCGTTTCTATAGGCGGTCCTCATGGCTCTCCTGAAACACGAGTGGCACTGACCGTTCTTCGTGGGCACGACACAGAATAGGTTAGGACTGGTCTTCCCATTCTAATCCTCTTAGCTGACGGACGCTGTCCGTCTGTTTCAGACCGCAGACCTAGATCAGTACCACTAGGACAAGTTTCCGTAGGGGAACCTTTCATGGCTACCTCTCGCCGAGTACTTTAGGGGTGTAACGTGTTTGGGTCGTGAAACACAGGTCGGTGTAGTATAGTGTCATAGTCAATTCCTCGAACTAAACAAAAACCGTATGATGCACGTCCTCGTTCCATCCTCGTCTAACAAGAAAGAAGATCGGGCCGTGTGTAACGGGCGTCTGGGGTGCGTGTCTCGTGGACCGAACCCAATCTACCAGGACCTCCGGGGATCCAGAGAACAAGTGGACTAGACCCCTCTCACCGTACGGGGACAAGGAGGTGAGCGAACAGGTGACGGTACACGTTCGGTACCTTTATGTGTACCTCGAAAGGATGGACCTATCCGCACCTATAAATTTCTGGTGTTTCTCTACGCAAAAGTCTACAGAAACTTTATTATGTGGAAAAGTTTCTGTGTCTTATTAGACTTCTGATATCAACTAATGTGAAACGAGAAACAGGAGCCGATGTAAGAAATGTAGATCAGTAGAAAACGGTCAAACTTTTACATTGAACTAAATACTTATCAGTTTGACAAGAAATTGTCAGAAACATAATCGAAGGATTGCTCCATCTACTTGAAACAAGTGCTTAGATCACGATGACGTGACTTTTTATCTTACTTGTAAAGGATAATGTCTTACGAATTCTATCGGTCATAGTCTTTCATATAGAATACGTCTGAATCTAAATAAATTAAATTTATAAAGATAGTTGTGGATGAAAACTAACACATTATAAGCGACATCTAATTTGCCTAATATCCAGAACAAATTTATTAAATACAAGATTATAAGAGGGTCTCACTAAACCCTTGTGAATTATGACAGGCAAATGAACTTACATTTAAGTACTTTGAATGGTTCCTCTCTTCAGCGTCGAGAGGAATCTCTTGTTTTTGTCTTTCATCTGACCAATGCGACCAAATTTTATTTAGAGTTTTTCTTACATCTTTGGCGTATGGTATGGATAAAATTTTTTAGGAACTATTTCTCTCACCCCACTTACAACGGACTTATTAAATTTTTATCCACTATAAAAAACGACTCACAAAAGACCCGAGTACTTTATACAAATAATAAAAATAAAAAGAATTATATAAAAGAAATTCCTCCACTCTTAAAGAAATGAAGTTTATTTAAATAGCTATATACAACTACACGAACATAATCGTTGTCAGGTATCATTTTGTAATTTTTTTTTAGATGACTTTCACCTGACATCAAATTAGATGGTATCAACCACCATGTAAAGAATTGAACCGGTCCACCATCCCTTTCACCGGACGTCTATCGGTCCACCGTCTACCAATAGACTACAAACAATACATTCACACCCTATATCAGTTAACATACTTGAAGTAGTAGGGTTTTATATTTTATAGTCTCAATGAAAACTGAGTCTTTAGATCCATAATAATACACAAAAAAAAGAAATGTAAAGGAACCATATCAAAATCTCTATACGAATTTTCAATCGATTTGTAAAGATCAAACTAAAATTTATTACCACGAACTCTAGTATATAAACCTTTATAAGAAAAAAATTTATTTTCTGACGTATATGATAAAGATATACAAATTTTCAATTTCAACTTCATTACTACCAAACCCCTTTTTTCACAAAAAAGGGACACACAGGATTTTATTTTTGAGTAATCGTGTACTGTGAAAACTAACTGTCGACAGATTCTCCACTGTAATATTCCACCCGGCATATATACACAACCTAACTGACATTTACACAACATTGAGACAGTACTTTCAGTTCTGACCTTCATTTCAAAATCTTTCACCCAATACATTGAAAAATCACGTCCCTCTCTTCTAAACGTTCGTGGAGTGACGACGAACGTAAAATTGAACGAACTTCCGACAAGGAACTCCACACGTGTGTACATGTGAGTGAGGACCCCGTCCGCCGGTTGACAGAATCAACTACTTGACTGTTATTTCTTGTATAGGAAACCTAGACCCTTCTATCTAACTTCTTTCTTTTTCACGTATTTACGGAAGACGTAATTTGGTAGCCAACACTATCAGTATTTCAAAATTCATTGAGAACCTCTGGTGTAAAAGTCTATTTTTTAAGTAAAACAACAACAAAACTCAGAGTAAAACTTTTGGAAAGTAATAGAATGTGACACGTGGATTAAATATAGAAGACAATGAACACTTATGTAGTATAGAAATATTATAGACTACCGCGAAAGAAACTTTTTCAGTGTAGTTCTACGAAGACACAAAAGGGAAATTTTTTAAAAAAGGAAACCAGTTTACATCTAATTAATGTATAAAAACACCACGCCAACCAACTTCTCCCGTAAAATTTTTTGATTAGACATCAGTTAGTCTCTCGACGTATAGAGGGTAGCACTGAAAAATGAAGAGGAGATTCACGTACCTTTGGGTGAATTCAGATACAATAATTAGTCCATTTCTTCATATTTCTTTTTGTGTTCTCTTTTAAGTCTTTTCTTTTTACATTATAAACGTTTCTTACTCGTTGTCTTAATGGAAAGGGGGGAAAAAAGAAAGAAAGGGGTGAAGATTTGCTGACCCTCCTTTTGTACTCTTTCTTGTCTCTCTTACGGTTTCTACCAACGGTGACCGTGGTCCTAACCGTAGCCTGGGAGAAACAAATCGAGTCCTACGGACACTAAACAATCAACCGTAGGCGTAACGTCACACCTCACTACAATGTTATATAACTGTTAAAGGTCTAGATCTTTACAGTTATCAGGAGAACCAATAAATGTGTTCTAGTGTTTGACGTATAGAAGACCTCTTACTTTATTTCTGGTCGTTTATTATTTCAAGTAACAACTGGTTGAAGGATACGAAAAAGGGAGAAAGAGAAAACCAAGTTGGGTGTGAAAATAAATAAAAAAAAAGTACGGGTCGTCGAAGTCAGAGTAGATAAAAAAACTTTACACCTTTCTCAATGATCTCGAAACTGTGTTCGATATCACGATGTAGACGTAGACTATGTCAAAACCCCTCTTACATACGTAAAACTTTAGTAAAGACTATATATCAAGTAATCTGAAAACGTAGGGTACCGGCGTCCCGTCCTAAAGGAAATTTCGCTTTAGAGAAACAATAAGTCGGAGAGGACACGGATCTCAGACCAACTGGCGTTAAATCAGGTAAAAAGATAACGAGATACAAATCCTTTCTCAGTATAAGTTATATCAGTAAGTAATTTACTACGATGGGGGTGAAATGGATTTTATGTGTGTAGTACACCCTCAGGGACGTAAATTTAGGTATTTTAGTAAACTGCCATAACTAAGTCTCCCGACGCGAAGCCGACAAAGCAACGATGTTCTTGGCGGTAAAACAAACACTTCACGGTCCGCTCCCCCTTTTTTTTCCGTCTGTGACACGACCTACGGTTATTGCCAACGGTCACCGTGGCTCCAACCGTAGTCTGGGAGAAACAGATCAACGACTTACGGAAACTAAGCAACCAACCGTAGGCGTAACGTCACCCGTGTGACCTTTCAAAAACTGTTAGGGACTTACTTTCGACGAACGAACGAACGACGTCGTTTGGAATCGACTATCTTTTGGGAAGGAAAATAAAAATAAAAAAAGCCAAAGGAAAAAAAGAAAAATTCTACTACTGGCTACTTTCCTTTTTTCGAGATTGCACAGGAGATAAAAAGGGTTCTATAATTTCTACAGGTCACTAAGAACCCGTCCACGATGGATAAGGGGTATAACAGAAACAATAACGGAAGAACTTTCGTTTCGTTTTTTTTTTTTTGTTTTTTTGTTTTTTTTGGTTTTTGGTCCGTCCGGAACGTGTCCTGTGGAAGAGCCCTGTCTTCACATGACATCCTACGGACCACACGAGACCCTTCCCACACCTCCCGATCGACCGACGTCACTGTACCTTACGTGAACGGTCCTGACTGACACCGTCAGTGTAGTGACGAATAAAGAATCCGTTAAAGATCAAGGAAGTCAAAGATGTGAAGGTTTAAAATATCATTCGGTAACTCTCCTGTAAACAAAAAAAAGATCAATACACATCATTCATCATTACACATTGTCACATTTACGATTTTTTTTTTTTTATTCTTTACTCTCTTGGAAACACTCCTTTGTACTGTGGTCCTTCTGGTTGTTTTTCCGGTTTTATTAAAACCAACTTCAAAGAGCCTATCAAACGGACTTGTAACTAAAGGTCAATTGGTATAAATAGAGTAATTAATTAGTCTTCCTAATCGTCCGACGTGTCTTCCTTCAGACCGGACACCTTCGGAACTCATCGGTCAGACACAGGACAGACTTCCCCTTTTTCCGTCCCTCCCCACCCGTTCCACCCGACCCGAAAGAGACTCCCTTCTCGAAACTTCTTTCTTCAAAGCTCTAGAGTTCTCTCTCATTGACAACAGTACTTAAACGGTCTAAGCTCAAAGTTGAGTCGGACTGACCAAAAACTTGACATGAAACGTGAGGACAATTTGTACAAAACCTCACGATCTCTCTACGGGCCTTGGAATACCGAGAGTACTCTCTTCTCAAAGGCAAAATCGAACCACCTTAGGAATTTTAACACCTACCGTTGAAGACAACAAAATAACCATTTACTATACTATTAGTTGCATGTAAAACTTCAACACTTTTTTACACTGAACAAATGTCCCCCTCAACATTAGTAATAATAACACAAACTTTGTCTTAGGAAGGGCCAACAGTGTATAATAATCTCTCCTTCGATTACGATTGTTAACAGAAGGAGGGAGTCAATGACTGAAACTCTTAAGAAACCCCATTGTTAACAATAAAAAAATTACTTTTCGAATTCATCTATTAACAAACGTTCAACTGTCGTATAAAATGGTAAAATTATTTAAAACGAAGTAAACGTCTATAAAGGGTGATGTCCCTTTTACTTCGAAAGTATTAAACAATTGTACTCCGACGAGAGGTCCTACTAAACCACACGAATGTAACACTTTACGAGTCTTTCGTACTGCAAACATACGTACAAACTAAATCCCCTTGGGACAATTCAAAAGCGTAGATCTTAGGACAGGAACTGACTTGAGTACTTGAGACACGTGCAAACAAACGTAAGACCGAGAGCGTGTTAAGCGGTCTATTTCTTCCCGAGAATGACCGTACAGAACGAGGATCCGAATTACTCTGGAAACACCCTTGTGTATAACATTCTATTCTATGAATCGTTAAAAGAGCGACTATTCCTCTTTTGTGTTAGGCTCTCCGGTCTTCAAGCGGGAGAACCGGTACTACAAGGGCGGGATTCTATCAAAACGACCTGTCAAGTTCTCAATTTGAGACTCCGGGGTCAACGGTCGACCCTTTCGAACCGTAGACACAAGACTACACCGTTTGATTCGAGAACGTAACGAGAAGTATACTAGAGTGAAAAGTTTCCCTTTCCCCTCTCTCTCTCTTTATCTCTTTCTTTACCTCCCTCCCTCTCTCTCCATATAAACAACATAGTTAATACTAAAAATCCATAAATTTTTCATCTACTGGTAGGTCAAAGACCTCCGTCGTTTCTAGTTATTTTGTGGGACAACTGTCGAAATCCACAGAGAGGGGTGGAATAAGGAAGAGTGGTATATGTGTCGTGACGTATAGAACACTATTTTTTTTTTATAAGTTGATCTAATACACAAATCTAAAAATCTAAATCACGTGAGACGAAGAACCCACCCTTTTATTGAGGTATACGTTTCCTTGGTTTTACTACAAGTAAAAAGTCCTTATGACCAATAAACTTTGTCACGTTATTGTCCTCTACTACCAATCCAGAAGGTCTCCCACGAGGGATTGTCTATTTCTTACTCACGGATACCCGGGTCGACCCGTCCTCGGTGACTTCCTCTGGAACCGAAGTCCGAAGTCAAGAACTTTCAAAGACAAAATATTCACCACAGACTCTCCAGACAGGTGGGTATCCACATGATATCTAAAGTATCCCAAAAATAAATGAAAGAGTAAGAAGGGATTTAAACCTTAAATGCTCCTTTGACGGTTTTCCTTTAATTTCAAAATTAGGTGGTAATTGAAAAAGGAGAATTCAAACCGTGATATTAAACCTTGTTGTCAGGTTCTATAGATGGATCATTACAGACAGAGGAGTATTTGAAAGTAAGACGAGCTAACTTGACTTTTTGATCTGGTTACCCGAATTCTTTGACAAAATACTGTGAGACTGAGAACGGTAGGGACGGCTGGTCAACCTTAAAGTCGGGGACTTCTCCCTCCCTGAGTTACTCTTCGACTCGGTCTTAATAGACCTCGACAATTTTCAACTCTCTTCAAAAGACAGTAGAGTCACCGAATGTACGATTGGCTGAAATATTAGACTCCCGAGTAATGACGAAACAACCTTCCAATTCCAAAAATCTCTCACCTTTATCGGATACTCAACGAGGAATTTTATCCCTTAAGGATGTATGGACTTTTTCTATCCGTTTCCGTTCCCACTAGGGACCCAGACTTTGACTGAAACCCACCTTCGCAGAGAAGTCGACTACTTTCTCACCTAAAAGATCAAACTTCAACTCCTTTCAAACTGAACACTGTGAGCTCCTCAGACAATCAGACAAACGACACTGTCTCTTTTACTAGTCAACTACAACACAAGTTTCGTTTCAAAAGGTCGGAAAGAAGGAAGACAGGAACACAGTCTCCTTATTAAAATCTTTAGAGTCTCTTGATCACCAATACACTACCCTTTGCACGCAAGCCATCGTGAGGAGATGCGGTTCGTCTCGGTCTCCCCTCGAAGGAGAAGTTCGAGTGAAAAAGAGGCCGTTACACCACACAGTAGAGTAAAATTTTATGTAAGAACCCAGGAACTTGAGATTACTACACTACACCAATTAAAGTGACTTAAGACAACAACCCTAAATCGCATCTCTTATTTAGTGACGTGACGTCTCTTGAACGCTTGCAATTCACGCACAGAACCTCCTTCCTCAGACACCCTAATCAAACACAATCTGACCTACAATGTCCTACACTCCGATTACCCTGAACTTACGAACCCGTAAAACCAACAATATAATAAGTCTTTTAACCTTATTTACTGGTGGTCAATTGGTTACTCCACTTTTCTGGAACTCCGACTTAACTTCCGGTGTGTATGTTCTTTTTTTTTTAGAAGTCTTTAAATATAGTTCGTTACAAGATTCTCACCTTACGTTTAATAAAAACGTGTATTTATATAACATATATTATTTTGTCAATCTATGTGTATAAGAGTGACAAATACTACTATCAAATTTGTCCTATCGTAACTACTTAGTGTCTACTTAATTTCTTGAGACTTATTTCTGATATATTAACTTTTATACCCCACTACCTACTTCATTAAAATGATCGACTCTCAACGGACCTCCAACAAATAAAAGTCTTAGGGTAAAATTCCGTCAAGTCTCGTACATCATTCAATACCTACTTCTTGTTTAGTCAACTTTTACCCTAAACAAATTTGTTCGTGTTTTTTCCTTTTATTCTTAACGGAAACTCTTTTTTAAGGAATTTATATAACCTTAAAAATTTTAAGTCCAATCGAAGTTGAGGTACAGAGTTTCATCTTTTAAGTCATTTATCATAACTTAACTTAATATATTATGGACACAGAGGTTGTTTTGACGTGTTTTCGTAAATTATTGGTAGTCAAGTACAACACTGTGATGATATGATACGTCGTACTTCGACTTCTGAAAAATAAAATTCGAAGTCAAAAAGTTTTGAGTATAACATTTTTTCATGTACCTCTTTCAATGACAACAATTGTCCCTTACCATCTCGAATCCTGTTTTTAGACTAGTACCCGTGTCTACAATCCTACCAATAAACTTTATCCCATATAAGACATTAAGTACACTCATCCCCTAATGTAAATACAGGTACAATTATTGTGCTCATACAGTTATACTTCAGATACGGGGAGATAATCACTTAAGATTTCACACTTTTTACAAGGACGAATCCTGTTGAACATAAAATAATAAGACTGTAGACGTCAAAGACCTACCTAATGGAATTTAAACGATACGATACAATTTTCGGAACAAAATACTCCAGCCAGAGTCGAAGACCGGAACCACAGTCCTTGGGACGATGCACTACGTTGAACGGAACAATCCAAATTAACTGGTTTCGACTACACAATTTTGTTAAGTAAACACGACATTGAATACGGGACCGATTCAACGATGGACTTAGGAAACTGGAACTGAACAGACCCAGTACTTTACCGACGTTCGACAAACTGGAAAGATAACACATCATTACAGTGACAAAGGAGAATAAGAAAATACCATTATCGACTGTTTTTCGGGGTCGGGACTGAAATGTGGGGTCACCTAAGGTCCGCAGGGGAGACGTCGTCGGTGCAGAAGACAAACTGTACCAGATCGACATCTTCACTGAAAGAAAACAAACGACTCTCGCTACCCTTGTTTAAACGTCGGGAGTAACGAGGTCCTTCACCCCCTAGAAACCCGTAAATCTCTTTAAACTTAAGGAAGACGAATCTACAAGTCAAAAGCACAAAATACTAATAAGTATAGTGGTTCATGGATGGGGGAGAGAAGGCTCCAACCGAAAAGTCGAAAAATATAAATACCAAAGGAATTATTAATGAAAAGTTGTAAAAGTCGACAATGTTATTTTTATGAAATAACAGTGATATATCCCATTTTGACCATTTGAATCAGTACGAAACCCAATCACATCCAGGATTTTACTGACTGAAACTTTGAAGTGGAGAATTTGAACAGACCGTAACCTTTTTCGACATATGATTTGTACATCCTAATCTTGTTTAAAAATTCTTGACTCTCAGTACAAAATTGAAATATATCAGGTAGAATATCAAAATCCCCTCTGGATAAGAATACTGAATCTACCGATATAAAGTTTTGTAATCACTTGGTAATCATTTAAACTTCAAAAAGAAAGAAACCCCTGTAAACGGTTGTACACTTTAAGTTACAAATAAAGTTGCTTATAATTTAAAAAAGGGGGCAGAAATACTTTGTGAGGATACGTTTTTATCTCTTAAAATGGAGACAAGAGAAGGCTTCGTCACTTTATTAAAATAAAAATTTTATAACCTTTACGGAAGATTTTACAATTTTGTGTCTATAAAAATAGGATGGTTTAAAAAGAAACGGTTTATACTGTAACATCAAGTACTAAAAAAAAGGATATAAACGGTCTAATTTATAAATTTTAGGTTCGACAATGTAGAATAAAAATTTAATAATCTCCTTCTCTCCTTCAAATTCAATCTTACACGTAAAGGAATGAGCACACAGGGTATGACAAATAGGTACACACACCTCTGTGACCGTCTACCCTCTGTCACACCGGGTCCGTGATCTTGGAACCCTTTTCCGCACACTAAAAAGATAAGGGTAAAAATTTTATAGACTTTACCGTCCACTCTTCCAAAAAGAAAAAGAACTAAGAACGACAAAATTTACTAAAAAAAGGGGGGTCCTTACAAGTGTCTTAGTTCCTTAAATTTACGAAAAGTCGTAACACAACTATTAGGTCGTAGGAGTCTGGGTTCCTTCCTCCCACTTACTTTTTTAGACCAAAATCAGTTCTCGGAGTCAAAGAGAAAGGACAGGGTATTTTAGATTAGATCTGAACTTTCGTGGAGAGTCTGGAAAGACGAGTAAGTCACCACAGAGTCGTCATCTCGGTTTTATCTTAACTCAACCCTACACCAATCACCCGATTAGCCAGTATACGTCACCCTGACACCACGTTCTTGTCGCCTGGTCGGGGGTTCCCAAATTTTTTACAGACGCTAAAGAAGGTCTTTAGACGGAGTCAAGGAGGTGACTTTACTAAATATTGTCTAGAGTCGACGACTCGATTTCTCTCCTTCAAGGACCTAGAACCCATTAACTACACACACACACAAACACAGAGCGTCTCAACTTCACTTACGTCTCCCTTTTTTTTCCTGTCGAGTCTAGAACGCCCTTCCCACCAAGTAAGTATCCAACTTCCCATTTATTGTATGGTAAATTTTATAAGCCAATCGAAATCTTAAACCTAAGGAAGTCTCAACTCGTATAGAGGGAAGAAGGACCGAAAATCAAAAGTATCTCGTGTCCTTTTATTCACGTAATTAGTCTGTAAAGTAAGACCAAAACTAAGATGAGAAGTAGTCGAAATCACTGGAACCGATTCAGTGAGTTCGAGGTACACGGAACCAAAAGACAAAACATTTTACCCCAATCCTACGGATGAAGTGTCCTGACAAAATCCCAATGTACTTCATTAAGTGTATTCATTTTCGATATTACAATCATTCTCATTACTAACGAGATATATTTCGTTGTACCGTATTCCATCTGTGGATCTCTTTTATGGGTCGACACTTCTCTTACCCAATCCGCAACGACGTACCCGAACAGTCAATCAAACCCACATAGAGTCCACTATTCTGTAAGGTTCCTCTTTTACTTTCAGGACTCATGTCACCACACATATCTATAAACAATCATCCACGTACTCTAATTGATCAACACACACCCAAAATCTAATCAAATTTAATCTTAATGACACAGTCTTTTCCGCTACCGTAGGGTGAGGTCATGAGAACGGACCTTTTAGGTACCTGCCTCCTCGGACCACCCGACGTCAGGTACCCCAGCGCTTCTCAACCTGTGCTGACTCGCTGAAGGGAAAGTGAAAAGGGAAAGTACGTAACCTCTTCCTTTACCGTTGGGTGAGGTCACAAGAACGGACCTCTTAGGGTCCCTGTCCCCTCGGACCACCCGACGGCAGATACCCCAGTGTGTCTCAACCTGTGTTGACTTCAATGAATCGTCATCGTCGTCGTCTTAATCACATATCAAAGTCGTCAGAAAATACAGTCTGAATGGTCTGTCAATTAAAGAACTAGTTAGATCCTTAGTAACTTTCCTTCCTCAATAAAATAATCATCGACAACCTCATTTATTGAAACACAGTCTACTTCCCATAGGATCCTTCAAGAACATAACTATTAAGTAACGTGAGGTCACTTTTGCATTCTGAACACACACACACACACACACACACACACACATATATATATATTACTTTACCTGTGGTCGACCCTCTTGAGGTGAATACAAAATGTTAACCACCCTGTCTTCACCACTACTATACCTGACCCAACAAGAACTCCTTCTTCGACGACCCAAAAATCTGACAATCCAGACTCTGACAGAATAAATCTTTAATATAGGTGAACCCAGTTTTAAGTGTTACGAAGTAATCAATGTACTTAACAAAACTGAAAGAACGGTGACTTTTAGGAGGAGGAATTCAGTCAGAAAGAGTGAGTAGGAAAAATCCCACAATTCTTGTAATTAATTTATTAGAATTCCCCTTTTTTTCCATTATAAAGAATGAATTTTACTACAGCGAAAAAGACTCTTGTAGACTTTCAGTACACCCTTCACCAACTTTGTAAGAGAAGAAGAGTCTAAACCCTAATCGGAAACTCACAACACCAAGACCAACCAACCTAGACCCACCAGGACTTTAGAGAAACTACCCGGTCTAAAAAGAACCCTTCGTCAGTACCACGAAGAAAAGGTACCTGACACCTAACGAAAGGAGTCAATGAAACATGTCGTCCAAACCTTTCACCTGTCAAACGGGAATGGGCATCAGACATCGATGGTCCCTTTATGGAATTTAGTGTACAGTGTGACTGCGTCACGTTTTTGGCTAAGTATAAAAAGACACTTCGTAAAATATTATTATGACTCCTCAAGACTGGTCCTCAATTATCCTCTTCAAGGGAGAGACAAACAAGCAGACAATTTGTCATTGACCCCATACGTCTTTCATCTTAGTTTTGTAACTAATAGTCGACCGAATCTAGGACCGTGTAGTAAAAATTATTAGACACAGGACGGAGAAGAAAAACTCTTGAATGGACCATAAGTCAACGTGAAGACAAGTTTTAGTTCTTCGCACATAAAATCATGTACTGTTTACATGTTGAGGTTAAAAAACTGTATACATTTGACCTAACGACAACTACCGTCTTCCTAAACCATAAAACAGAAAGATGAAACTTTTCGAAACAAACGTGAATCCTAAATTTCAATTATACCTGGAATTTACCCTTACGTATATACTAAGAATTTATAACCAACGGAAAAAAATCGGAGTACCTCTACGATTGTACAAAGAAATTTAAAGGACTGCCATTTCGTAATCATAAAAACCAATCTGCATATCAATAGTACATTGTCACAGACAAGATAAACGTCACAGGTTCATTTCCTTTTCGACGAATATCATTATACTCCTAGTGACCAGAATATTATTAATTTATCTGAACAATCTGATGTAATTAGGGAAAATCTTGTAAACCTTACTGAAGAATCATGATTGTTGTGTCATAATCCCGGATGTTAATTAGACGAAAAACATAGGTTGTAAACATATTATATTTTGTACACATATCTCTTTATATAAAACTGAAATTTTACTCAAGTATCCTCCCGTTTTACTTTAATATAACTTGACACTTCCTTCTACTTATACTAAGATTCATGACTTTTTTATACCTTAAGTAACGTTCAATCGTATCTAATTAAAAAACCAAAAAAAAAAAAAACCACCTCTGGAAAAAACCCGAGAGTCTTAGTGAAAGGGGGACTCAAGGTTCCAAACATGTACTGTGTGGTCTATACATGTTGTACTTTACCTTCGTAAACAAGTTGGATTATAGGTCCTCTATACAATTGAGAAACACTCAACCACAAAGAACGAACCAGAAACGTAACTATGTCGATAAATAATTGAGACCTCTTTCACTTCGTCTGAGCTAAAATTTCAGACCAGGTTAGAACAAGACGCAAAGTATCTTTACCAAATTCAGTTCCTGTCTGAGACATGAGTCATAAGTTTGTCGTAATAATACCTAACCAATTTCCTGAATACTTAATCCTAACACAAGTGTAGAAGACAACACCTCCAGAGTCCTCCATATTAAAGGAGGAGCTCCACCCAAGAGAAAAACAATACCTCAGAAAGTGTGGATCCCTACACTTAAGTCGGAACCCATAACGTCAATGACCCTTTTCTAAAGAACTTCCTACGTCATAATCACGTTAAGACCCCGTCTAACGTCCGCACACATGTCTCATGATACCTTCGCGACCTTAATAACTCACCAAACATCGGTAAAGTCTGGTACACGGACCCTGGTCGATTGTGTAACAGTCCCTTTTTGTACTACATCGTTGTTATAATCTAGTACGTTTACTCTGATGACTTATCATTATCAATACCCGTTATAAAACCTTTTGTGACTAATCACTGTCAAAATAATGTCGTTTACATACATAGTTCAGGGGTCTAAAGTAACATTACGTGACTTTTGTCTACAGTTTCACAGGGTTTGTCTTAAAGTACCAATTAGATGTATAACGTACCTTTCATGTTTGTTTGGTAAATCTTAAGACAATAAATTAGGAAAATCTTCCTTAGTTTTATATGTTAAATCTAAATGAGGTAAGAAAGAAAATTAAAGTCTAAAAAAAAAGGATCCCCGACTACTATTTAATAAAGAAAAGAAACGACAAAAGAATTCTACGCATACCCTCTTCTGTATAGACGTATACCTGAACCAAAATGAATTACATGAAACTTGACATCCAAAGACTTGTATGCCAGAAACGTAATTTTTTTTTTTAATCCGAGATTTAATAAATCACTGGACCATTACTTTAATGGAAGAAGACAAGGAAACACATGACTACATCTCAAAGTGAGACACGATGAATCACTAACTTCGTCTGTGACTTCGGTTTCTTTTCTTTTACCCATCGGGAGGAAGGACGTTCATGGACCCCCTAGACCGTGGAGAAGAACTGAACGAAAGAGACAGGTAGTTCACTCTCTCAACCGGTCTTCCAAAAGTGACAGGGAGAATCGTGGCCTTAGACTCCTTAAACTGAAGACCAATGGGACCGTCCCCTTCTAGGGGAAGTGTAATTCGTTATAAATTACTTCAAATCGTGTGAGAACAATTTAGATCCTAAAATTATGTGAAATAAATAATTTCTCTTTATCTTTTACATATTGAACTGAGAACTCATTGTGAAAGTACAACGAGTTAAGTTTCAGGTTATCAGTTTAGTAAACCAAGTTAGATCTATTTTTCGAACGAAAAATTTCTTTCTCCAGAAATTGAGTATCTAAAAATCTCGACCTTCCTAGGGATCCCTGGCAGAGTGAAATGTCGACGCCCATGACTTAGACTCTCTCTGAGTTTCGGTGAAGCCGACAAACACAATCAAAATGACAATATTCTCGTATTTATTCGTATTTATTTCTTTTCACAATAAAACACTTGAATCGTTAAAAAAAAAAATCCATGTTTCTCTTTTAAACACTAACTTTCTGTACAATAGTAAACATTAAATAAATTTAGTTAACAAAGTTCTCAAACCGACAAAAGAAAATATCGAAAAGTATCTTATATAAGATAACTTCAGTGAGACATCGACCCCAAAAATACTCTTAATGACATAAATAGAAAAGTCACCCACTTCTTTTCGACACATTCAATACCAGTTGATTATACGTAAACTAACATCAATCTTTTGTCTTTCCTAGGTAATTTTTACACGACGGTCTAAAGGTCATTGGTAATTTCCAGTACAAACTCGGACCAACATTCTTTTTTAAAAAAAACTTTCAGTCCATAACCTTCTTTTGAACCCTCGACCAATACTCCTTGACCAAATTCAAGACGAAGGACCTACAGATGTTAAAAGTCTAATCGAACTATTAATGGTGCAGAGGTAAAAGGAAACACACCATATACAGAGAGTAGAATCAAATTTTTTTAACGAAAAGAGGTCAAATTTCGTTTGTAGGTATACGGAAGAAAATAAATTCTCTACAAAGATTCGTAAAAAAGAATCAAATTAAAATCTTTGGTTTTATTTAAGTGTTCCCCTTAAGTTAAAATTTTCCTTTGAAAGTCACTTAGGAAAACGATACCACTCTTAAGAAAATACTGTACTTTCTAAATAGACAGTTAACACAATATACTCACAGGACATCATACGAATACATATAGTTCAGTGGAGACTTATATCGTCTCTACTTTGAAAATCTCTTCTCTATAATCGTCACAATCTTTTTCAAAGTACAGTCGATGAAAATCATCGAAAATCAAACTTTCAAATACTCCTTTCGAACTTTCGTACAGAATTTCCGTGCTAACATCTGTCTCTTTGTCTACTTATTTTCTACCTACAATACATTCAAGTACAGTTTTAGTAACCTTTACCGAACCCTCGTGTAATATTTTAACTATTATTCATAAACACCTTACTTACTTTTATTTGATGAATTTTGTCACATGTTTATAATCCCCGTTTAGTCTCTTGACAACGTCAATATTAAATTCCCTTCAACGACTTTGACCTCTCTAGACTAAAAAGGGCTCTGAACACAAGACAAAGGTGATCACTGACCACTGACATATTCTTCATAATAGATATGGAATAAACACGAAAGTCAAAGTCCTCACTAATCTTATTTTGGTATACTTCACATCACAGACATAATCGTTATCTTGTATAAAATCTTAGTTCGACACCGAAATTTACAAACAAAACGATAATAAGTAATACACCAACCCGTTTAATCCATATAAAGGACTCTAAGTCCAAAAACTCGAGACGTCACCCACTGTTCCCATTTTACTCTTTTACGAACACTCTACGAATTGTGGCACGGTTAGTGTAACATCCGAGAGTTATTCTACAAACGTCAATAACGATACAGAACATCAGTCGTTGGTCATGCCACGGACGAGTATCATACATGATTCATGAATAAGCCAGCTACTTACTTACGAATGGTGGATCAGATTCCTTAGACTTTCTGAACTAGAGAAAACACCCTGTCCCGTAATTTAATCCCTATCATAAGATGGTTTTCTGCCTCTTCCGTTACCGTGGGGTGAGGTCATGAAAACGGACCTTTTAGGGTACCTGCCTCCTCGGACCTCCCGACGTCAGGTACCTCAGTGTTTCTCAGTCTGTGCTGACTCGCTGAAGTGAAAGTGACAAGTGAAAGTACGTAACCTCTTCCTTTACCGTCGGGTGAGGTCACAAGAACGGACCTCTTAGGGTCCCTGCCGTCTCGGACCACCCGCCGGCAGATACCCCACCGTGTCTCAGCCTGTGCTGACTTCGCTGAATCGTCGTAAGATGATTTTCTTCCTTCTTTGTATAATTCTTTCGTTTTTAATTTGATAAAATCAACGATACATTACAGAGTTTTAACTAGATATTTCTTTACTTACTATGTCTTGGTGGATGCTTAGTGGTACGAGTAAAGTCATAGACATCCACTGACTTTCTTTTATCGGAAAGGGTCCTCGTTAACGACGAATCTTAGGTCATATGAAATGTGATAGGTAAAAAGTATTCCGAAAAAGGATCCCATATTCTTTCTGAATCTGTATTTGTATTAGTCTTTTTTTTTTGTTGTATAGACATTGACAACGGATCGGTTCTGATGGACGCCGTAACCCTAAAACACGTCCTTTGGTTCTGAAATTTTAGGGCTTAGAAAGTACCCGAACTTACCATTTATGAAAAAGAGGAAAAACAGAGACTATCGTGACTTAATATCAGGGTGTTTTTCAAATCTACTCTCTAAAAATCAGAAAATCCATTCTAATAAAAGACTTCTTATTAAAACTGACAACACAGAATTAGTAATTTTTACGTAATGTATAAAATTTTTGGTAAAGTGATTACTATATTAAATTCACAGATTTTTTAAAACCACAACCGTTGAAAAGGAGTCATCAGTGACCCATTATTAGCAATGGGTTAATGATAAGTAAACTAGTCAGTAATAATCCAAAAGGACTTCTCTCACGGACACATATACGCACGACACACGAGGCGAATCAGCGAGTCAGTACAGGCTGAGAAACGCTGGGGTACCTTACGTAGGGTGACCCGAGAGACAGGTACCCCTAAGAGATCCGTTCTGATGAACCCAACGGTACGGGAGGAGGTCCCCTAGAAGGGTTAGGTCCCTAGTTTGGGTCCAGTGGACGTAACGTCCGTCTAAGAAATGACGACTCGGTGGTCCCTTCGGGTTCACACATTCCGTATATATACCTTGTAATTAAGAAAAATAAACCATACACTAAATATACTAAGACGTATATAGCATGTCAGTTTATTCACCCGTACATACCTAAATAATTTTACATAGAAAGTTTCTTTTATATTTTGTGGACCATATGTCCACTTTTCACCAACTCTTCACGTAAATAACTCACCCTTGAGACACGATTCGTAAAGTCGTAAAATTCCTCAATCCTTTCTTACCACTTTTATACCCACTGGAAAGGGTTTATTAAATATTCATCTTTTCTCTTCTATTACCAGTGAATATCACTCTTTCTTTTTCTGTCACCTTATCCATATGTCGGTTGATTTCAGAATGGTCGATGATATACATCAACCTAAATGACTCGAGAGACCCACCTGTGGGACACCCTGACGGGACCTTTCCAGTGTCTCTCCTCCACCTAGAGTTCGTCTCAAAAGAGTCCCCAGTATAGTGTTTTTGTTTTGTTTTTGCTCTGTCCATTGGTTCCTAGATGGAGAATACATTTACTAAAGATAAACCGTTACTATATATAACATACTCTTAATATATAAAATAATAAAACCATTGTCTAAACCACAAAAATTATTAAACAATTATTTCCTTTTCAGATTATCATTCGACATTGGGTCTACGGTTTTATGAGTTATAATTTACTGAACTTAACTAATTAGAGAAAAAATCCCATCCATTATTATAAGATCATTAAGATTTGTTGTAATAAGAATATACGTCGGATCGAGAATCTTAAGTCACATTAGGACATATGTACTAAATTTTTACAAATTTATAGAAAATTTAAATCAAATCATAAGAAATAACAAATATTAAGACTTACCTTTTACACTTATGTATAAACAATTCACAGTATATAGATTATTAAACAAAATTTGTAAAATTTTGACTCCACTATTAAGACATCCGTCAATTTTTTAGACCTTTGGTCTTCTGTACGATGTCTTTATAAAACAAATTTTATATGAGATTTCTATCGACTTAAATCAAAGTACAGGTCAAATATAGTGATAATAATAAAATTTTTAGTTCACTCCGAGAGGTCAAGTCATCTTTTTTTCTTAACAAAGTCACACTACTCTACAGTCCGACTTAAAATATCAGTCCGACTTAAAGACTAAACTTCGTTTAAATATGAAAGAAAAAAGTCATTCTCGTTACCTGGACATGTCACTGTGTGGGTTGTTATTTTATTCGGGGTCGAAATGTATAACTTAAAAAGATTATATAAAATGAAAGACATTTACTATGGATAAGATATGGATTACAAACGTATATCTTTATTCTCTTTTTTATATTTACTTTTGGAACCATTAGGAAACCGGAATCGATACTGTATCCATTGAAGAAATCTAATCGAAAGTTCGCAATTTCCAATCGTCGGAATTGTGGGCTTCTTTCTAAACTTAGGTCACACACTTTAGAGACAAGGAGATATGAAGGAGTCTGTTTATTCTACACTTATATTCAAGAATTTCCCGTCACTAGTTCAAAAGAGAAAAAAGTACGAAGAGAAGGGGATAAGTAGTTGTATATATATGTATGTATGTATATATATATGTGTGTGTGTATACAAATGTGACACAACTAAGAGTTCGACTTACAACTAATACTATACGTCTATGTCACTTTAATCCTTTACAGAGTTAAAAAGTAAAATGTTACCGTAAAATTTCGGTCGGATAGATGTTTGTTCAACGAATCAGTAAGTCGTTTATAAGTGACTCATGGCCGAACACTTAGTCCGTGACACGGCTTGTGACCCTAAAGTTATATCTCTTTTACCTGTAACACGATTGAAAACTCATCCCTTGCTGTTAAATTCTCCTTAATAGGTCATAAATATTGATAAAAAAGAATTGACTCTTTACAATGATAAAGAACTATTTGCGAAACACCTTTCTCATTACAATCACTCATAGTAGACTTCCTTTACTGAATCCTTTCGAACACTGTTAAAGACTCTTTTTTCACTCTACCACTCTTGTCTATTAAAGTTTCTTGTTAAAAAGTAGGTATACTGTTTATTATCAAAACTGCCCACGTGTACCATTAAAGGTCCACCGAGTCACCCATTTTCTTAGACGGACGTCACGTCCCCTGAGCCCAAACTAGGCACCCAACCTTTCTAGGGGACCTCTTCCCGTACCGTTGGGCGAGGTCATAAGAACGGACCCTTTAGGGTACCTGTCTTCTCGGACCGCCCAATATTAGGTAACCCAGTGTTTCTAAACCTGTGTTGAAGTCACTGATTCGCGTGTGTGAGTACCATTATACTCGTACAAGACCCTGTAGATCATCACCCATCGAAAAGAACGTCCTTTGACCTTTGTACAGTCCTACGGAAAGACTTGAGACCGGAACGAGGATTGACCTCGGCAGCGTGACCTGAGACTCACCGTAATCGTGGTATGGTAAGTCTCCACTCTCTTAGTCCTTGGCATCACTCCGGACCCCCTTCTCACTCATGAACGACCCGAGACTCGACTACTACCATTAATTATCTTCTTTGTCTTATCTGCACATCGTAACCTCCCTGTGAGTTGTCTCAAGGAACCTACAGTCGTCTAGACAACATCTAAAACTTCGATTACACGGTCAGACTACCTACTGATCCCGTTCACTGATCTTCGTGTCCCCCACCCTTGAACGACCTTCCTCGGTACTTTCGTCACAGTACCTAAATCTTAGTCCTTATGACTCAGATTTTGAGAACAAAACTAGTAAAAATGGACATACTGACAGTCGGCCAAAATTTTAAGGACTACGAGGTAAAGAAGACACATTTCACCCCTATTATTATTAGAATTTTCGGGACTCATCCCGATGTACTTAATTACTGAACTTTTCCGGAACGGATCACTCATCTCCCAGAGTATGCTTTCGTGTGATCCTATTCTCCTTTGCTGTTTACTCTTACTGACGTATCAAATCGTCTTTTCTAATCCTAAAAGAGCCGACACCGTTTCAAGGTGATACGAAAAACCATGTATCAACAAGTCGATTGTAAAACACTCGTGAATGACACACTACTTCGTAGGAAACCTCTCAAAATAGGTGCACTGAACAACGAAGGAGGAATTGGTACACTCCAGCTACGCAATGACAGGAAAGTGTGTACTCTTGAGGCACCGGATCAGATCACTGACTTGAGTTTAACCTTGGGTGCATCAAACAGAGATCCAGAAGGGACCACTGAGTCTACTATTTCTTAGGCGGACGTTGCACTCTCTGGACCCAAGTCAGGGAGCCGACCCTTCTAGGGGACCTCTTCCCTTACCGATGGTGAGGTCGTAAGATCGGATCTCTTAAGGTACCTCAAGGAAGAATTAGGATGAAGATCTACTACTTCAATGAGGTAGGTGTCGTCCCGTCTTCCCTGTTTTACAATGGTTCACTCCCTATTAGCTTCACTTTTTCTATTCGATTAAAACTGAATCAGGGTGTGTGTAAAAATTTTCCTAACTGCAGTAGTAAACAAAATGGAAACTGAACATTCAACAAAGAAAGTTAAAACTCATTAAGACTATGCCTTTCATTTTCAACATCACTAACGGTTCGATTATAAAAGAGGATTTACTACGTCAGAAAGAGTAAAACAACGAAGGGGAACAAGAGCACACGAAAGTATACTCTGGGACTTTAACCTGCACAAATAACACATCTGGTGTTTCCTAGGTATCCCTTCTATTTTGTCGGAATTTCTCTCCTAATTCGCTCAGTTCTCGGTATGTACCATTAGGTCGAGAAGTTCTTATCCGTAGTACCGGAAATACTAACCAAATACTATTTTTTTGGAAGGGACAAAGTGAGTGTGGTACGATTTAATTACCAAAAGGACCGTTCAGAGTCTTGTCAAAAAGAAGAAGACAGGAAGAATAAACAATCTTCTCGACCCTGTAAAAAGAGTCCAAATGACTGTAGACGAATGAAAAGTCATTTACATGAGACCGTAGTAAGACGTTACTCTCGAAAACCTTCCTTTGTTCGTGAACTTACTTCCTGTCCATAAAACCAAAGGTATTATTAAAGAAAGAAGTCAAAAAGATTTGTTTGATAAAAACTTAAAATTCACGGACGAAACACCTAATAAATCCAGTCTCTAGTACTCTAAATATTTAGTAGGATCTCAAGCGTCTCGTTGCGACGAAGTAGGGGCTTAGGAGATACAAAGTAACTGGAAAGCCAAATCATCTAACTAAAGGAAAAAACTATTCTCTCACTCTGAATCTTCCTATTACACTACTCTTCTACGTCTGTACCGAGAAGAAAGAAAAGTCTTTTCTGTCCCTAGGCAGAATAATAACGACGAAATAATACCATCATTATTAACCATAACTATCGTCGTTATAGTTTTTATTAACGTCCCACAACTCTTACAGGACACACAGGGTGCTTAATGAACAACAAGTCAACGATTCAACACAGACTGAGAAACACTGGGATACCTGACGTCGTGCAGTGCGGAGGGACAGGGAGTGGTAAAGGGCCTCAAGTGGGTTCAAATACAGGTTAGCCACTACGGTGGGTCGGTAGAGTAAGAGACGACGGGAGAAGAGGTAAACGGAAATTAGAAAAGATCGTAGTCCCAGAAAAGGGCACTCAACAGACAAACGTAGTCCACCGGTTTCATAACTTACTTAATAAGTACTTAAGTATAATAATTAATAAATGACATTAGTAATATCAATAGGTTTCTTCATCCACGTAGGAAATTATCTACTTCTTCAACCCCAACTTACGTAGCTAATTGAGAGGTCAGTTTGTCCTTCAGTCGCTGTCTCGATTCTAAACTTGGGTACTGACGGAGGAAGGGTAGAGTATAAGGTTGAGGTGATGAGGATGGAACGGTAAATGTTTCGAACAGGAAGTTGGTAGAGGTCCGTCTTATTAATAAAAATAAAAAAATTAAGAAGTGAAAGTCCCCTACAATAAACGTAAAATGTTAGTATATACGGATAATTAATTTCTTGACAGTGGTTTAGAGTCACACCAAGAAGGGTAGATCTCATTCTTTATTAATGTAAATAAAAAAGACAGGCTACATTTATAAAGAAAAAATGGACGGACCTACATGTGACCAAACAAGGGGGTCTGTGACGACAAGACAGGGAGTCACTCGTCGTTCACTGTCCTTTGAAAGGTCACAAGGACCTACAACCGTCTTTCACAAATTTTTACAACCGAAATATATAAGTAGGGTTTTGTACTCACACCCAAGAAAAGAGAAAGACAAGGAAACCAAAGGAAAGTCTCTACGAAATACATTTCTGGTCCCTTCCGGGTCCGACTTAGGTGAGCTCAAGCACGTCGGGAGTTGTGGTAGTCCTAGTGAGAACGGGACTTACTCCTCAAGTAACACGAGGTTCTGTAATACAACTTCGGGAATTGACACTTGAGAGTCAGTTCTACGATCCGAACGGTCAATCAATGTGTCTTTGATAAGACAGACCCGACCTTACACCGTCAATTCCGTCCCCTTGAAACTAGAAGTTCTATTTCACCTATGTCTGTGATTGCGTGACAACGGTAAAATGGGGTCAAAATTAAACATACAAAAAAAAGAGTGAAATTAGATTTAAGTAATTTGGAGATAGATCACTTACCACCCTACTGTGTATAGTTACTCATAAAACAATCCTTTATAAATTCCTGTCGGTCACGTCAGTAAGGGGTTCTGGACGGGCGCGGGTGGGGGGTGGGGTCAGTTCTTAATGTCCCTACAAATCAATGCAGTCAATCAAAGGAAAATCTTACACACGGTCTGAAATTAGAGACCCAAACTATAAATACACCAATAAATAAATTAGAAAATTGGGACAGGTTCAACAGAATCGGTCGAGATTCTACCGTCATTGGTATTGTTTCAGTGTCGTAGACATAAATAATTCGAGAATGATATAAGGGCCGTCACACAAATTCCTGAGACGAATGACATAGAGTTAATTAGGAGTGATCATGGACTACACCTTCGGTAGTGAGAATCGTAGTAGAAGAAGGACCATCTTCATTTTTATTAGTCCACCCGTCTCTAAGTCGGTACTGGGCTTAAACATGTTATCACCCATCCTCTTTCGTGTCCCGAAACTTGGACCCATAAACCTGAACCCTCGGGACAAGTAGACTGACGGACCGAGGAGCAAACAAGACACCAAACCCCGTTCATTCGGGTGGAAGTCCTCGAACAAGGACTAGACACCCTTTTTTTACACGAGAACGTAAAGTCGAATAATTCCTCTGGTTTAATCGTATACAATTTTTTGGTTGGTTTGTTTGTTTAGGGACATATGAAAAATTCTTTATATGTTTATCTACTCTACTAAAAGTACCGTAGTTGTGGAAGATTTCTAATACAAAGATATAACGGTTAAGATACTTATTAGAGTCTTTTATCTAATGGAGTGAATATTTGTCCTGGAGACGTTACCCGGTAGTTACATTACAATAACACTAAAAACGTAAATACAACAACGACTACCATTTGGTATAATACGAAATCCCACTTCCAGTGACTTTTGTTAAGACATAAAATAAGGTCTCATGGTGGGAATGTATAACTAACTTACAAGTCCTAAGGGTCCACCAAGTCACCCGTTCTTAGGTGGAGGTTACGTTCTCTGCGTCCAAACTATCGACCCAACTCTTCTAGAGGACCTCTCCCTTTACCGTCGGGTGAAGTCATAAGAACGGACCCTTTAGGGTACCTGTCTCCTCGTACCACCCGATGTCGGGTACCCCAGTGTTTCTTAGTCTGTGCTGTCCTTACTGATTTGTTGTTGTTAACCTACAAATGACAGGAGAACACGGGTAATTATGGGAAACGACCCCCTCCCTTCTGACTGCTAATATTTTTGTTTTCTTTACCTACATTATCAAGACGAACATCGGTTACTTTACTCCATTTATCAACCTAGTAACAATGTTTTTACAATAGTCGCACTCATCTATCTAAATCGTAAATGTTTTAATGAGAGGTTTTTTCCGTTGGATTTGGGGCGAATATGTCATCGTCTTCAAAACTATGACTTAGTTTAACGGAGTTAGGAAGAAAAGGGGACTCATGTGTCTCGACGTTTTATCTTATAAAAATCTCCCTTGTGAATGGTGTTTTACAAAGAAGATTTTAAATTAAACCGAAGAATTTTATATTATGGCTAAATATTTTTCGTGTCTATAAACTGGGTACGTCACGCATAAAACATGAGGAAACCCATAAATACTTGTGTACTAAATCATCAAAAATACAAGTGAGTTAAACAAAGGAATTCTTTCTGTCCACACCTTGTACGTGGACAAACACACACACACGCACACACGTAGACTTACACACTTTTACGTCGAATCCCTAATGTCGTTAAATCACTTCCAGTATTCACTGGACGGCACGGGAACTTGTACGACAAATATTAACGACACCAATCAAAAAGAAGAGTGACAAAAATGGATATTACAGTTTTGTGTTAATATACCTCAACCATACAAGTGATTATCGTCAAATAGAGACGTACCAAATATCTGTCTCAGTTTTCGGTTGTTGATATTAATGTAGGTACAAAGATTGAATCGTCGTTCGATCTTTTCACACCAACTTCATACGACACCCATATCACGTCGGTCATCCTTAATATCCCATTTCAGTAACGAAACGTAAGAAAACCAAAATGTTATTAACAATGAATTTAAAACAAAAGACCTAAAATGGTGACAGACAACACAAATATACTGGTGTATTTCTCATCAACTCAATACACAGAGAGGTGAGATAAAAAGATGACGAACGGAAGGAGATATTTACCTGACCAAGAGGAAAGTGAAAGAAGACTGAGTCGTTTGTCATGTAATGTCAATTATCAAAAGACTTCGTCGGACTATAAGTACGAGATACCTTGGGTATTCTGAAGAGGATAAACGTAAAATACAAATTAACCTATTAACACCCTTGGTACAACTTGACAATTGTTGACAGTTCGGAAACTAATTAGAAAACTTACAAGTAACCGTACCAAGTTCAATCGTTGACGTTACGTCTAAAAACAAACCCGAAAAACAAAACAAAAACAACGACAAGAGTACTAATAAACTCCCACAATTTTCCTAAATAGACCTTTTTATATACATTAAAGGGTAAAACCGAGTGGAATGTATAACGTCGTTTCTTCTTCGTTACGTCAAAAACCTAGTGATTAAATAAACGTACACTCTATAACGTTAGATCCTTTAGAGGTCTTTTTAATGATGTTCTTTGGTAGAATATAAAACTTACTGGAGTTACTATACTTTATGTTTCCTCTTAGAAATAAAGCCTTTGTCATGACTCAACTCAGGTATCAAACCTTCGTCATTAATTTTCCCTTGGAAGTATTTAAACTTCTTATAAACCATAACTTAGTATCTTGATCTCTACTTAATATATCTTTTATTAAACAAATGAACACAAACAAGTGAAGTATACCCAGAATATACTATACTTTACTTGAAGTCTTAAGTGTCTCGTCTTTCAAGATAAGTTTGTATTTGTTGAGAGTTCGTGGGGATTAAAAAAAACAGATAAAGGGAAATTCACGTACAGTCGTACGAACACCTTGTTATTTTACAAACGAAAAGAAAATCATGCGACATCCATAAATTCTATAGACCGGATTGTAATATGTCAAAACCCTCAAACACACGTACATAAAACCATAACCTATCTCTTTTGTCTACGTGTCACCTTTCCAATCTTGCTTATTTACTTATAAATGTTTATTTAGGATTTCTGAAAGACACTTACGGTATTTCTGAATATCCCCGAACTATGACAAACTAATCAGAGACATAAAAGGAACACAACTGACTTTGAGTGAGAATGATCTTACACATGATTCTTTACATTCTGAAGCAAAATACAGTGTTTAAAGTCTCATCTTGAAACCTATCGTGATACAGGTCCGAAATTTTATAATAAAAATTAACATGAAACAACAAATCAACGATTCTACACAAACTGAGAAACTCTAGGGCTCCTGATACGGGACGGTCAGAAGTGCCAGGTACCCTAAAAGGTCCGTTCTCATGACCTTATTCAACGGAAAAGGAAGACGTCCCCTAGAAGGATTGGGTCCCTAGCTTGGACGTAGAGGACGGAGCCATCTGTCTAAGAAATGACGATTCGGTACTCCCTTCGGAAAGTCAACATATCACTGTGAGTTTATCAAAGAGTAACAGTCTCGACCTCATTTATGTCGATTGTAACGAGGTTGGTTAAAGACGAGGACAGGTTCCTTTGGTGACAATGGTCAACCTAGACAGACCCGAAAGAGGATATAGAGTCCTTAATAAAACAAGAACAAAACGATACACAGCACCTCTCACAAGACAACCAGTGTTTTCTCTACATAGGAGGTTCCTCGGTGTCTAGAGTGGACCCAAAGGCAGGACTCGACAGAAGATCCAAGAGGCAAAGGACTGTCACAGACCACGTCCTTACTTTAAGAAACACTTGACCAACGATATCCTCCTCTGATCGGTTACTCTACGGAGTAAAAATTTCCGTACAACCTTCTAGAGGACCTCTTCCCTTACCGATGGGTGAGGTCACAAGAACGGATCTCTTAGAGTACCTGTCTCCTGGGACCGCCCGACGTCAGGTACCCCAACGTTTCTCAACCTGCGTTGACTCACTGATTGTGAAAGTGAAAGTATTTAACTTATGATTTGTATCCTTGTAACTAGAATATCCTTTATGTAGATCAAAATTTTAGTTATTTTAGTCCAACGGTCCCATCCTTTCTAACTTCACAATTTTAACCATCCCTATCTAAAAGGACTCATTTCTAAACTACGACCACCTATTTATCGTCGTAAGAAAAATTTGAGAACTCAAACACTAACACTCAAACACACAAATACACACATACGTGCACGTGCATAGGTCGATAAAGAATGTAGTCGGGACACTCCGTTCGAGACAATAATAGAAAAAAAAAAAAAAAAAAACATATATAAACTTCTTTGGTTCCTTGTTTTTCCAATTCAGTAGACAGGTTCCAGTGTCTTGATCATTCACCACCTTAATCCTAAACCTGTATCCGTTAAAACAATTAGATAATAAAATCTAGTCTAGAATTCGACCGAATCACTTCGATTAGGTCCTATCCTTATTGGAGAAATCGTCTGAAACATGATTTGATCTATATGTCTCGAGTTCTAATTAAAGAGAAGGAACCTTTATTTTATGACCTAAGATGGACAGTAAAGGTCTCACACAACAAAACTTCATGGTAGAACCTAGTTCAATTATCCAACCTTACCCGTGAAGTCGACGAACATTTCGTTAGGACGACGAATACAACTTTCACATAAAACCACGAAATCAGTTTACGTGTGTTCTGCACCCCCTTCCTCCTAATAAAATCTACTTCTTATACGTTCTCCTTAGATTGTGGTTAAGAGTGGAGAACTCAAACGTACTAAAAATATTCTGGTAACAACCCTCGAACCCTCGAAATACCATTAACTTGGAAGGTGACTCCGAGTCGTGCACGAGAAGTCGGTGGAGGATTATCCTATTGACCTCTCTTCCTCACTCCTTCCTCACACATCTTCCTCGTTTAAGTTTGATCTTCGTCGTGTATCATTCCGGACGTTTACAAGTAGGTCCTTTTACAAAATCCACGTAACTCAACATCTACTCGTTGAATGTAGGTTGAACTAAACATGAAACAAAGGACTTCATACAATAAAGTTAAGGAGGACGGAGTATTGGAAAAGGAACATCACAGGAATTTCGAGAAGGGGAACGGTAGAGATTCCTCTGTCAGACTACTGACAGTCGGAGTCGAAGGGATAAACCCAAAAGGTATTCGAGAGTTCGAATCGTCAGAATCCATTTTACAAACACACTTTCCATTACCTTTTCCCTATATTGAAACTCTTATATAAATAATTATTACTTTTGTCCTACGTGTCGAAAGTCCGGACTATCTGAAGAAAGTAAGTACCTCTAGGTATCTGTATTATAAGACAATAATAACGTATCATATCTTCTTCCACGCAGGGACCACCGAGTCTGCCATTTCTTAGACGGACGTTACGTCCTACGGGTCCAAGCTAGGGAACCACCCCTTCTAGGGGACCTCTTCCTTTACCGTTGGGCGAGCTCATAAGAACGGACCTCTTAAGGTACCTATTTTCTCGGACCTTCCGATGACAGGTACCCCAGAGTTTTTCAGTCTGTGTTTACGTACTGATTGTGAAAGTGAAAGTGAAAATTCCCGAGACGATCCTCGGAAACCAAAGGTAATGGTCGATACCTATGAATTCGAAGTCAAAGTTAAGGTCTCCTATTAAAACTATTATACGTACCTCCCCGAAACACTTGACATTAACCCACAAGGAGGAGTACACACACACACACACATTTGCCCACCACCAAATCAGAGATTCAACACGAGTTGAGGACACTGACATACTTGACATCAGACGGTCCGAGGAGGCAGATACCCCGAAAGGTCCGTTCTTGTGACCTCGCCCAACGGTAAAGGAAGAGATCCCCGAGAAGGGTTAGGTCCCTAACTTGGGAACAGAGGACGGAACGTCCGCCTAAGAAATGACAGACACGGTGGTCCCTTCGGCAGGCACGTCTATATATCTGTAGAAAAACAAATGAGAGAGAGAGACGCGATTACTTTTTACGGACTCTGATACTTGAAACTGAATAAGAACTGTGGAACGAATTATACATCATGACCATTAGAAAAACATAACTCGGATAAAACCTAAGAATCGGAGAGAATCTATCGAATGACTTTTAGACTTCAATTAGGTATGTAAAAAAAAAAAAAAGTGAGTCACAAGGATATCAACTATCTACCTCGTCTGAACATGACGACCCTTTACATTCCCTGTGTCCTGTTCCAAAATCGGAGTCCGGGACTGACCACTATGAAAGAGTGTCAGGATCAAAAAGTGAAAGAGGTCTCTTTCAGTGGCGAATACTTAGTACGACTCCCATTTCCAGATTTAAGGGAGACATGTCAGGTTTGCAATGTGGAGTCATTACGAAGAAGGTCCCAGGACGGGGTAAGGGACCGAGTGGAAATAAAAAGTGCAAAACAAGAGATTGGAGGTGTAGACTTACAAGATCCGACACGAATGAGTATCGAAATGCATAAAAGAAAGGACTACAGACTCTGTTGACCTCCTCTATGTGACCAGAAGGAAAAGGTATGCCAACAAACAACTAAAGGTACCTACAAAGTCTGGTAACTTGACAGGTCCAAACCTCTAGGTTTCTTTCTGAAGCTAACTTGTATACACAGAACAATCGTCACAATACTGTTTATCGTCGTCGACATATTTGATTAGAAAGATATCGAAGTGTGTCCCCTGAGTTAATTGTTACCTGGTGACAGTCGTAAATTAGGAAAGATGGAGAACCAAGAACACCTGAAAAGATAATCCATAGTCCTAATAAGAATGGGTGTTTGTCTTCTTTTACAGTTTTAAATGTTTAGTTAACTTACAGGGAACCACAAGAGATTCCACTGGACCTCTTCTCTTCTGTTAATATTACTAGTAAAATAAACAGGATTAATCTTTGTATGACCAGTACTCCTCCCAACACTGTCTTAAATACTTAGTGAAACGAAACCTTAACAAAAACTCGAATCGTGGCCTCAGACCAGAACTGACGATTTGGAGACTTCAAATCTTACTGATACCGTATTTGTCCCGTCGTTCCTCGAAGAGGGTCTATATGAGTATCTCTGTCTGTGAAGAAACACTCGAGAAACAGTACATCTTCAGCTGAAAACGCATACTATTAGACTTCTGTACTCTTTATTGTTAGAGTTCACTAGAAAATGGTGTAATCCATTAAAGATAGAAACAAAGAAACAGTCTTTTTTTTCTTCCGTGTGACCTACAAGTTCATGTCACCCCTTAAACCTTTTCGTCTCAATGTCGAAATACTATTGTCACTTGTTTTCAAGTCCAAGTTCAAATTCATATGAACTGTAAACTTGAACAGACTTCGGGAATGAAACCCAGACAGACGTCTCCTGTAGACTTTAAGGAAACCGAAGACTAGACACCGTTCACTTGTTCTTACCTACTGTTTCCCTACATTTCTATCTCGAGTTTGTTCAACAACAATTAAGAAAGAAAGTGGATTCTCCTGATTACTTTTCGAATTTAATGATTTAAGTCTTATCTGGTAACGGCGATGAACGGTTCGTCATGTACGAACACGCAGACAGATTAGGTATAAACTTTCGGTGTTTGTCTTCGTGTATTAAACCGTTTTGTGGTTTTTGTACGGAGCCGTGTGAAGATCTCTCAGAAGGTTTACTGAATAACTAAGTTTTTAAAATCTCACACAGACACACACACACACGTACGTTCATGTGTATATAAGTATAACGACTCTACGAAGTTCATTCAAGACGGTCGTTTGGCACACATAATATGAACAAAGTCCTCGCCCCCTCAACTCCTGAAAGAAAGTTTTAAGACTTAATATCTTTCGTTTTATTTCGACTAATAACCCGTCAATGAAAGAGAAAATGAAAGTCCTATTCACGTTTGAATAATGAATTTTTACGAGGAGTTTCGTGTTGTATATTTCGTCAAATAGGAATTTCTTCCAATTCTATAGGTTAAACAAAAATTTTACATAAAACTCCAAAACAAAACATGTTTACCCAGTGTTCATCATTGAGTAATATTCTTTTCTTTAGAAGTATCGTGGTACTTATTTAAAGAATGTAACTATTTAATAAGAAAATGGTTTCATAACAAGGAAACGGTCCAAAGACAAACTACATCTTTCCTATGTGAAAAATTTTCGTGTATTAGACTTAAATTAGGTCTTATGAACTTCTATAAATCTTTCATTGATGTACTTCAATATAATTGTTCTGTCTACACCTTCTGTTTACCAGGTATTCTTTAAAGACCACACCAGATGAAGGGGAACGTACTTATAATAAAAAATTTCAGTTCCCGAAAAGACACATCGTAAAATAAATTTGTGACGTTCGAAGGGAATCTGTAATAATAAGGAAGAAACAACAACAAATCAGTGATTCAGTACAGACTGAGAAACACTGGGACACCTAACATCGGAGGTCCGAGAATACAAGGACCCTAAGAGGTCCGTTCTTACACCTCACCCATCGATAAAGGAAGAGGTCTCCTGGAAGGACAGGGTCCCTATCTTGGGTGTAGAGGACAGAGGACTCAACCGTCCGTCTAAGAAATGGTGACCCGGTGGACCCTTCGGGTAAGGAGTAAATTCCTTCTCCTTTAGTCTCGAGTTTCTCAAATTTTATTCGACGGGTTTCAGTGTGTCGTTCCTTCATCGTTTCCATCCTAGGGAGACTTCGGACGGACTCAGGTGTTTAATCCGGGACCTGGGATGTGGAGAGTCGGAAGAGTCTAGGTAGGGAAACTTAACGTTCGGTATGACGACACTTCCATTAACGTGCACCTCATAAAATTACATAAAGGAAAACAGAAAATAAATGTGGTAGAATAAATTATAAGTAGAGTCAAACTGTTCTATCTATAACAGGGGTAAAATGTTGACTCTTGGTAATTTAGGAGTGGGTTTTCCATCAGTTCTCGACTCGAATTCATACCCTAGGAAGGAGTTGACAAAAAAAGACAACGTCAAATTTACCGAGGTTAGGTGTCTTTTAGTTACGATCCGAGACATAGAGTATAAGTTTTCAATTCGTAATATTTCGATCTTGAAAACCCGAATTAATTTGGGGGGGGGGTTTTTTTTTCTTTGGGTGTCATGGACTGGTACATTAAGAAACATTCGTGGAAGAGTGTAATCTCCACGTTTAACCATTAACCAACTCGATACATACACAAGTTTGTGTAAAACCAATACTAACTCAAGGAAAAAAAAGGAAGGATCAAAGTTCCTTCAAACACCATAAGACCATCCCCAAACTGGTCTTGTTGAAAATCAGAAAACCAAAGTAATCCGTATTGTCCTAATCTATGTAATTCCGCTGACTTAAGTGTGTTTACGTTTTTTGTTTTTTTACCCGTCCCCTCTACCCTTTGTCTCAATCTACCCCTCTTCCTCAATCAACAGTGACAAAATAAATAGATAAACGTTGTGGTAAACTTTTTAAAGTGTCCTTCCACAACAGGAAGGACGTCCGAAGTAAAACATAGTCAAAGAATCACAGGTCCCTTCCTCTCATAGTATGAGTACTGGAAAGTCTATTCATAAACGCTACTCCTCTAATTTTCCGATTTTAGAATTCGAGCTTACACACTAGCCCAAAAGCGAATGTATGTACAAGTAATAGGGAGTTCCATTACGACCACCAACCCGACTGAGCCTTCCATCGGAACTCTTAGAAAGACCGGACCGTCCCAAAGCGACGGCACGGAGGTACATGAAACAAGAGTGATAAATAAGGTCGACGTAAATATAGGGAAATAATTAAGAGAATGAGACTGAAACTCTAACTGTTAATGGTTCTGGGGGTTTGAACAGTTAAGTTCACACAAGGAAATCTCCTCCACTTGCAACTGACTATTTCTCCTTCGACTGTACTCTAGTGTGCTTTCCATTTGCTTCAGACCTAGTGAGTAAATTTATACACCGCGTCTACCTCTTGTACGTCTGGACTCTCGTGCGACCCTCCGTCAGAACCGGGTCAGGTACATTTGAGAGTAGCGTTTAGTGGTAGTCGCGGTAGATGGTACGACTTGACTCCAGGTAGCCTGTCTGACTCCGTCCCTGATCGCGATTCTTGAATGTCGGTCAGATCCTGTCATTAACCTGAAAAAGAACTTTGTCTAGATGATCTTTGGAGAGAAAATAACCAACGGATTTGTTACAAAGGTTTTCAATTGATTGACGGATTCAAGTCAACTAAACTAAAAGAGTTCTTTAGTCAATTAAAGTGATGTTTTGTGTGTCTTGAGACGGTGGAGAACACACCACGAATTTGTCACAAAAGTTTTCTACTAATAGGAAGTCAGTCTTACCTCCTCCAGGTAAAAAATAAAATTGTTTTTCTATGACGAATGAGGGAGAAAAACCACTTAAAATCAGATAAATCTGAATTAAGAATACGGAGTATAACTTGTAAACAAGATCTCTTTACACTAGGGTCCTCACGACCACTACACGACAAGTCTGCCGCGACACGAAATCCAAAGACAAGGTTAGATTCTAAAGTCTTCTCAGTCATTGACGCTTATTAGATTTTCCCCTTCTCTCTTCTTACGAAGATTGAAAGGAAACTTTACTTATCGAGACGATCTCGTCGTCGATAATCTTTTTGTTTTTGTTGTTTCTTTTCGACGGGTCGAGTCGTGTGTCTCCATTTAAATGAATGTAGTCTGACTTTTTACTCCCGACCCGAAACTTTTCTGTAGGGAAGACTGATCTCCTTTCGAACATTAAAACCGTACCGACGTCGGGAGGATTCGGGGACTCTTTAAGACTTTTTGTAATGTCTTCTGACAAGAATTATAATTACCTACAGAAGGACACACACACACACATACACACAGACACATACGTGTCCCTTCTTTTTACGGTCGGTCCCTTCCCTCTTTCTTACTCTCTCTTCCTAATCCATCTTACTTCTTGATGGTCACTTTCACAGAGTAAAGACGTTTTAGAAGACGCAGACAGTAAAAGCTGAGAAGTAGGTCATCTCACAGAGTTCTACTAAAAGTCTTCTTGGGGTCGGTAAATCTGTGAAGTCCAATAATCGGAACGCTATGAGACCAGGAGAATTGTTTGAGAAGGATTTTACGAAACATCTATTGTACTGAGTGACTATATTAGAGTTTAGTACCAGAATAGACAATGTACTGTAGTCTCCACTTTTTTTCTAACAAAGGGGCACAGATCGACACCACTCGTAGTGTAGCACAACATGACACCACTTGTCAAAGTCCCCGTGGTTCCCGGACGTCGAGACAGAGAACCCTCCTCTGAAAAGGAAACGTCGAATCGAAGTCCTTTGGACTTGTAAACACAAAAGTTCTGGTGTATGGTAACCCTTCCTTCATCCCCACCTCTACGCACGACTCTAATTCACCGATGCTCTTAGGGACACGACACGTCCTAGACCCTTGGCGATCCCAAAGACATCGGGAGAAACACCGTACGGAAATCTTAAACGCTTCAAGAAGACTGTCGTTTGTGACTATGAACGATTCCTATGAGAAACGTCTTATTGCACAACTGAAAAGTCCGGGAAGGTCTGTCTGAAGACATGTCGAACGGACTGGTCGTACCGACATTTAACACACACACACGAACAGAGTCCTCTGTCTGCCTATAGACGACGGAATTCTCAGGTGGCAGTATGAAGAAACCCTATGCATTGACAATGGATAGTACCATTTCCTTAAATTATTAACACCCTTTGTCAACAAGTTTTCGTTGAACATCTAATAAAAGTCCTTCCTCCACAATTGAGGAGGATCGGGACTCAGTTAGAGAGGCAAAGCCCGTGACCGGGTGCAATGGAAATTCCTGCGACCGGAAAAGACCGAGTTGTACACCTGGTCAAAACGTCTATTATTTGTCTCTCGGTTTGAAGAAAAGTCCTAACTGTTACACCCCTTTTTTTTGTCTTTTACGTGGGTAAATTTTTCCCACGGAACTAAACGACACCTCAAATTTCGACCCTTGCACAAAAGGGTCTGTACACCGTTTATCAAGACATCGTAGCGACGGATCAATTATTCACTAGAGGGACCGGACAACACCGGTCCGTACAAAAGGACTGAATCCTGACTGGGAGAAGAATATTAGAATTAAGTAAAAATCAGATCCGACTGATTTAGAAGACTAAACCGTCTCATCTCACAGGCCTAACGGCAACAATACAAACGAGACCTAAATATAGAATTCAACTCCAATTCATTGTATAAATGTATTTAGTTGAGTCGTGATCTAAGACTATGTCTTAACAAAGTGACTCTCTCGCTCTCTTTTTTTACTTAACATAACGAAGGACTCTAAACGAAAGTAAAATATAATTTGGAGTCTCCTAAATAGTTAAATTGTACAAGACACAATTTTACTTGAGAAGACACCCAAAACGACGAATATTTTCTCTTACTTTTCTTCAAATAAACGGGTCTCGACCAATATATCGAAAACGATGTTACCCTACTGAAAAGATCTCCATCTTACATTTTATATCATTCGGCTATAGTAAATCGTTTTTATAGTTATACGAAAATAAGCACAAAAGAATACCCGTCGTGTTCCTGAGGTTTTTTAAACTTTTCAAGAAAGTCATTATTTCTATGACGTCTTTCCATTTCTCCAAAATTTAAATACCAACGGTCATAAATTACCCTCATGAAAAATAACACTAAGTACGTTTACAGAAAGGTCTTAAAATAAAGAAAATTTTATTACCCTTTCTCATACAGTACCGACATAACCTACCCAGTAGATAATTAAGTATGAGATAAATTTTGTCAAAAATGAAAACAATTTTATATGAACATATATAAAGATTTAGTATTATTTTTGCAAGTCTTAAACCCCTATTCTATAAAATTTTCTATAGTAACGTTTACGGTATTTATATATCTTACTCGTTCTCTAACGACCAATAAAATTCAAATAACTTTTTGATGTGACTTTTGAACGATGAAAGTTATGATACTTTATAATCGTTTTGTGATGACAGACACTTTATATTACAATTTACAGACTGAAATTTAAAATTATAAAAATACTGATGACTTGTCTTAAACGGATTAAAATTGTTACTACCAAAATACGCAAGTATTTTGATCCTTTACGATTCATTGAAGTACTGTCCAAAAATAAAAGTAGAACTTATATAAAAGAATGATCTGATAATAATCGTAACGATTTTATAGGAAGACATGGATCCCCTCTATAAGACAGAGGACCCAAGAACGTTCACATAGATTCTAACGGGTTCACTTCCCCCAGCGTAATTAAAACTTGTCTTATCAAAAGTACCACCCTACCGAAACATAACACAAAACGAAACAAATTTCTTTAATAATAACTGAGGAATTCACAAGAAGGACTCCAAGGCATAAAGGACTGAAATAGAGTAAAACGTGGTAAATTGCAATCACACCGACAGACCGGTTGGCGAGTAGGAAAAAGTAGGCAAGTGAACTCTTCTATCCTAGGTATAAAGGTCAGAGACGTTCCACCTTCGTACACAAAACAGGTCGACTCAGAGAACCAGACAAAAAAAAGGACCAGGATTATGTACAAATAAGGATGTACACTGTTTAGACGTCAGTACAAAAGAAAGACTCAATATTACTGAGTCTACAGTATTAATTAAACTACTCGTCCACCCCCAATAATCGGAACACGAAGTGAACGATTATCGACGTGTCAAAAAGATTTCATGAGAAAGTTGATTCCTCCGTAAAGAAGTGTATCTTATTTGTCATGCCGTGTTTTCGGAGTCAATCTATTGATAGGCACCCGAACTTTTCGACGGTTCGTCTACAACAATAACCTCGACCGGGTCCGCTCTAACCCGTTCCGTCTACGAGCACCCCGCCCCACCCCCCTCCTCTTCCCCCTCCTCTACACTCTCTCGTCTCCAACACCCCACCCCCCTTTCCCTCCAAGATGTCCTGAGAACGAACGAGACGTCCCCAACCCGGTCTAAAACAACCCCACCCTCAGTAGAAGAGCACTCGGTGGAGGTACCACTACCGGAGGACAACCGGAGAACTTTACATGTATTTACTCCTACCCCACCCCAACCTCCCCTGGGAGACATTTATAGGTGAACCCTTACTTAGGAACACAAGTAGGTCTCCCGACTCTGAAGACCAAACGTAATCCCGCCGACACACGTTAAAAACTTCCCGGATGCCTCTGAGACGAAGTATGGATGGGTGTATACATTACCTGTACTGACGGGACTGTAAATGGTCTTGAGTATCCAAGACGAAATAACGATATTTAATCCAACACGTTTAAATTCTGTTTTATGACAAAACAAAGGACAGTGGAGTGGTATATTAAAAAAAAAGACTCGGAAGGGGTGAGAAATAATTTTATAACACTTCGTCGTCGTATGAAATTTTTTACTTTTAGTTAGAACCTTACACAATCTAAACATACTCCATTTGTACACCGTCCAAATTAGATTCGACTAGAACAAAGACAGACAACAGAAAAAAAGAAAGAAAGAAAGACAAAAAAAAAAACCACTAGATTCCGAAAAATTTTGAGTAGAGAGTGAGGGGAAGTGATCTAATTTAAGACATTAGAGTAAAAAGAAACTCGACTAGAGTTCGGTCACCAGACCCCTAAAATATCGGTTCCTATTAAAAACTATTACCCGATAATTTTGTGAACGTCGAGGATAGGACAGAAAGTTTAATCACACACGTGTCTAACAGAAAGACCCCTTTTTCAGAAAGGGAACCGTTATTCGTTGACTAATATACAATGTTGGTCGTATTTTCGAAGGACATTACGAATATGGTTTTTGTATCCATTTATTATTTACTATTTATTGTTCCCACTGACATGTCACCCTTGTCGTCGAGACGGGTCCTAAAAACGAAATAGGGTACCTCTTTTTCAGGACAAAAGGGATAAGTCTGTCTAAATCACACAAGACTGTTGTCCCAGTAGATTGTCAAAGGAATTGCTACCTTCATGTCACCGACCTCTGTCGACACATTCCAGTGCATTGAAAGTAACAACAAATATCATACGAATAATTATCCAATTTTACTTATTGAGGGACCTGTCTCCAGTCCATCGTGGACATATTTATTACTTAAATGGGAAGGTTTTATACATTACATTTTAATTATATGTATCGAATGGTGAAAAAATTTTTAAATCAAGTCGAAGGAAAGGAAAGAAATCAAAAGACTTCATACTAATTTCATTTTTAATTACTCCGGACTCTTCCGTTTGTTTCGACAAGGGGTTATGGGACAAAGTCATGCTGACTCTAAAACAATCGTATGTCAATTTCGGTCATCGGAGAGAGTAATTTTTGCCATGGACTAAGATGTAACGTTAGTAAACAGTGTTCCTTTTTATAAAACCTGTACGTCCGTATACCTTGTATTTCACTACATTCCGGTGGTCAACACTTTGACTACACTACACACAACACGACTCTCAACCGTACTTACGAAAAGAAGAAGTATACATTTTGACCCCAAGTCTACATAGATATACACTTTACGTATCGACGTAACACACGTCTATTATTCTTGTGTATACAGTGCTATGGTAAAAAATACGGACATACGAAGTAACGAGTTATCGGACTATCTACGTATACCGACTTAAGTAAGTAAGACAACTAGTATGAAAACCTTTACTACAACACTAAACCGTTTGACCTAGAACCAACCTCTCGTTATGACTTTCGTTTCTTCATCGTGTGAAAACTAAGACTTTGAACATGAGTTCTTAAGACTTTGAAGAAGTTTATAAAGATTAGATCATTTCCCAAAGAGACATAGGTCCGGAAGTTGACATATTTTAACTTTAGACAATCGACCATTTCACCTACAATTAAGACAAAGAATAGATCATTTACCACGACATGGGTCCGGAAGCTGACATATTTTGACTTAGGTCTCGTCTGTAATAGTCACGGAGAAAGTAACAAAATTAATACGTTTATTCTTCAAGTTCCTTGGAAACAATTTAAGTCATTTGTATTATATACGGATCGTTATACGATCACACGATTTATAATCCCTTGATATTTCTGGTTATTTCATAACTAGGAACAAGAGTCCCTCAAACATTAGACTAGATCATTACCTTTATCTTCGTATTTCGATTGGTGGGTTTAACATACTTTGTCTACCATCTGTTACTACATGTCTGTCTATTTTTCACGACAACCTCTCCTCTCCTCCCTCAATCATTAAATACTCTTAGGTTTCTTTCGAGGACGTCATTAAGGGACCACCACGTCACCAATCCTGAGACGTGAAAGGGATGACTTCCGGGTCCAAGTTAGGGACCAATCCCTTGATTCTAGGGTGTTCGACGTGTACCACCCCGGTTTTGGTTATTTTGTTCAGTGTCTCTTCCGAGAGCACTGAAGATCTCTACTCGATCTTTCTACTCATGTCAAAAGAGTCTGTCTTTACACTCCCCCACCCCGAGGACCAACAACCTTAATCGTATTCCTCTCCATTCATAACCCTCGCCCATGTCCGTGTGACCACCAACACCCAGTGCTTGTTGGTCCTCCCACCACTCTAAAATCGAACACATCCTTACCTCTCAGAGTATTCTCCGATCTACCTTTCTCATCCCAACGACCGCCAAAGTCAACGGTGTAACTTATCAAAGGTCACCCATGGAGAAGTGTTCAGAGAATTTTCAATATTAATCTAACGGAATATATACTGTTAAAACTGTCATTTTACTTTCTACATAACCTCTTCCCTCTTTTACCTTGACCCTTTCCCTGTAAAATCCGGTCCGAAATTTTAAAAGTACATTTTATAAACAGAAGAGGGACATAAAACATATAACGTATATTTCTAAATTTTGTCTTTTATATCTGAAGTATAAGTTATTAAATTTGTTAAAAATAACTCGTGGACGATATTCGGTCACTATAAAGATTCCCGACACCTATATTAGTACTTGTTCTGTCTATACTCGAGACGGGAGTCCCTCGAACGGAAGACAACCCTTTCTTACTAGTTCAGTTTGGTTGTTTAATTATTTGTTCAGTAAAGTCTAACACTACCTTGTTTCTCTTACACTACTATGGTCCTATGTCTAATTTGACCTCTACTAATAACCCCTTAGAGACAATCGATTCCAGAATACCCTTTCGGAACAACTCCTCTACCTTATCCTTTCCTACTCCTCATGTCATCATAGGATCATACAAACTATGATCAAACACTGGAGGCAATAGTTACATCGAGACCAATTTTCAGGGAAAGACCGTAACCGTGAAAGTCTCTACCAGAGTCCCTGTCCACTACGAAAGTACTAACAATCTCTCGAGAGATATTCTTCGTGCAGTACCATAAGGACCTGTCTGAAGGTAAACGTCTTAGGAGTGAATTGAAATCCACCAGAAGTGACATTTGTTTTATAAATTCTTTATAAACTGTACATTTCTGGGCATATATCTGCTGAAACGAATGAAATATTTTTGACGTAAAAGGACAATGCAACAAGTAACGGAGAGTAAGTCACGCAATGATAAGATACGGAGACTCCTTAGGTCCGTTGTTTAAACAACCGTACGGAGAAAAGTAGGATACTACTCTGAACACATCAGTCACAATGCCAACAGAAAAGGGTCATACTGGCTGTCGAATCTCGAGTTTTAAACACACACAAACAGACAAGTAGAGACAAACCTCAAACACTATCGTTAAAGGTAAAGGACAGACAGAAATAGAAAACCTAAAAGACAAAAGTATGTACTTAAAAACGTCAAAAGACAATTCGCTTCACAGTACAGTAATAAACATTATTATTATTTCTAATTAGAAGTCTAAACTACGAACCCTAGACTGACTCATGTCTTAGTCGTCCTTACTGGCCTAAGACCTTCATAATTACTTTCCCTCACACTATGTCTTAGTCGTCCTTACTGACCTAAGACCTCCATAACTACTTTCCCTCACACTACTATCTACCTGTACTTCCCATTCCCCACCCCCTCCTCCTCCTCTACCGATATGGTACCCCTCTTCGGATCCCGTCGAATGTTTGTGTCCGTTAGGTTCTCGTTCTCGTTTAGACTCCTTCCCTATTTCTGAGTCCAAAGTCAGTTTGACAACCAGTATACGGGACGACTTTACTTGACAGATAATTTTTCTCACGATCTCATCTTTTCCTCCCAAGACCAATCCTTAGGTCTTAACTCACAGTAACTTTCGAACCTTCATTTACCTCGATAATTCCCTCCCTAACAAAGATCTCTTCTAGACTCCCGACACTTACCTGGGGACTCCCTCCAGATGTCACTCACAGATTCCCTCTCCGGGAGTGTAGAGGGTGGGAGACGCACACACATGTGACAGGAGGGTGATTCTACTGTATAAAATAGGAGGTAGGACGGAGACTGATCAAGAACAAGTAGGAAGTTCCGGGTAGACTCTGTAACGTTATGCAACTGGGGGGAACAGACTCTACCACCGAACAGGAAACCCGACAATATCATGAAACATGAACAGTCATCATCCTGAATGGTGTATAATAATCTTGACGAACCAAGCAAGAAAAAGAGGGGTGACGGGACATTTGAGAGGCTCTATAGAACGTACATCGACTTACGGACGACGTATCGACTGCGAGTTCTGTGTAAACTCCCCATTTATTTATTTAATCTTCTCAGTAGGATTTGTACTCTCCTTACGACAGAGTCTCTACAGTCCCTTCTGTCTACTCACAGATTTCTCTTCCTGTGTATCAGTCGTAGTCCCACGAGTACTATACGGAGGACAGAGTCAGTGGAACCGACGGTAGCAGTTTATGACATCTGACCCGTCGAATTGGTAACAAAGGGTATCGAGATCTTCGGTTCTTCAAAGACTACGGAGAAAAGTGCCAAACATCCGCTGATGGAAGAGTACCGCAGGAATATACCGTCTCTCTCTTGTTCGTTCTAGAGACCACAGAAAAATATTTCTGTGATTAGAATAACCTAGAATAATCTGAAGGGACATCGAGTTTGCCATTTCTTAGACGGACGCCCAACCCTTCAAGGAGACCTCTTCCCTTACCGCTAGGTGAGGTCATAAAAAAAAAAATTAAAAATAAAAAAAATTAAAATTTTAGAAATTAAGAATGTCCGCAAGGGTTTGTACTCGGGGGAAGGGTGGAGGGAGGGGTATTGTAGAGACACCCAGTAGTGGTACGTGGTCGGGGTTCGTACGACATAGGACGCAGTCTGTATCTGACCGCTAAGCTAAGAATGTACTATCATATGTTGAGGTCATAAGAACGGACCTGTTAAGGTACCTGTCTCTCCGGACCGTCCGATGTCAGACTCCCCAGAGTTTCTCCGTCGATCCTGACTCACTGATTGTGTGTGTGTGTGTGTGTGTGTGTGTGTGAGAGTGTTAGAATGACCTAGTTCCAGTGTTCCCACCCCGACCCTGAAGTTATATACTTAAACCCCGTACTTGTGTTTAAAATTCAGGTATCATGGAGGGAGTATCGACCCATGACAAACATCAAATATGTATCTATCTATCTATCTAATCATCTATAAGGATCAACTTTCATACTATATTGTAGCCTAGGTATCACCTTTCACACATGGAAACGAGACTTAAGACTAGGTTTCCTGAAACGACCCTGTTGGGTGTATATATGGATCAACGTCATTTAGTCAAGACTAGGTCATTAAAAATACTGACTAGGACGTCTCAAAGAGCACTATAGGTGATATACACAGAAAAATAAGTGAACCACTACTGACTTACACGAATCCGATATCGAACTTTCCTTAAAGTACTCATCTTCCCACAATCCGAGTCCTTAAATCCCTCCCTTAAATACCTCGGACTAAATAAAATTTTAATCTACTAATAGACGAATCCAACGAGATCCACACCGAAACGGAATCCACACCCCTATCGGGTCTAAAGGAAAATTCAAAGAATGACCGAAAGTGTAGGAGACTAACCTTAAATTTTTAAGTATAAAAAGTCTTGACAAACTTTAAGAACAGAAGAGGTAGAGGATCTTTGTGACAGACAACTTTTATTCCGTATCAGTCCTCTCCCATAGAGATATCTCAACATCGTCTTCTGCATTGTCTTAGAAACTTATTAATTACTTTTATGAACAGAATAAGATATTACCTATTAGGACTCTGTGTATTTTCGAGTAGCGACTAGTAAAAATAAAAAGACTTCTTTGGCTATTACACAGAAAAGAGTGGATTTACGAGGACATATGTGTCTACAATCGTCAAGGAAACCAAAGAGATAAAACTATTAATAAATTGGAGAACATCAATGAAAGAAATAAGAATTCTTGTAATAATAACCCGTATGTGAAAACTCAAAACTTTTCAGTGTTCATGTCTTTATTGGAAGAGACCTATATTCTTACCGACAACTGACCCGTCTACCTTATTCCGACCCCACACACTACCTAGTACAGAGGATCATAGTCTCTCCCTCCTTTTTTTCATAAATTGAAAAACATATGTTGTAGATAGATCAGAATCATCTTTCTAAACAACAACAACAACAACAACAAAAAAACCAGTTAAATTTTACCCGTAAAGATATAAAGATATTACAAACGACCCTTTAAACAAAGGGATTCCGGCCTTCAGACCCGGTCTCCGTTTGGGAAACTTCACACAGAGGAAAGAAGGAAACATGTAATTTTATTTAGTTTTGTTTTGAGATTAGGGAAATATTATGAACTGTTGGTACCTGATAACAAGACATGACGTAGTCGTTTTAGTGAGAAAGCGTGAACTTGACTTTCAAAAAATCCCAACGGAGAAACGGCGGACGCACAAAATCCCCGTCTATGTGCTGTGTCTCCGTTACGAGCAAAGACCCCCCACTCACGAACTCATGTCTGTGACTATAAACTCGAGTATCAACCGTGACAAGCGAAAGTGAAAAGTGACTTACCCGACGAGGCAAACAGATTCTGAGTGAAAGGGAAAACGAGAGGGATTCGAGAAGGTGGTGACTCTACGTATTAATAAGAGGTATTACTTATGTATTGTGTCTAAGAAACCCACTGACCTTGACATTTATACTCCTTAGACCCACTGTTTGGACACATACCGGGAGTCACGGGTAATAACAGTGGTCACGACTTAAAGTATATATACATAAAGACTCCAAAGTCGGTCCGGTGTACCCTTCGACACAGGGAGAAGAGAGAGGGACGGGGATGGGGGTAGAAAACCCTTACTCAAATACAAAATTGTAAAATTTGTGTCAAAAAATAGGTATCAGTTTATGTTCACAACTTGAACTGAATTTTTAGTCCCGTAAACGAGAAAAAAAACGGTCTCGTTACTTCCTCTCACGACCCTCTTTTTTTAGATAGGACCTTCTCTAAAAGACGTGTCCCTTCTTGACTACCGGTGGTAAAGAAGTACGAGTAGGAACTCAGACGTCGAAAACACTTTGTTCAGAGGAGTACGGTATGTCTTACGGTAGCTTGGTAGTTTTGTGAATTTATTACAAAATTTCCTTGCCGGATGGAACAAATTGCCATCAAATAAATCTCCGACGTGTTTATTGTTTTAGTACGATATCCAATTTTGTTTTTCGGTACCGTTAGATGGGATAGTGCGGAAAGGAAAATCCCCTTCTCCCGGTCTACAAATTTGTTATAACGTTCGCCACACGTCTGACGTCGAGAACCTCCGGAACCCTTTCTTTAGTACAGACGTGGGGATCACAAAGTGTCAAAATCTGGGGACTGGATCTTTGTCAAATTTGTCTACAAATCAAGTTCCCTAAATACAGCTGTAACTTTAAAAAAAGGGGGAACCTTTACCGACGGAGATTTTGACCTCGAAAAAGAATCTTTTTCCTGGTCTCTTTGTTCCTGTAGAGTGTTGAAGTATCAAAGTACAACGTTCACAGGGCCACGTTGTCTTTGTCTTGTTTATCCATGGTTGGTGGAGTAGTCGGTGACGACAAGTACACATACTTGTAAAAACATCGGGGGTGAAAGTCAAGACACATCCACTCGTGTCTGAACCTTGTCCTTCAAACGATTTCGTCTTTTCTGTAACCTTTTGGGGAAACCGAATACTTGGTCGACTTTAATACCGAAGAGACGGAGCGAATAAAGAAAGGGGGAGAGGGAAGGTTTAGAAGGAGATGGAGAAGAGGGTCTTTATTAAGGAAAGTTGAAACTAGGACCACACACCTCAAGTATGGTACTGAACCCAGTCAGTCCTTGTCACGTAACGTAGTATCGACGGAAATACTTTCACAAATAAAGTATAGACTTTACAAAAGTACACGTAAGCGAGACGAAACTGAACGTCTTCCCCTTTCTTTCATCAAAATGACCTCCGTTTTGTCGGTGGACACTTTTGATTAACGCATCCATCTGCAAACTACCATAGAGACCCTCCCTGGGTCGTCCTTCTTTCATTTACAAGAATTAGATGTCCCTTTAATGGACGCACGGTTCGACTGGGAGAAGTAGTTTCGGTCCCAACTTTATATGGTAGTTCAACCACCGGAGACAAATCCTCCGGCTCCACCCCTCCCACTATTCTTCCTCCTCGGGACTTTCCATCCATGCTAAGTAGCCCTACTTGACTTATCTGTCTCCCTTTTTACTGTTTACACTATATGAGTTGACTTGGTGGAGCAATTCCCGACTGTACACTACACTTACAAGATATCAGTGAAAGTTTGTTTTCGAACTCTACACCGAGGAGGAAAGAAGGGGAAGTAGTTCAAGAGAAAAATCAGAATTCAGGACGACAGAACCGAAAAAAAATTTTTTTTAGAAGGGAGAGGAACTAGGTAGTCAGATCATATGGGTGCACGGAACGGTAACTTTCCCGTTTTACATGACACTGCCTCTTTGTCCTTAGTCACTACGTCCGAGGGAGAACAATGGCAAACTCATCGAGAGACTGACTAATATGCGTTCAAATCTTTTTAGGCCAGGGTACCCCGGTATGATACATGGGTGGCTATTCACATCCAGAGACACTTTGATTGGTTGGACACTAACCAGAAGGCTACCGTCCCAGACTCGAGAGAACATTCGCAGACGTAAAACGACCAGTGAGACGAACCGTTAGTCGTCATCAGAACCATGATCTACAAAAGATGAGTGTATGGATGTACAACGGAATCGACACATCGGTCTTTTCAAACTGTCGTGTACAGACGTACGACCAACAACAAATCAGTGATTCAGCACAGACTGAGAACCACTGGGGTACCGGACGTCGTGTGGTCCGAAGGGACAGAACGTGGTCGAGGGTCAAACGAGTTTGAGTACAGACAACTCAGCCATAGAGTAGGAGACAACGAGGGAGAAGAGAACGGGAGTCAGAAAGGGTCGTAGTCGGAGAAAAGGTTACTAACCGAGAAGCGTAGTCCACCGGTTTATTAACCTCGAAGTCGAAATTGTGGTTAGGAAGGTTACTGATAAGTCCAACTAAAGGAATCACAGAAAGGTCTTACCGACAGAAAGTACCCTTTAGTTTTGAGATCTCCTCTCCCCTTTTCAGGGATCACAAACTTCGCGACACTCTAAATCCCTCTAAACCCCTTTTCAATCTGATAGGAAGACGCTCTAATTATTTTTTTTTAAAATCTCTTTCTGATCCCTCAAAATGTTTTCGAGGTATTTAATTTATTCTTGTGCTTGATTTTCCTTTCAATGCACTAAAAATTTTCCTTCGTAAAACACAAACCTTCTGAAACCCGTAAGGAATGACACACCCCAGGAGTCAGCCCGGGACCCACGTCAGTGACCCTACGACTCGACGGGTCCCCTCCGGTCTAAGAGAACCTCCGAGGTAACGGAAATCGAAAGTGACAGACCCTCATTGATCTAGGTACGGAGACTTCAGGCACCCACGAGTGAATTGGGAATACATGAAACTGAAGAAGGATGAACAAAAGGACCGGGTCGCAGAACACCCAGGGAACTCCTAGGTCGCTAAGTCAGAACGCGGACAGGGACTCTCACGAAGGAACCTCGGAGGGTGAAGTTTAACGGTAATCTTCGAGAAGATGTTTCGATTTGTCCTTGGTCACACTGGGATAGACCTCCACTATAACCTCAGGTCAAGAGTTTAAGTTGGGGTCAACTAATTTTATGGACCCTAGGTATTTATTGTAAGCCAGTCTTCTGGAAAGGTTAGTATTATACACTGTCCTGAGGACCCGGGGAAAGAGATCTCGGAGTATTCGATGAACACACTCTTTAAAGAGGAGGTAGTTTACATTCTATCATAGAACAAGTCCTCTGTAGAGGTCAATACAGGTCAAATAAAGGTACCACGGATTTGTGAATCTCGTCACATATCATCTGGGAACTGTGAAGATTCTCTATAAAGTTCCTACTAGTACTTAAAGATTTAAATGTCCGTCGGGGCACCTGATGGCAAACAAGGGGTCCACAGACATAAACCTGTTCTCCGTGGTGAAGGTATACGGAAAAGTGAAAGAGAATTGAAGACAGTGGTAGTGTTCATTAACCGGAAAGAAAGTCATCGGAAATAAAAAATTTGTTTCCTTGTCACAATAGTGAAGTACTCGAAAGACACATTGTTACTTATCTCTCTCTTGTTGTTTTAACGAGGCTCTACACTGACACCTTATCAGCCGGCCCAAGTATGTTATGGATTCACTAAGAGAAGTCAGAACGTACGGACACCTAGTCTAAACAGGAGTCTTTTTACTGTCTAAACTAACATCTTAAAGAGAGGAATTTCCTTGAAAACAATTATCAAGTACATGAAATCTTGTACCAGACCCCTTCGTGACCATAAAACATCCTCGAGGACTTACTTTCGTCTAGGATCTTTCTTCCGTAGTATTTTTCTTGGTCCCTATTACACAAACAACAATCAGGACCCCAAGTTAAAGTTCAAATCGTTCACACACACACACTACACTTACATCTTTCTAAGTATACACATATAATACCAATATTACAAAGGTACGTCACACGAAATTTTACCTTACTGTAGGAAAGATTGGACTACATACTTCGGTGACACATTTCGACAGATTTTTCTCATAAATGTTTTACTCCCGCAATATCTTTTCATTTGGCGACCTTATCACCCTGACAACGAGTCTCATCAAAGGACCAAGTGTAGTTACTAGTCGTTTGAGTAAACCGTACCAAAGGAGATATTCTGTAGGTCCCCGTTTGTGTTTTTATAAAACGACCATCGACGTCGTCTTTCTCTAAAGTATTCCGTCCATCATCACTCTGGAGTAGTCCGAAGTAGGGTCCTTCATACCCGATCAAAATACGGACGACGGACGAGACACCGTCTTCTCCCGGGACCGTTTCTCTCGTCTAGACCTTCCCGTCGTGTCCATCCAGCTTACAGAAGTCCATGAATTTTGGTAGGAGAAGAGTGGATGGACGTTTCGAGAAACTGGACTTCCCGGTGCAATAAGTCGTATTAAGACTTTCGTGACAAAGAAACGATTATTCGTCTGTTCCAATCGGTCGGACAACCAATTTAACATACAACTTTAGTTAACGGGACAATCTAGTGTCGTCAATATTTTCCTCTTCTAGACTTACTTTCAAGAGTCAGTAATATTCGCCATGGAAACAGAGGTAACTCAAATATAAGATTGTACTCAGTAGTTTCTCCGAGAAAATGTCGAATGATACAGGCATTTTCCCTCCCCCTGTACCGTTGGGTGAGGTCATAAGAACGGACCTCTTAGGGTACCTGTCTCCTCGGACCACTCGATACCAAGTATCCTAGCGTTTCTTATCCTGTACTGACTTCACTGAGTCGTGCGTACGGGTATTTTCTCGTGAGTCCTACGAACTGCCGTCGTCGTCGGTGGTGGTGATTTTTACATTTACCTCCCCTTTTTTTCGGGTGTGAAAAGTCTGTCAAATGACCTAACGTAATTTATTTTGGATTAGTATCCTCGACATTTCACTATATTCCGAGATTTTTTTGGTAACAGGGAAATTTTTTTAGAATAGAAGGAAATCGTCATGTTGGTTATTAAGACGGATGTACATAACTATTTAAGTCTGTTTCTGTGGTATCTTCCACGTGACATCCGCAGTAGAGACCTTAATAGAGAAATACTGAGTTCCTAAAAACTGTAAAATTAGGAACAAGTAAAGTGCGACTCACTTCGTGGTCCCTACGACCAAAAACGACCGGGACGGACCCCGTAAGTGAGATTGTAGGTCGAGTACTCTCTCGGTGGAGGTCACAAAGTGTCCGAAACGTCGACACAACACGATTCAGGGAAGTCAGTGCAGGTCGAGAAACACTGGGATACCTGGTAACGGGTGGTCCAAGGAGAAAGGTACTCTAACAGGTCCGTTCTTGTGACCTCACCCAACGACACGGGAGGAGGCTCCCTTGGGTCCCGAGCTTGGACATAGAAGACGCAGAGGACATAACCGTCCGCCCAAGAAATCGACACGTCATCGACCTTATTTAATCGTGGAACATAGGTGTTGCTGAACTCTGACCGGACAATATGTACACATAGTAGAGTAAATTACAAGTGTCATTAGAGCGAAACTAAGGGTAACTCCCCTCGAACGGGTTACCGAGTCACCCATTTTCTTAGGTGGTCGTAACGTTCTCTGTGTCCTCTGAGCCCAAACTAGGGACACGGTCCTTCTAAGGGACCTCTTCCTTTACCGTTCGGTGAGGTCACAAGAACGGACCCTTTCGGGTACCTGTCTCCTCGGACCACCCGGAGTCAGGTACCCCAGCGTCTTAGTCTGTACTAACTCGTTGATCCGGACGTACGTACAAATCCACTCCTTGGGCTCCGAGACACACCTTGACTGAACGAGTTCCGGTTTGGTGATCCTCACCAGGGTCAGTCCATCTTGGTCCCGTCAGACCGAAATCTCGGGAACAACGATTCGACAATCCGTTTTGAAGAACTAGAGATGCTCACTGATTCCAAAACAATCTTTAACCCGAGAAGGAGAGTCTCAAGAAAGTCTAGACGAGTCAAGACTTCTCCGTCTTAGAGGAATCTTGGCCCCATCTCCACTTCGGTCCAGTTTGGTTCGACACCCCTGACTGAATCAAGGACCAAGACAAATCTTCCGTTCAGGCTTTCAACCGGACTCTTACGACAGACAGAGAAGTCCAAGACTTCTCTCGGAGACATTATATATTTCACAACCTCGTTCAGTAGGGGGTTGAGACTAGGGAAAACGGGTTGACCAGAACAGTGGAACCCAGGTTAAATACTCGAGTACTGATAATTCATTGGAACTACGAACATCAAAACATTGACGTCGACGGTTCGTCCGATCACAAAGATTTGACACAATTACCATACCGTATAAGAGAAAGAAAAACCTTCAGACACTTCAGTTCTGTCCTTATACTTATAACATAAAGTAAGGGAAGGAAGGAAGGACAGAAAGAGATATAGAAAGATACTCAGGAAGAGAGAGAGAGAGAGAAAAAAAAAAGATAGGGTAAGAGGACTATATAAAAGAAGAACTAAATATCGTCACTTCAACCCTCACACCTAATTTCCCTGTTAAAAGAAAGAATTCCTCCCCCTGAACAGATCAATTTTAAAAATTCCCTTACCTAAATAAAGATTTATGTGTCTTTTCCTCTTCCCCCGGTGTCTTCTACTCTACCAACCTACCGTAGTGACTGAGTTACCTGCACTCAAATTCGTTCAAGATCCTCTATCACTTCCTACTCCTTCAGACCGTACGGCGACAAGTACCCTGCGTTTTCTCAAACTGCACTGAATCGCTGACTTGTCGTTGTTACGTTTTACTCATGTACCAATTATGTAAAAAAAGAAGAACCGGTGTCACAAAGGGAGACATTGATACAAAACCACACTCTACTTTCTACTTTTCGATCTAACAATTCTGTGCTTTAAGTTCTTCTTGAGACAATGGGAGTTTGGGTTGGAGAGACCTCAAACTAGGCATGAAAACAACCAAACTCCGAAGACCTTTTACATCCAGTTTTACTGACGAAAACCATTTTGTCTTCGATGTCTCAATACAAAAGAAAAATTAAGAGTGTTGTCGGTATACCGTCGTCCATGGTAATAATCGAAGTAAAATGTATATTCTCTCTGTAGTTCCTTGAAAAGTTTTAGTGTGTCGATTACTCACCACCCAAATCTACTCCACGAAACTAAAGTCTTAGACACATCAAGTGGTGAAGTCATACATAGCCATATTGACGCCGTGTCTCCGATTTCCTTAGATCGCTATAGAACTTGTCCATCTCAACTCAGACTTCAAAACCTTACCGTTAGTCTCGTAGTAAACGAGTAAAAAGTACACACTGTAGGAATACAAGTCAATTCACGAGATATTTCGTGTGGTTCTGACTAGTTGCTTGACTTAACAAATTTCAATTAAAAATTACTGGAAAATATTGAAGAGATACGAGACGACGAAGTAGTTATTTTCACTTAGGATTAAAAACAATGGAAAATTTCCTACAATCCTTCCAATTAGAGAAAGATGGGAACTTTATCAAATATCTTTAACTTCATGCAAAGACAGATATAATTAATATAATCTAGGTTTAGAATGGTGAGGATGGACCAGTAATCATACTGGATGTGAAAATCTAGTACGAACCAATTGTACCTCCAATAGTGAGGGGTGGGGGTCAGTGACTCATGTACGAGTAAATCACCCTTCTCAATTTGCTCCGTCAATCAACGAGTTTCAGGAACTATACATTATAGTAACTCTAAATCAGACGTACACCAAAACGTGATTCCTACATGGGAAATATACAATCCCCGTCTTACCAGTGGTGTAATCCATTCTGAGAACACGTGGACGTCTTGTTTTTCATCGGTCCTCAACTGGGGAGGATCAAGTCGGTTCAAATAAAGTATAAGATTAAACCCTTGCTCTAACCAGGAAAGTATACGATTATAAAACTCCCAATATTGAATTATCAAAACAGACTTCAAGTGACTTCTCCCCATTTTCAGTAACAATGGTGAATGAGGAGATCAGGGACGGACAATTTTGTGTATATGTATAAATGTGTGTGTACATGTGTCTTCTGTAATTATTAGAATGGAGGATTAGATTATTATAATTAGACACAAATTATTAGTGTCTGTGACACTACCAAGTGAACAAATCGAGTCTATGGACACACAACAATACTTGTGCCCGTAAAATCGTCGATTCGAAGACCTACTTACTTTTCGAAAACCCACCGATAATCTTTTGGTTCCGTGACCCCGGGTCATTTTAGTTACATGGAGTAGACAAGCGAAGGTTAGTCGTCTGTCAGTAATCACCCGTTCAGGACTTCCAGTTCAGAGGTAAGAATATCCAAATACACCCCACCTCCTCTATCTAACCGTTCATACACTCTTGGGGAGTACAACCGTTTATCCACACCTCGATGACTCTCCACCTCCTCCCCGAGTCGACCACCAACCCCGCCTCCTTCGTAGAATACCTCCCCAACACAAATCTCTAATACCAAAATGTCCTATAACTTAGATCAAGGGACACAACATAACATCCAGGAACAACAAATAGACAAAATCGACATCATCAAACATGACGATCAGGGTTTGAGGACTAAATAGGAAGGGAACGGGGAAAGGGGAAAGAATTGGTATTCAAACAACAGACACAGATGCTCAGACAAAGACAAAACATTTATTTAAGTAGAGACAGTGAAAAAATCTAAGGTATTATTCACTATGGTATACCATGAATAGAAAGAGACTGAAATACTATTCGAGATCGGGGTAGGTACATCGAAGTCTATCGTAATAAAGCAAGAAAAAATACCGACTCATCATAGGTGACAAACACACACACACACACACACACACACACACACACACATGTGTACGGCGTAGAAGACATAGGTATGTAGACAACTACCCGCCAATTCAACGAAGACACAGAACCGACAACATTCATTACGACGACACTTTAACCCCACGTACCTAGAAAAACTTAATCTCAAAAGAGGTCTATATACGAGGTCTCACCCTTACGACCTAGCATACCATCGAGACAAAAATCACAAATTTCCTAGAAGACATGAATTCCTTCACCGACGTGGTTAAATGTAAGGGTGGTTGTCACATCCTTCTAAGAGAACAGAGACGTGGGTCTCCCCACCACAAAAATTAACTAGAGTTCTGTACCTGTGCTGACTCGCTGAAGTGAAAGTGAAAAGTGAAAGTACGTAACCTCTTCCTTTACCGTTGGGTGAGGTCACAAGAACGGACCTCTTAGGGTCCCTGCTCCCTCGGAACACCCGACGACAGATATCCCAGCGTGTCTCAGCCTGTGCTGACTTCACTGAACCATCGTCGTCGTTCTGTACCTAAAACAGTTTACACACCCTCCGTAAGCCTAGTCCACTTGGTTTCAGTGGAAAACACGTATTTGTTTTCAGTTTCCCGTCCTTTTACGTCCTCGTCAAAACATCACACCGATCTTATTTCTTGGGTACGTACCACGTCGTCCTCGGATACCCTTTTTACGTCACACCAAGGGAGGACCCCTCGGAACTTGAAACCGGACTCGTTACACATGAATGACATGGTTAAGGAGTTTTTATAGACCTCCGTCGGAGGTCCTATAATGAATAAGAGTTTTCTCTTAAAGTTGGTTGAACTGAATTTTGTAGAATAAATACACAATAAAGAAGTGACAATTTTCCTAGTCTTAAAGAGAAAGAAAAAAGGAGGACCCTGAAAACCAAAATAACAGGATCGTCTCTTCTCGTGTGCACTGTGCGTTTACCCGACAAGAGAGAAACACGCAAAGGTCGGAAGGAACTTTGTCAGTAGAACTCTTGACAGTTTAATAGGTCGATATTAGATTAACCACCACTGACGAATCAGGGAAACGTGGTTTCTTGAACATAGATCGTTCTAAGAGAAAAAGTTTGTAAACAAGTAAGTAATTTCTACAATACAATCTCCATACGATACTACTACGTAGACTCTTTCTTTATTTTCTGGTCCTGTTTTCTGTTCAACTTATCAGTTTCTACTCGACATTGGTAGTCCCTTTCGATTGATATCGTGGACTAAAACTAACTTATTGACCACTAGTGTAACCGAAACTTCAACAAAGGTCAGACGAATTTGAAAAAGTACCTACCTTACTTACTTTTAATACTTCGTAACTACATTTTATTAAAAAAAAACTCCCCCCCCAGATAAAAAGAAGAAAGACAGGATTCTTAGTTGAAAGGAAAAGGAAGGTCAGAGGGAAGGAGGGAGGGAGAGGTCAGAAAAGAATAGCTCGTTGAAGGAACTGTCTAACTGAAGACTAACATTTACAAATAGACCTAAATTATGTCCACTAACAGTACCCACGTCAGAAAACGACGTCCCTTTTCCTTTCCGGTAGGTAGGGGAGTTGTTTCGACACCGTCTTTCCTTGTACCTTTTGAGGTGATCATTTGGAATTCTATGGAACAGGAGTATTAGTAGAAGAGTCAGTGAAACGAGTCTCCGAAGGGGTTCCATTATGAACGATTCTTACATGGGTCGTCACTTATTATAAGTAAGTATATAGTTTGTACATAACAGAAAATACGAATATCATCTCAATCATCTTAATAATAGAAACAAAAAGAAAACGGACAATTTTGGTTTGGTCAAGGACAAAAGAAAATTTTAACATTTACAAATTTTGACAGGTATTAAGAATTAATCACGTATAAAAAAGAATTGTCAAAATACTGAAATAAATGGTCGTCCCTTTTCTTTCCTACCTTTTTCGATTTATAATACTATTTCATCTTTAAGATACATATTATAAAAATCGGAAATTTTATAAAAAATTCTGAATCGGACAAATTTTTATTCAAAAAAAATTTCACTTAAGTAGTATTTATCCAGAGTACGATGGGATTCTTCCTTTAGTATTTCTCCTTTTAATATTTATTAAATTCCATGAATTTCGTAACCCTTTATTCAAGGTCTTAAACTTTCATGTCAGGTATCCGATGTCAACGGGAAGGACTGTGAATACGAAAGAAGACTTCTTTCCTTTCCAATTTTTCATCCAGAGTAAAAATTAAAAGATGGAACACAAAACCCCTCACTTTACAATAAAATGACTCTCGATTCCCAACGGTGTCAAAAATTTTGACCGATGGGGAATCTACGTTCGTGAGAACGTTTAGAACGTTGTCGACTTTTTGGAGGTCCATCTACATTTTTGTTTAATTACAGAATGACGGTACGTCCCTCCCGAAAGGACCATCGAGTCGACCATTTCTTAGACGGACGTTACGTCCTCTGGGGCCAAGCTAAGGACCCAACCCTTCAAGGAGACCCTTCCTTTACCGTTGGGTGAGACGATAAGAACGGACCTCTTAGGGTACCTGTCTCCGCGGACCGCCCGATGTCAGGTACCCCAGTGTGTCTCAGCCTGTGCTGACTTCGCTGAATCGTACGTACTACCGAGTCCACCATGTCTTAGACGGACGTCACATCGACTGGACCCAAACTAGGGACCCAACCTTTCTAAGGGGACCTTCTCCCGTACTGTCGGGCGAGGTCATAAGAAGGGACCTCTTAGGGGTACCTGTCTCCTCGGACCGCCCGATGGCGGGTACCCCTGTGTCTCCACCCGTGTTGACTCGCTGACTCGTGTCGTGTCGTGTCGTGGCGCGTCCCTTACACCCGTGTACACCTATTTCGACTGATTTAGGGTGTCTCACACACGCCGAGCGGACACTTTGGAGTTTATTACAGTATCCTCACTTTCGGTTCCGGGTAAAAGACAATAAAAGGATGGACCGACAAATAAATATTTTCAGCGTGGACAGCCAAAATCCGAGATTCACAGGGGCACGTCCCTCGGACTCAGTAACGACCAGTACCTCACCTGAGACCCCGTACCCTGTCTCACGTCCTAGACCCAGCGACCCCGACTGTTTGACCTTAGTCGACGAAAACGTGTTCTCTGAGGTCTCCGGGGACCCGGGACCACTGTCCGGGTCGTGGAGGCACAGAGACACTGGAGATCGTCATTTCACGGCCGGATCGAGTGACTATGGTAAGCGTCCTTGGACTTACTGACCAATCAGACCAGTCTTCTTTTATCGTGACTGTAGTACACTAAGACCGTTTCATTTGGTGTAACCTTGAACCGGAAACTTATGGGTTCCCCGACCGTCGCTAGAGTCCCCAACCGACCCTCGGGGTAACTCAAGTGATCATTAGTCAACTGACGACTCGACCTGTTCGACGGGATCAAAAGGACTGTTCGAGACAGATTTTCTTACTACCCGTCAGACGGTAATCCTAAAAACTCGTCTCAACGATTTCCAATTGAGAAATCGATGACAGGTATATAGTACCGTACGTCAATCCATGTTGAAATCTCCCTTTCAAGTTAAGGAGTAAGTCAAGAGTGTGTGCCTTAAGGACAGAACGTGTGGTTTATGGGTATCCGTCCCTCCTGATGACATTTCGGGAAATACACATACAAGATTTCCTTACGGTTCACCTACTCAAAAGGAACTTCAAAGATCAGACCAAATAAAAAGTTTGTTTTATGATAGTAAAAATTAATACGTTTTTCAGTCTAAACGTACGATCGGTAGGGAACCCTTACCTATAATGGATTCTCTTCGGAAACTTTTTGATACTTGTAAATTATACAAATAAATAATACTAATTATATAGGTATGTATAAGAAAGATTATTTTGAACTATTAAGTCTCAAAAGCTCTTCTTTCCCTGATCAACGTCAGTCACACAGGATCCGATCTCTCTGGGCAAAACCCCCTATTTGGACTGAAGAGTTCCACGAATAGACACGTAGAAAGAGACCTTTTCCACTACGGAAGAATAGAAAATAAGGACAATTTAATTTTATGTCAACCATCACAATTTGTCAAACTAGTTTATTAAGATGTGCGACACGAGGACCACTGCTCAAACCACACAAATTCGAACGAACCCCGGAGGGACCACCGAGTCACCATTTCTTAGGTGGACGGTCACGTCTTCTGTACCCAAACTAGGGACACAACCCTTCTATGGGACCTCTTCCTTTACCACTAGGTGAGGTCTTAAAAACGGACCCTTTAGGGTACCTGTCTCCTGGGACCACCAACGTCAGGCACCCCAACGTTGTCGCAACCTGTGTTGAATGCCTGATTTACGAAGTACGACCATTAAAAAGGATTCTCCGTGAGACAAAAGGTGCTCATCGACACTGTCAGAGTCGACCGGTGGTGTTAAGGCCGGAAATGGTGTAGAAAGCTGTCAGTCTACCGTAAACACCACCACGACGGCTCCCTCACGCCAAGGTCACTACACAACACATAGAACCAGGTGTCGCCCTCAAAATCACCGTTTTTGACTGCAAGACCTGAAGAAAGAAGGAAGGCCCAGTTCAGAAAGTAAGGCTGCGGAGAGACTAGAAAAGAGGGTTTTTCGGTACAAACTCCTTATCATGTTACGGAGAGTACAAATTCTCTAAACACTGTAATCGTTGGACCCCTGTAATAACAGGTGTTCTCTTAAATATCCTTCCCTCGTCTTTCTATTGTATCCATGTCTATAACAAATTACTCGAGAAAGACCAGGGTCGTGAAGGACAGAGGGAAGGGGGTCGGGTCCTTACGAGGTGTCCGGTAGTGAAGTTTTCTTGGTAAGGGGGTGTCATGTCGATTTGTGACTCTCACTGTTGGACAGTCCAATTTCCTTGTAAAAGTCCTCAAAAATTAAACCGAGCAGTGGGATTCTTAATGGTTCTCTTCTACGTTCACTAAGTCCCCAAAACTTAAATGTTTACCCACTTTGAAGACTCAGAGAAACAAGGATGGTCCACACCAAACCCCCTGGTCGGTCACTTTTGTGTGTGTTCTGAAACCGTAAGGACTACGACAAGGACGTACCAAGTCCCTGCGTAGACAGATCGCGAAACACACCCCGTCTCAGTGGTGACAGCGGTCCGGAAGAAAATAGGTTCTTACCTGAACCCTCACCACTGCCGTGCTAGGTTCTCTGCACCCAATGGGAGGGAGGAAGGGACAAAGAGAGCGAAAGAAGAACAGAGGAGGGAAGAGGGAGATAAGACAAGGGAGGGAGGTAGGGAAGAAGGAGAGGAAACAAAAGAGTCGTAATGAATGACCTCGTAGACGAAAGTGGTCCGCCATGTGTCACTACTCGTTTTTGTCACGATCAGATCGTGAGTCCCTCAAGGACCAGAGTACCCGCTGTTTCTACGGAGATTAGTTTACTAGTATTTTTATTTGTGCCTTACTTCTTAATATCAGTCATCAAACCACTTCTCCGTCTACTGTCGTCCTTTTGCATCTCGTTCCCCTAGAAGGACATATGGTCCTTTTGAAGACCCATTCTGGTAAAGCACCATTATGAATTCTTTTAGTTCTTTAGTCTAGACTCCAACTTAGAGTCGAGGTGTTAAATGATAAAGTTGAATTAGTTACCTGAATTCGAGAAAGTCAGGGTTAAAGGTATAGTCATTTTACTCCTATTATTATAGGTGAGGGGTCTCAAATATACACCAACCTTTATGATTAAAACTTCGTAAATCAACTGTGCCTTAAATTGTTTTAATAGACAATAATAATTACGACATCAAGTTACTTGATTTAATTTCTATGGGACACCCAAATAAAAAGGGACAGTAATTTTATGGTGACTGTCGGATCAAATCGCGTAGGGGTAACAAGGGTGTCGGACGATGACTTTACATTCTTCACTTCGTCACAGAGGTCGACAGAAACGTGATTATACCTGTAACGGCACCAAAGCAAGTGATTACATCGATTACGAAAACTCCACACATTATTGGGCAACTGTAAAAGTCCCTATCAGGGACTTTTTACGACGGGTATGAAAACAGAGAGAAAGGATTGGAAAGAAAGACAAATGAAGGTCCCTAGGAAAACCAGTAACTTTTAACAGTTTAAGAACGACCGTAAGTCCGACATATAATTAACGTTCACAGTCCTCGACTTCAGTACGTCTGGCTTCTCTCTTTCCCCTCAATAACCGACTATATGACTTTTCAAGTCGTAGGAGTCCGCATCGAACTAAGTCCACGAGACTACTACATTGTTCCTTCCAAGAGACGGAAGGAGGCGAGAGGAGAACCAATGAAAGGTAGAACCCGTCCCAAGAGAAAGTGTCACCGACTCGACGTCCAAATCGAAGGTAGTCGACTCGTAGAAGTCACCCCTCCTTACACCAGGGAAGAGTCATCAAGGTCCTTTTCAAGGACCCGACCGAGAGCAACCTAGGGGTACGGTCAGTGACTTAAACGCGGGACAACAATAGTCGTTTCGGGTTGAACGGACGGACGACAACCCCGATCACCTACTTCCGTCCTGTAGGTTCCCGACACTAGAGTCTCTCACCCCACTTACCGAGGGTCTCCTTCTAATCACTATAATGATGGTCCTTCATCATTTACATGTCTTTTGTGGGTCTAGTTTGTTTGTCTCCGTCTTTAGGTGAATACCTATTTTTCTTTCAAATTTGGTGGGAATAAGGACGAAAACCTCGAAGGGACCACTGAGACTGTCATTCTTCGACGGAGGTTACGTCCTCTGGACCCAAGTCGGGGACCCAGCCCTTCTAGGAGACCTCTTCCTTTACCGTTGGGTGGGGTCATAAGAACGGACCTCTTAAGGCACCTGTCTCCTCGGACCACCCGACGTCAAGTGCCCCAGTGTTTCTCAGTCTGTACTGACTTGTTGAAAGGGAAAAATGTAAGGACGAAAACTACACCCACCCTCACCTTAACAACTACTCTACTGTAGGTCCGAATCATGGACGATTCAGAACTGACATACGGTCCGTCGTCCGACATGGGAAGACATAGAATGAAGACTATAAGTGTCATTGGGATATTCCATTCACAATTTTAGGAGGAAGTTATCTACTCCTTTGACTGTAAGTCACTTTAACACATTGACCAAGTTTTGACTTATCCATCAGTCACCACCTACATCCACAATCGGGGGTCGAAGGATGAAGTCTCGGGTACAAAGTCTCCGTATTCTAGAGACTAGAAGAACAACGGGACGTCACCACGGGCCCTGTACGGTCCATCGGGAAGTCCGGGTTCCGTCGTGTCTCGGCACGGTCAGTATGGATCTACTGACCGTATAAAAGGACACCTACATCTTATGAGAAAAGGTCCTGTTCCAAAACTTTCGGTCCTGAAATCTTAACACAACGCCCATGCCCGTGGTAGAGAGGGACCTACTGAGTGCCTTCCGGTGTGTAAGAGCCACAAGAGACATTTAGCCACTGTCTTGAGAATGTCACAACCCTTTAATTAACTAAACGTTTTAATGCGCATGACTCACAGTATAGTCTCTAAACTTTTTAGCCAGAGTTGTGAGTTAGGACCTGACGAGGTCAATAAAACCGATCCCATTCACTGAATCGAGGATGATGACATTGTTTTATGATCTCTAACTCACGGAAGTTGTTGTCTGTAAATAAAAGAGTGGCAAATACCCCGACCTTTAGTCTTTAGTATCACGGGTGTACCATGTTCGAGAGACGGACCGAACGTCCTCCGGTGGAAGATCGACACAGGAGTACACAGTCACTCTCACTCTTCGTCGAGGGACCCCAGAGAAGAATACTCTTGCGATTAGGATAGTATATTCCCGGGGTGGGGCACTGGCGTAAATTGGAGTTTATGGAGGTCTTTAAAGGACCTCTTCCTTTGTCGATAGACGAGGTCATAAGACCGGGTCTCTTAAGGTACCTGACATATCACGTACTTCAGCGTCTCAGTCTGTGCTGACTCGCTGAAAGTGAAGTGGAGGTATTTCCGGGACAGAAACACATGTCAGTGAAACCTCAAATCCCAAAGTCACATACGTAAAACCCCCCTGGGTAAGTCAGTCATCCTTTAATCTATAATCACCAAAACATACTTGGTGTGAAGACGTAACGACAAAGGGAGATTGGGAAATACAGATAATTACCGTGACTTATTCTCCCGAACCATCTCCCATAAAGGAAAAAAAGACCGACGCGGCGTACCGTACGTCCCGGAGGACGTCATCTTCGTACTTCGGAATTGGTGACCTGACGGTCTCTTCAGGGATCTCACAAAGGATTGCACACCCGTACGCGTGTGCACGAGTCTACACAAACTGAGAAAACATTCGGGTACCTAACATCGGGTGGTCAAAGGAGACAAACACCTTAAAGGGTCCGTTTTTGTGGTCTCACCCATCGGTAAAGAAAAAGGTCCCTTAGAAGGACTGGGTCCTAACTTGGTCACAGAGGACGTAACCGTCCTCCTAAAAAGTGGTGGCATGATGGATCGGAAACACAAGATTATGAATAAACAAAGAAAACCATTTCCCTAAATGTGTAACGAGTAACTGTAAGGGTCAATCTCATTGTCCAAAATCTTTTACTGTTTGTACACCCGTAAGTGAGATGTTTAGGTCTACACGCTACATGTCTTTATCTTCACAATTGAATTTCCCGGACTTTTGAGTCCCAATTTTTATTAGGTCCCAGGGACCATCCACGCCCCCGACCCCCCCGAAGTCTTTTCACTTAGAACCATAGTGTCCTATTTACCCTAAAGTTTCCCATATCCCGTCTCTCCGAAAGACTACTGACCCTGTGTCAGGACATACTGTTTTGGACGACTTGGGTTCCTTACCACATACCTCTGGTCATCTACGACAGAGGGTCGATTAACTCAGTCTTAAACCTCAGGAAGTTGACGGACGAGTAGACCTAAAATAAAACCTTTGTTACCTTTCGACACCTTCCAGAATACCTTTTCCCCTTCATAGTATCAATCTGGAATCGAAACCGGTCCGTATAAAACTTTTATATATCGAACTAAATCTCCGATGTCAACCTCCAGATCGTGCACGATAAAGACGACACATCTTACGGAAAGGATGACAAACAGAAGGGTGGTTTGATGGTAAACGGAAGTTTTGTAACAAAACCTCGTCACAGGTGTCATTTCCATAAGGACTGGACAGGTTTGTCTTATCAGAGAGACAGGACACAGGAAGAGGATATCCAATACCCCCGGATAATACTGTCCGAACATATTGTGTATTATGACATAGTAATACACAAATGTCTAGAGAGGGTGAAGAACTCTACTTCCTGGAACTCTCTTCCTGAACGTAGACAAAACAAAACGTAAGTCTCACCTGTCCCGAACCGTGTAGCATCTACACGAACTGACACAAGGTGTAGTATAAACAACTTGTGCTACTTCGACGTGATTCCGACGACACTTTTAGTCCTCTCAACGTTCTTTTACTTTTTCCGACGTAACAATCCTCATCCTTCGTCTCTGTATGACTCCCACAGTCTTCTGCTCGACCCCTACTAAGACCTGCAAAGATTGAACCAGTAGACCCATTTACAGTCAAGGTTGCCTCTACACACACGATTCAGTGAAATCATTCACAGACTGAGAAACTCTGGGATACCTGACATTGGGAGCTCCGAGAAGACAGGTACCCTAATTCCTCGTACTTTTTTCAAACCTCCACTCTCTTACTCAAACCAAAAAAGAAAAACAATGAATCCTTGTAAGATTCACCACTACAGACCATCTGTTTACTTTTATGTCCAGACTTAAATCGAACCAGCAATAGAGTTTGGAAACTTCGGTTCCCAAACTAACACTAACGTCTGTCACTCTTTCACCCGGTTCTTACATCGAAACGTCTTGCAACTGAAAATTCCTTTACCTTCTTTGAAACCCTACTTGTTTCCTCTTACCTTCACTCTTCAGGGTCTTCATCCTCCTCTTAGTCCTGTCGAGTCACAGTATCTTAATTTCTCTACTCTTTACCCCGTGTTCGATCTGGACAGAGACCGGTCTCTAAAAAAAAATAGTACTTAGGAAAGGATCATTCTTTTCGTTATCGTCGTTCTTAACTTTCATTATCATGAGTAGCAGAGGAGTCATGAACGACATAAGGTCCGTAAAACGATTTACGAAAAGGACGTAGAATAAATTAAGTGTGGAATACGGACAATAGGAATTCATCTGAACGTTTTGGTTTGACTATCCAGCCTATTAAATAGACTCCAGTTTGTCGATTCATGGCCTCGACCCGTACGAAACGTTTGAATCTTTATAACGTTTTGTACGATTCGTCAATTAAAATAAAATGAGAAACCACCTTCGTTCAGACGTCTATCGTACCCCTACTTTCAACAGACTTTTTGAATGAAATCAGTAAGAGCAATTGAGTCTTCTCTATATTAAGAAAGAAAGAACCCACTCTCCCATTCAACAAATCATTGTAAAAAACTTGATGAGTACAATTTAGTCGACTAACTTTTATATAGGTAGGTCAACGTATATACACATATATATGTGTAAAAAACTTCATGTCAACTAAATTTACAATATAGTCAAAGTCCACATATAAGTCAATATATATATACACCATAAATAAAATTGAAACAAAAGAATAAATAAACCGACACGGCCTAGAATCAACGTCGTGTCCCAAAGAAGACAGAAACTACGTTACACACTTAAGAAACAACGAAGAACACCTTAGACTAAGGGACTGGTCCCTAACTTGGGACCGGGAGGACGGAACCCTCATGTCTTAGAATCGATGACCTGGTGGTCTCTTCAGGGATTGAAACAGAAGATGATATTCAAGTAAATTTTTATCGGGAATAAATAGTAAAAAGATGTCGGACTGAAAAATATATTATTTCCCGTAGTAAATTAACCTTTCTCTTTGGACCTATAAAAAAATCGTTAATACACCAAATCACGAAAATACATCTCAACATATGTATTCTGTGTATGTGTCATCGTTAAGGACTTTTATAACCGAGTATTGACGACGTGAGAATACCTACATAAAAGTATATATTAAGTCCTTTCTTTTTAATAATGTATACTATCTAATCATAATGGTGTATTTTGAGGACTAAACACATAGGATAAAATCACGTAACGATTAAGAGTTCTCTATCGTTATGTCATTAAAGATTCTTCGGTCTGTCAAATTAAAACGATGACCACAGTCCAATTTCGTAACCGTATACAAACGTCGACATCGACACCGAGGTAGAGTAGGAACACGTTCTGTGGAAACTCGTCGTTCCTAATACCAGGCCCGAGTGGGTCTGTCAAATGAGAATGGGGTCGGAGTGGTGAACACCAAAGGATACAAAACTCATCACTTATAGAGGTCGAAAGTCCGGTAGTCTTTACTCTAACTCTAAAGAGTCCTTCTTGACAATATTCCTTTTGTCATTCCCTTTACTTCCTGTTGTACTATGACATATCTCTTTACCTGCTTGTGTTTAAACAAGTAAACTAAAAACTTGAAATTAATCCACTTAGATTGGTGTCTAACCAAAAGTCCGACCTGAACTTCTGAGTAAATACGGCAAATAAAAGGAAGTTTGTTTTGTTTTCTTGAGGGTTTTCGTTTTTTACTTTCAGACGGGAATAAGACCTAGGACCTTCCCTACTCCTTAACCCCAACTCTACCCCTCACCCAGTTCTGACCGTACGAACGACAAAGAATAGGTGGACCACCGAGAAAAAGACTCAATTGCAAACAAAGTCTCAGTGTACGGTCCAAGAGGTGGAAGTTTGCGGAACACTACGTCTTATACTACGAAAAACTTTGTCATTATATTTAAACGAAGAGGAAGAAGGTTAGTACCGACAGGGGTGGGACAATCTTCAGTCTTTTGGAGAACCTTAAAAGTAGTTCACTAACCAAAAGTATCAAAGACACAGATATTTCTCCCTTTCTTACTCTAGCTTCAAAAATTTGACTTCTACTGATTTTATAAGCGTCTGAACCACTTTAGATACTAGAGAAATGTATTCATAACCTAAAGAAAGTTCCACGACAGAAGAATGGTTGTATGACACGTTTATTAACGTCAAATTATATCTCTATAGCACTACACCAATCTAAACCATTTGGGACAATAGAAAGGCTGTACGTAGAAAATAAATTTTACGTATCCGTATACAAGTCTTGTTTCAATAAAAGTCACGTATATATAAGTAATCGGACACACACTTTCTTGTAAGTTTATTGTTGGTAGAACTATAAACAAAAGGAAAGTTTCGAAAGAAGAGAGAGGTAGAACCAAATTAACTTGGGATCTGGCCTTGAAAAATTGCGTAAGGGTACCTCGGTCCCATGTAAGCTTACAGAACTTGACTATGTTTTAACGAAACAACTAGTATATGGGTATGTACTATTCTATACGCATTCTTCTTTAGACCATGTCTTCATATTTATTATGAATAGAAATTCGGTCGTAGACAGTAGACGAAGTCGTCTGTCACGAACCAAAGAGGGATCGTGTTTTTCCCGACTTTCTAAATACCTCGTCGAAACAAACACAAGGTACTACGAATTAGTTAAAAATAATTTAAGATTTAATTTTGAACCGAAAGTGATGTCACTGTAGAGACTACATATCTTGTTCCCCTCTCTCGTACCACGGGGCTTGTCCAATCTGTACCCACTATACTTAGGAACTAGATCAAGAAGGACGTCTTCAAAAGGATTATTAAAAGTATTCAGACTGGTTTAGGAACATCCGAACGTGTCCTTTTTTCATTTATGTTTGAATTGAAATCTGAGAAGTCTGAAGATCTCTCTCCCCCTTAAAAAACAACCAAAAACTATGAGAGTACGTACAAGATTCTTCCTTTACCGTTGGGTGAGGTCATAAGAACGGATCTCTTAGGGTCTCTGCCCCCTCGGACCACCCGACGACAGATACCCCAACGTCTCAACCTGTACTGACTTCGCTGAATCGTCGTCGTCGTACAAGATTATAGATTCTTTTCTTGCGTATTTAATAAGGTCACACGTCCATCACACACCTGAAACGTAAGTCTTACCAAACTATTTACCTCTGAGTGATGACGTAAATGACTCTTCCGATTTCAAAAACATTAACTTCGAATTATACAATTTCCAGACTACCTGCGGACCCGAAACGTCGGAAAAAAGACGGATCAAATGGAACATTTGAGACACAAACGTCAAAAGACCAGAATGAAGTAAGTTTACGAAAAACAATTATGGTCGTATACCATCCTTCAGGTGAGTCTCTTGGGGTAAATATTTACTAGTAGAATAAAAACGTTGGCATACATATATTCTTTGACTCTAAGTACCAGTTTAACTTAAAAAGAAAAAGTCTACTTTCAATTTTTTTCAATATGGACACTAATCAAAAGGATCTAGGATATGGATATTCCTCCCCTTCTTACTCTAAATTAATCTTTAAATAAAAAGACAACGTATGACTATAAAGACCAAAACTTAAACGAAAAAGAATGTAGACCATGTGTGGTCTAATTGGACATGTATAATAAGGAAACCTTTGTATACAAACACCCGGGACTAGGTTTTCATCGAATACATAGATGTATAGTTTCATATTTCAAAGAACTTCTCTTCACCCCCCCCCACCTGTTGATACTCTAAACAATTAATAACAAATAAAAGATCTTTTATACCGTTCGATATTTGAATTCTAGTCTTATAGACACAAAAACTTAATCCATTATACGATTCTCTTTTCACTTAATTTCTTTTTAAACCTTCGGTCAAGAAGGTACGGGTTTCTTATAATTATTAAGTACGTCGAGAAAGAGAGGGTAGTGAATAGAAAAGTAACGGTACAAACACGAAAACAGAATGTGTAACGGTAAAAAAAGCAACATTCACGGTTTACATCTATATCTACAGGTGTAACTGTATAAGACAAATAGAGAGACGAGTGATGGATTCAGAGCTACAAAGAGGTCGGAACCATAACGGATCATACGGTACGTATAGATCGATCCCCACGTCAGAAAACTACTAGACCTTAATAAGTTTCCGAGACGGATCTCGCCAATTTACCGTCCAATAAAGACTTATGTAAACGGGGAGTAAACGGATTTTACATAATACAAACCACGGACTGACATAAGAATGGTACACGGAAGAAAGAGTCGACGGCGACTAAGTCTTTCTGGGAAATCTTAATGACACTCTCATCCCTTCTTCGGGACCTAATGAGTTTTACTTCTGTCAGGACGGGTTGAACTATACGTTTAATCGAAACTCCTACACGTCAACCAGGACCGAAAGATTGGAATCTTGACGAAGAATGTGGCACCGAACGGTCCCGATGGTGAAACACTATGAACGTCGGACATATCGATCCCTCTAACAGACGAAAGGCACAAAGATACCTCAGTAAAACTCCTCTACTTGACTCCGCACCCTCTCTAACGGTTTACTCCACCACTACTACCGATTTCTCTGAACCTGAATCCCTCACGAAAGACCGTCTTCAAGTCGAGTCTGTCATAGCACAAAAACTGGTACCATGAAATCTGTGAGACGGTTCACAAACATTGCTCTATCCCGACAATGATATGAAACGAAAATTGAAATGAAAACGTATGTCATACGGCAAGAACAAAATATTTGACACAGCGTATGAAAAACATGGAGATATTTGTTCACTTCGACAACTCAAAAACCTATTTCAAACTTCGTCAGAACACAACGAAGGAGAAACGAAAGACGAGGTTCAACTCTCGACTTATCACTCTAGAAAAAAGTGTGGTAAATATTACGCTACGTGTAAAACTTCCGTTAAATTTAAGAAAACCGAGGGGTCGGTATACGAAGTTTTACCTTCGTAATATGTACATACCTATCCCCTTATCCATCCTTTAACCTCACATTTCTATATACCGACCCATACATCATCCCATTATGATAGGTCTCTCTCTCCATCCCCGCCCCTCTCACTCTCTCTCTCTCCCTCCCTCCTTCCCTCCCTCTTTCTTTCTTCTTTCCCTACAAAGTGAGAGATCCTTAAAAAGGTTTCAAATCCGGGTCAAAACGACTTCTTTTATTATAATGTCTTCTTCAAATTTCACAAAGGTGTCCGATATGTTCTTGGAAATATGTACATTAAATATACGGATTACTCTAAAACCTTTAAATGGTCACATAATAAACTCTTTAACTATTATATCGGTTCTCCTTACGTGAAATTCCATAAAAATTACCTTCCTGTTTTTGATTATATTCGATATTGATATCGGAACAAAATAATAATGTAAAATATAGTAAAACCCCCACTAAATTAAAAAGAGGTAAGAACGAAACGGGAAGTCAAAAAAGAGTCAAATAAAGATGTAACCTTTTTACTTCATATTATAAGAGGAATCGTGTATTTGAGTGAGACAGAGAGACCTCTAAGAAAAATGACAAAAGTATTAGGTAAGACGGACCCATTTTTTGTGGTCTAAAGAGGTCATAAGACTTTTATTAAAAATGAAACGAATTTACTTTTATGGGACGAAGACTTCAAAGAGTGATATTGGTACATTCAAAGAACACCAATACGGTGTAACGAGTGTTTCTTATAACAATAGTTAATTAACCCAACTACAAACCAACTATATAAATACATATAAATGCAATACAGTCCCTGGGGAAAGGGTAAGAGTAAATTTGAACAGATGGAATAAACAAAAGGGAAAAGGTAGTATCCATTATTATACTATTATTCTAAGATTATAATCAAGTCTGCATTATGTATTAAAGAAGATATTGAAAGTAACCTTTACTCTCACGACACAGTTAGGTCCACAAAGATATGAAAAAGGACTTCTTTTATAGGACATCCAATTCATATAGAGACTTCGTAAAAAATAAATCCTATTATAAGGATCTTATATATATATATGTATGTATATATATATATATATATATATATATACATCAGTCAGTCAATCAACAAGTCAGTACAGGTCGAGAAACACTGGGGTAAAAGACATGGGGCGGTCCGAAACACTGGTGTACCTGACATCGGGTGGTCCAAAGAGACAGGTACCCTAAGAGGTCCGTTCTTATGACCTAACCCAACGGTAAAGGAAGAGGTCCCCTAGAAGGACTGGGTCCTTAACTTAAGTCCAGAAACCGTAACGTCCGTCAAAGAAATGGGAGACTCGGTGGTCCCTTCGGGTTCGAACCCCTCCAGATTTATTTTCATGTGTAATTTCCGTACCTAGTGTTCAAGGAGTTTTCAGATTAGGCTGTCTAATCCAATCATCAAGATCAAATTGTCATTATTAAATCATCAAGTTTAAATTATCCTTAAATTATTGTCATCAAGATTCACGGTCCGTCAATGTCTTACCAGTCTCTGGTCCTTTTCGACTGGCTCTTTCGTTTCAAGGTATGTGTGCGAAGCGGGTATCCGAAAGTTAACGAGTGTGTGAGTCCACGTACTATCTCAATCATTTTATTTCGTCTTTCGCACATATGACCCATATACACACATATATGAATTTATACACACATACTAATATATATGTATATGTGTAGATATGTGTGTGTGTGCGAGGCAAGAGAAAACGAGGGTCATGTGACACGTACGTCTTTACTACGCTTGTGGAATATTTTTATATTAACGTTAAACATATATAACAGAAACACTGATAAAATATTTTTATCAAAAGTTTCAATTTAATGACAAGCTTGTAAAACTTTTATTTTAAGGTGTGTAGAAAACTCAATGGAATACCCTTTAGTAAAACAAGAAATGTTGTTTAAAGAATTAAAAGAATCTAGAGATACAATACCCTATGTAATAACCCGTGAAAATATCTTATGTTTAAAGAATATTTGATGTATCATATTCTATTGTCGGAAACTTATCAATAGAACATCGTGTGAAAGTGGTAGTCAACTGAAATACAACAAATCCTTTGTGTACCCTCTGACCCTTAATCCTTTGTTTTCTCTCTCCCTTTCTTTTTTTTTAATTACCCTGGACTTAAAGCCAGTAAGTAAGTAAATAAAACCTCTTCCCCACCTTTTCGGGTGTCTAAGCATAGAGTCATCCCACTTCAACATAATGACAAATAGACATAGAAAAAGGGGGACACCGTTCTCTGCACTTCTTATCTGTGAGTGAAGGTTTCTATGGTTCAAGGTTTCGTGACTGAGTACTCGGGTGTTACTTTAGGATCCTACGTCGGTAAAGGATGGAAACAAACCTTTACTTGACTAACCTGGTCCGCCTACATTCGGGAGTCGACGTCTCGAAATGTCTTCCTTTACGAAAACCAGAGAGAATCCATGACCTACGACAACTCGGTGAAGAAATATAAACTATCCCAGTCGGTCACACTTTTACAAAAGGATCACACATCTTTTAAGTCTCGCCCCAGGAAGACACACAAACACGGGTACATCGGAGAGGGGCTACCGTGGGGGAGGGAAAGTACGTCCCGAAAAAGTAACATTCGAACACGTAGTTCGTGCAGTGCGACCGAAGGGAGAGAGATCGAACCAGAGTAAACACAAACGTCAGAGGGGTAGAGTACCACTGAAGGCTCCCGATATTTGGGACCGGGGACGGAGCGAGAGGACAGGTCCAGTGTGAGGTGGACGAGACAATCGTGGGCGTCGCGGCCGGTAGAGTGGTGAGGAGGTCGTATCGACTCGGAGTCCGTGAAACGAGAACGACAAGAACGACGACTCTTCGGAAAGAAGGGTCCAGGAACGTCCTGAACAGGGAAGGACAGTAGGTCTGTCAATTTCAATCCGTGAGTCAACACAGACTGAGAACCACAGGGGTCCGAGGAGACAGGTACCTTTAGAGGTCCGTTCTTATGACCTCACCCAACGGTAATAGTAGGTCTCCACCCGAGTCTTTCCGGAAGAGGACGATGAGGTGGGTAAAGATGGGGCGGCGTTCGGAGAAACGGGAAGGAGGCAAGCTGACAAAGGGTAACCCGAGGGACTGTATAAAATATAAGTGGACAAAGGACCACATGACGAAGAGTGGAGGTCATCTGACACTTGGAGAACACTCAACCTTGTAACTAGTAAATCGTCGAAAGACGGACCCGGATCTTGTATGATCTATCTCCATATCATGGATGGCGTCATGTCTTGGACCGTCTAAGTATCACTGCAGACACCTTGTCCGTTACGTCTGGACGGTCTCTACCACGAGTGGAGACGATGACCCGGTAAACCGTTCAAGACATGAAGACCTACGGAACCGAAAGGGTAAGCTACTCGTCCCTGATGTAAAACACGTGGAGTGTTTCGAAGTACCCTTCAACTTATTACCGTTCACTGAAATCAGGACTTCTTACTTTCGAGTTTGTCTCAAAAATACTTTACCTCGCGACTTGATTACTTGCCCAGACACGGTCTACCCTTCCCCACATGGATTCTACGAGTCCTAAAAGACACACACATACACGACAGGGACCTGTGAAAAAACCACTATTACGAACACTATTCGGAGATTCCTAGCTACTCCTCTTTCGATTCCTATTCGAATTCGTGTTTGAATTTTAACTTTCTATTAAACCCCCGGTGTCATCTCGTTCGCTTACTCCTGCTACTTTCTTCAACCGAGATTTCTCTCGTAAACTTTAAGATCGAACAACAGTATAAATGGTGGAAGGCAAGAGTCTGTACTATCAAAAGTCAGTCATTGGAAAGACCCTAAAAGACTTCACACTAAAAATGGAACTTACATAGTCTCGACTTTTGTTAACAAATACAAATACGTCAAGTCTTAAAACGTCAAATCAAACACACCCAATCACCGGGATGACAAGTTGACCTACCGTTTAGACACGATCCTCCTATGGTATACGTGTTCATAAAAGAATTTATTACAACCGCAAACGGTGACCACAACCCCCTCTTCCCTTTTTTTTTTACTCTCATTAAGACCTTCGGGAGGTCATTCCCCAATCCTTCCTTGAATCCCTGTTTACGAGGATGAACCTTGTGTTGTGGTTTATCACCAAAACACACACACACACACAAAATTTCTCTTCGGTTTTAATTTGTGTCATCTCAAATGACAAACGATTAGTCGTACACAAATGAAAGAGAAGGTTTTGACTTCAACGGTTGGTTATGTAAAGGATGGGTCACGATACTTAGACAGGTTTATTTGTACCCTTCATCATTTTGTTACTGTGGTGTACTTTTTATATAGGAGTAAGTAATTTATCTTAGGTTTTTTAAGAGACCTTAAATTAAGATCGTTACTTCACTCTTAACAAACCAGATGATTCTCTCCTATCACTGAAGGACGGAACCAATCAGGTCGTACTTTCCTATACAAAGAGTTAAGGGTATGTTGAGAGGTACGCAACCGGATTTGGACCTCTCTGCATTTACCTAATAAAGTACACTTGGGGAGCGGGTGTAAGGGTCTCCTGATCTCGTGAACCCCATATTGTAACAAAATACTGTCAATGCTCGTATTCGTCGAACATCTTAAGTTTATTAAAATTAAAGATAGAGGTAGTGACTGTTAATGACTGTTCCTTCAAGAGTTCTACTTTAATTTCTCAGAAGAAACCCTCTACCGTTTGTATTCCTCTTTCTCTTCAACATTTCTCTACGAAAATAAAACACCAGTAAGTTGAAACCGTTTATTTAAGTTTTCGTCATCGATATTAGTTGTCATGCCTCTTGGAATACAAGTATTCATATAGTCAAATGAAATCGACAATCACTCGTCAGGGTATAAGTCAGTAATAGATATGACATATACACATAGAAACACTTCTTCGAAACGATGTCATTACAATCTACCTCTATCTGACTAATGACACCATAATAAAAATACCAAATTTAAACGTAAACTTTCATGGGTCACATGAGAAGTATGATCTCGGGTCTATGGGGACCTCGACTGAGGATAGAAGATAGATTTGGACGAAAGTCCTTTAGTATATTATAATCAGTAAACGAGAATTTACACTCAAACTTATTTACGTAACTCGAAAGTCAAAAAGGTCATCAGTTCATACCTACACTCTCAACCTGATATTTCTTTCGACTTACGACTTCTTATTTACGAAAACTTTAACACCACAACCTCTTCTGAGAACTCTCAGGGAACCTGACGTTCCTCTAGGTTGGTCAGGTAAGACTTCCTCTAGTCAGGGCTGATAAGTAACCTTTCTGACTACGACTTCGACTTTGAAGTCATGAAACCGGTGGACAACACTTCTTGACTGAGTGACCTTTTCTGGGACGACGACGACGATTCAGTGAAGTCAGCACAGGTTGAGACACGCTGGGGTATCTGCCGTCGGGTAGTCCGAGGTGGCAGGGACCCTAAGAGATCCGTTCTTGTGACCTCACCCAACGGTAAAGGAAGAGGTTACGTACTTTCACTTTTCACTTTCACTTCAGCGACTCAGTACAGGTTGAATCGCTGGGGTACCTGACGTCAGATGGTCCGAGAAGACAGGTACCCGCAAAGGTCCGTTCTCATGACCTCACCCCACGGTAACGGAAGAGACCCTTTTCTGGGATTACGACCCTTTCTAACTTCCGTCCTCCTCTTCCCCTGCTGTCTCCTACTCTACCAACCTACCGTAGTGACTGAGCTACCTGTACTCAAACACATTTGAGACCCTCAACCACTACCTGTCCCTTCGGACCACACGACGTCAGGTACCCCAGTGTTTCTTAACCTGTACTGACTCGCTGACTTGACTTGAAGTCATCCTTAGTGTAATTTTTAGAATACTCATAACATCTCAATTCGTCAAGTTCGGAACCCCTCTTTACCACACTAGATCATCCTTCTCCGTAGGAAAGACTATCCAGAAAAGACCGTCTTCACTGAAAAAAAAAAAAAGAGAGACCTGTTCATTTCGGTCGGGGACTAGAAATGATTATCCGTCCAGGGTCACAACGAAGACCCTTGTCGTCTTGTTTTCCATCACCCAAGAAACTTCCGTTAAATCGTCGATTAACAATAAGTCCTAATGTAAAGGTCAGTAAGATCTATGAAGTCCTGTTGTCACGAAAGAAAAAAATTATTCTTTAATTAATAGACATGTTTAAATGAAGAACCTAAATGAATCCATTTACCATACATTGGTTTATTTTTAAAACTCATTTTGATTGTCGTGTACTTTTGGGTTTCCCTAGAAAATCCTATTCTTTCGGATACAGTTTCAGCAGTTGACTTTCGAGATATTTATAACCAACAACAGGAACAATAGATTAGATTAGTAAATATCTATTCCTTGGACTCCGGAAATGTCGATTTACAGAGTGGATCCGATCCCTCCTTCGTCAGAGCTTCTTGGCTTAAGGAAATCCTAAATATGTCCTGAGTAAGATGAGGTTGTCCGACGGTGGGTCTGGAAAAAGAAATTCAAAGGACTCGAACTTAAGTTTCCTTATTTTACATCTTTCAATCACTGATAAAGGATTTTTAGACCACAGTTGTCGACGAAAGTTGTAAGTTGTGTATATAATAGTTCGACGTATTCTTTCAATAAACAAGACACAGTGAAAAAGTAGACTGTTGGCGTATATAAACTATACATGTATCTAAATGTATGGATATAGAAGGACCTACATTCTCTTACCTATATACACCCTGATAAGACACATACAAAATTTAACTTCTTCTTTCACCTTTCTAAAATCTTATCAGTGTCACAAGTAAATCGGTTAGTGAGTCATCTTCATACCCGAAGGGACCACCGAGTGTGTCATTTCTTAGACAGATCTTACGTCCTCCAGACCTAAGTCAGGACCCGACCCTTCTAGGGGAACTCTTGCCTTGTCGTTAGCTGAGGTCATAAGCACGGGCCTCTTAAAGGACCTGTCTCCGCGACCACCCCGATGTCAGGCACCCCACCGTTTCTCAGTCTGTACTGACTCACTGACTGTGTCATCTACATACCTATCACCCTTACGTTTCCAGTCTTCTTGCCTAAGACAAGAACTGACATACCCTTAATTATTTGGAGTTCATTGACAGGGAACCTGACGTTCCGTTAGTTTGGTCAGTTAGGATTTCCTTTAGTTGGGACTTATAAGAAACCTTCCTGACTACGACTTCGACTTTGAGGTTATGAAACCGGTGAACTACACTTCTCGGCTAAGTAATCTTTTCTGGGACTATGACCCTTTCTAACTTCCGTCCTCCTCTTCCCTTGTTGTCTCCTACTCTACCAACCTACCAAAAGGACCGAGTCACCCGTACTTAAACTCGTTCGAGACCCTCTATCTCCCTTCGGACCACACGACGTCAGGTACCCCAACGTTTCTCAGCCTGTACTGACTCGTTGACTTGTTGTTGTAGTTTCATTGACATTCCATACCTATCCCTCTATCGGTTGGTTCAAACTACCTTTATACTCTCTTCAATACTATAACATTGTATCTTAGAGTACCCCTGTTTTTACTCTGTCTGGGTTCATGGTCTAGACACTTCCGTCGACCTTACTTTCAATTGGTCCCCTTCCCTCCACCACCACAAGGTCTTTCTACCTTGTCGTACACACTTCGGAGTCTCTCGAGTCCTAACCTTTACCAATCATTTCCACCAAAATCCTCAGGGTGTTTACTTAGTCAGACTGTCAGAAGAAAGATTCAAAGGTAACCTCCAAGAATTTGACGTACCCTTAAAAAAAAGACCGTATCACAAATAAGAAATATAACAAAAAGTTAGTAGACTGTAAGAGACATTACAGGACGAACTCATTTTAATAGTAACAGTAGTTGTCTGTATAGAAATAATTCATGGATAGTCAACACTTCCGGACACATCATTCTTACGGTGTAAACTTGGGACTAATATCATTTCCTAAATTTAAACTTTTCTAATCCAACAAAACCAGACAAGTTTTTCTGGTTCACATGCAGGAACTTCGATAAAAAAGGGGATATTAAGAATCTAGACCTCTAAAGTGGAGTAATAAGGAAAGGATTAAAGGAACCAAGTTAAAGAATTTTTACATAAAAATTTATAAATTCTGTATGTTTTTATCTATTTATAAAGATGTTTGAGTACGTACGTGGTCGGTCAAATTTTAAAACAAATTTAAATAAACTTATTTTAAATTTTATTACTTTTCAAATTTATATACACACTTATTTCTTTATTTTTAAACTTTAATCTAATTATTTTAGGGACGTGCGGAGAAGAGGGGTAGAATAAGGAAGAATAAGACAATGTGGTCCTATTCAGATTCACATAACCCAAGAAAAAGGGTCCTGAAAGGAACGGACCCGTAAAACATTACACAAACTACGATTATTGAACTTAGAGAAACGGTAGGTTAGATCCCTCATTAGGAGACTGTAAAAGACACCCTATTAAAGAGGACGCAAACTATCAAGTCACTCTGTCTCCAGAGATCCGAGGTTTGAATACAAAGGTTCTCAGTGTCTTTAAGAGTTCCATAGAAAGGAACTGTTCATTATCTTATTATTTCGTAACGAAAACTAAGAACAAAACCATTAATATTAACTATCCACGAAGTATATACAATCTACTATATATTTTAAGTCTTGTCAAAAGGAAAACGTATAAACCCTTCTCACGATTACTACTGTCTTCACAGGAGACCAAACTAAAGTCTAGTTTTAACTATCTGAACTTACTTTGTCTATAAATTCAAATGTCATGATCAATCAAATAAGACGGAACTTATATCCGAATAAAACGTTAGATACATCAAAACGTTCGTCTATAATTTCTTATTGACGTTTTCTTGGTTTACGACTTGGAGTTTGAAATGTTGGGAGAAATACTATTTAACAATCTATAAAAAGTACTTTTTAAACCCCTAGTGAAAGTTTCTTTAAAAAGGTGTGGATCTTTAAGGTCGAAGGTCTATGGGTATTTCCTTGTCTTTTCCAAATGGATAATAAAAGTCAACCTTTCTCTCATAAAATTTTGATGTAAACACACCTATAGTGTCAACGTCGTATTAAATAATAGAAATCCCGAATTGATGTACAGACATTTCCTAGAAAACTTCTCGTCAGCATTATGTCAATCAAATCCTTTACGGTGTCGAAGTCGAAGGACAAGAAACGAAACCGGAAGAATTTTTCACTTCTGAAAGACGAGGTAGGACAGTTCTCGTTTATGCCTCACACAGTCGTCTTCCTTCCTCGGTCTCCGTCCGGACAGGAGAACTGGACAGGGCGACCCACACAACCAAACGAGATACTCTGGACCGGTAGGACCCGTGACGTAGTCACCTGGGACGTTCATCCACTCCCGTAAGGACTGAAGACACTAGTATCGGGTGACATCCCCGTCTTAAATGGTACGTCCGGTTACTTAGGTACAATTACAGATTTCATTCTGTTTATCAAGTTTAGACAATCTTTGAACAGTTTTAAATCCTAAGAGACTTAGTAAATTCTCTGTATCTTCTGCTTATATTCCTAAGACAAGGAATTTAAAGATTAAACTCTAAAAGATTCCACTACAGGAAGAATTCTTTATTAAGTCATGACTCCGAACAAGGGAGTAGGAGGTTCTGTACTAGACGAAGAGGCCCGAAGGAAGAACCGCGGACGGTTGGAACCAGAAGGTAAAGAGTTACGAGTAGTACACCTTATTTACACCGCCGAAAGTAAAGAAGGAAAGGAAGGGAGCTCGTCCACTCACCACGGGTGTCGACTCACAGCAGAAGTCTTTCGTAGATCCTGGTGACACACATAACACAAACAGTCACCCGTCCGGTCCGTGCGTGTCTCAATTCGGGTGGCAGCGAGATACAATTGTCTTGTAAAGAGTCACATCGGCCCAGCATTAGGGATTCGTCTACGAAAGGCCCCAGAACAATAACAGGTCTTCACCGAGAACATACTCTTTTGCGTCGGTACGTCTTTGCCGTGTGTGTGACAACTGAGCGGGTGGTACCGAATGTCAAAAAGAAAAAGTGTAGGTACTTGGGATCTAAAGCAGAGATGGATCCGTTCCTCGTAACCGTGGAAGGACCAGAGATGTGGAAATTGAGCAAATTTTTTTTTTTTTTGGCGTTATTTGACCTTAGTGTAGTATTGCAAGGGATGACTATTCTCCAAGACTAAAAGGAACCCTAGAAAAGTCAAACAACAACGACCGGGTCTGGAACGGGGAAAGAGTTCAGAAGGTCGGCGTAGCACCGGAAAGTTTTGGAAATTCAGGACATTATGATATAAACCACTTCTTCCCTTTTTTTTATTCTAAAAAAAGGGAGGAACGAAAACAATTGGGTAAGAACAAAATCCGAGGTTGTTTTTCCCAAAAACAATTGACCTCGAATTTTAGCCGGTCGAACGTTTCGTAAGAGGGAAAAATACGTCCCTCCTAATCGGACCGTACAATACGTCAAGGGAACATACTCGGTAAGTGCACAGGACAGTCTTCCACATATTAATGAGTGAAGTGGTAGTCGTTAGTAAGAATTCAATTTTGGACAAAATTTGGAGAGTAATTATATTTAGTATGACCCTTCCATCTTTTATGTGGAAGTTTTACTTGCTTCACAATCTCTCAATTAGAAAAGAAAAGTATTATCTGGGTCTCATTTATTAAAAATGAATCGTGAAGAGAGAGAAACGTTAGTTTTATGAAACACTATTTTCTAGCCCATGGTCCCTAACGTATTTGCACGTCACAAAATAAGTCTGTCCTAACCCGAAGGACGAACCACGGTCGGAGCAAAAGAGAGACAGTGGGAACTTGTCACTTCACACATTAGGAGGAAAGAAAATTTCAGTCAGGGGGCTGTCTTACAGGAGAGAGGGGGAGAAAGAGAGAGACAAAGAGAGAGAGTGTGTGTGTGTCTAAGTCCTCGTTTTACAAAAGTAAAAAGTACAGGAAGAAAGTCACTTACTAGGGTCGTACGAATCGATTGACAGACTTGAAGATTTGTTACTGAGGTTCATACTAAAAGGAAGTACTTTCGTGGAGTCCGCTTCCTGAGTTCATAGGGACCACACAAATAAGTAGACACCACTCAGGACTACGTCTATACCCTCGAGCCTTCCATGTGAGGTCCCTGAGTAGAAGGATTGTCTGTCTCCGACGACGGCGAGGAGGAGGTACGGGGGGTGGGGTCTCAGAGGGGACGGGGGACGGGGGACGGGGGACGGGGGACGGGCTCGACAAGACGAACACCTTACAAGTCAGGTTCAACCCCGAAACTCTACTCTGTCCAGTTTAAGAATTTGTAGGACTTTCCGAGTCTGTATAGACCGGAAACGGGTGGAGAGGTTTAAGTAAAGAATGAAAAAGGGGATCTCGAAGACTGAGTAGTAAAACTATTAGAGGAAAGATTCAACCGGCTTCTGGGGACGAGGAAAGATGGGTTCCGGTAGTGAAGACGATAGAGGTACAGAGGGTCGATTAAAGCTGACTAAGAAGTCCAGATATAAATTCGGTTACAGGAAAGTACAAATGTGTAAAAGACGTTACGTCCCGGTCACTACACGGTCTTCAATAAGATCCAGGAACTCTAAGTCCCAATTAAACTTGTCTACTGTAAGGATAAGACTAACCCGAATATAGGATCCTCTTCGAAAGGTGTTTCTTCAGAAGAACCTGTAAGGTTAGGTACACCCGGGTGAAATCCGACGTGAAGGTATCTTGAGATACTAAGAAGTAAAATAAAGGAGTATGGCTTCCTTATTTCCTTACCGAAATAAGGAAATAGAGAGACAAGGGTTTGTAGAAAGACTTAAGAAAATGTAGTAAGAAGATGAGAGACTTTGTAATGTGATTAATCTTTAAATAACCCTAACTATCTGAAAAAGAATTTTTTATTTACAGTTAATGACCTTCGTCAACGAAATTAACTATAGTAAACGATAAGAAAATCGTGGACCACCTGTAATGACCGACGTCCTTACCCCTACTCCAACCCAACTCTCCAGTATGAAAATTACAAACCGTGTCACCCTCCAACTTCCCGTGCCCCGTGTCCTGGACCCTCCTACCCACAGACCCACTACCCTCACGGGTGTCTTTCTCTTCTTCCAAATCTTCAGTTTGAACCCAAAAAAAAAGTCCTTAAATTTCTCTCTTTCGATTCAGGAGGGAAAAGATAAAACAGGGAACCCTTTGTTTCCCTCCTGATTTTAATCAATTAGAAAATACACGGTTCTTGAAAGGTATACAATAAAGAAAATTCCCTAATAAAATAGAGGTCAAATATAGAGTTTTCATTCAGAGAAATTAAGATCTTAATCTTGTACATTTGACTGTAAGACATCGAAGAACCAAGAGTTAATTACAGAATACTTACTTACTGAAATAACATATTTTTGTACAAGAGGTAAAACCGTACGCAGAAGTCCGGTCGAAGGGAGCTGAGTCTAAAGAATAACCATAGTGTCAACTTCACGTAAGTCCCAACTTAACCCGAAGTTGACCATACCTTTGGATCAATGAAACATACTATGAGAAAACTATCCTCTAAAGTCACACCCAAGGTCTGGTGACTGAGTGGATACTCGGAAACCTCGAGACAAGGAATCATTCAACCCCTAATAGATGTACACTTACGTCTTTAATATCCTTTAATTTAGAGTAGACAAGACAAAGGAACATTATGAATCCTACGAAGAAAAGATTAACTCAAATTCACTAAGACAGAAAAGGACAAAAAAAAAAAAAAAGGGGTGTTTAGAAGGATTTCGGAAAAACATTCCGTTACCGTGGGGTGAGGTCATGAGAACGGACCTTTTACGGTACGCACCTCCTCGGACCATCCGACGTCAGGTACACCAGCGATGCTTAGTCTGTGCTGACTCGCTGAAGGGAAAGTGAAAAGTGAAAGTACGTAACCTCTTCCTTTACCGTTGGGTAATGACACAAGAACGGATCTCTTAGGGTCCCTGCCACCTCGGTCCACCCGACGGCAGATACCTCAGCGTGTCTCAGCCTGTGCTGACTTCACTGAATCGTCGTCATCGTCATCGTCGTCGTCATATGGATTACCCGAACGGTCCACCGAGTCACCAGTTCTTAAACGGACGGCTCCGCGTCCAAGTTAGGGACCCAATCCTTTTAGGGGACCTCCTCCTTTACCGTTGGGTGAGGTCATAAGAACGGACCCTTTAGGGTACGTATTTCCTCGGACCTCCCGATATCAGGTACCCCAGTGTTTCTCAGTCTATACTGACTCGTTGACTCATGTGTCATATGGATTATTTCTATCATTATTTTCAATAGTGGATTTTTCTAAAATTTTTTCACTTTCCTTTTTTATTAAAGATTCTAGGGTGTTTATATTCTAGAAAACTATACGGGGACAAAGTATAACTTAGTGATCCTTGTACTGTAATTTGACTAAACTCAAACCCAAGTTCACCTTCTCTTTGGTGTAATCACTACTTGAGATTATTTTAACTTTGTACCAGTTTTCCCTCTGGGGTATACCTGACTCTCTCCGTTTGCCACTCCAGGAAAGAATGTATTACCATTTCGGACAGGTCTTTCTTTAGAAAAAGTGACCTTATAAAGGTTTTGATTCGTACTGGGGTCAAATGTTCGTCAAACTTAAACATACATTAACTGTATAGAGTTTTCATAATTTGTTACTTTACAAACGATAAAACTGATGATTTAAACTCACCCATCACTCTTATTCATCCGAAAGCATGTACCCGAGTTCATCTAATAAACCAATTCTGCACCCTTAATGATAATCATTTTTATTCCCAGTATAGTTCTCAGATTACAGAAACTACATATACAAAGATAACGATATATGAATAGAAATTCAGTCAAAGTTGTGTCATATAAATGTCAACGAAGATGACAAGGATATAGATAAAAATTTTCTATGTATCTTTGCTTTTCAATCTATTCTTTGGACTAATTTCCTTCTCATGAACTCACTAAGTCTTACTTAATCTTACATTAAAAAGAAATTTTTCACAAGTCAAGTCAAGTTAACGAGTCAGTACAGACTAAGAAACGCTGGGGTACTTACGTCGTGCGGTCCGGAGGTACAGGTAGTGGCAGAGGGCCTCAAGTGAGTCTGAGTGTAGGTAACTCAGGCACTACGGTAGGTCGGTAGAGTAGGAGAAAGCAGGGAAAGAGGAGGACGGGGGTTAGGGAGAGTCGTAGTCTCAGAAAAGGTTACTCAGTTGAGAAGCGTACTCCATCGGTTTCATGGCCTCAAAGTCGAAATCGTAGTAAGGAAGGTTTCTTTAGGCTCCCGACTAGAGGAAATCTTACCTGACCAACCTAGAGGAACGTCAGGTTCCCAGAGAGTTCTCAGAAGAGGTTGTGGCGTCAAGTTTTCGTAGTTCAGAAGTCGTGAGTCGGAAGAAGTGTCAGGTTGAGAGTGTAGGTATGTACTGATGACCTTTTTGGAATCGGAACTGTTTTGCCTGGAAACAACCGTTTCATTACAGAGACGAAAACTTATACGATAGATCCAACCAGTATTGAAAGGAAGGTTCCTCATTCGCAGAAAATTAAAGTACCGACGTCAGTGGTAGAAGTCACTAAGACCTCGGGGGTTTTTATTTCAGACTGTGACAAAGGTGATAAAGGAGTAGATAAAGGGTACTTCACTACCCTGGTCTCCGGTACTAGAAGCAAAAGACTTACAACTCGAAATTCGGTTGAAAAAGTGAGAGGAGAAAGTGAAAGTAGTTCTCCGAAAAATCAAGGAGAAGTGAAAGACGGTATTCCCACCACAGTAGACGGATAGACTCCAATAACTATAAAGAGGACCGTTAGAACTCAGGTCGAACACGAAGGAGGTCGGGTCGTAATTTCATTTAAACCTTTTTATTTAATACATTTTAATTTAAGTATCTATACCTAATAAGGATTCATGACTCGCTAGGAGATCAAGTCACCTACCTTGTGTCCGAACCTTTGGATCTTCCGAGAAGAGACGTCAAGTTGTCGTCGTAATTGAACCCGTTTAATGAATTGGAGAACTCCGGAGAGAAATTCCAAATAAAAATTCTATCCCGATCATTATTATCATAGATGGAACTGTCAAACATAACTCTTAATTTGGTTGAAAACACTCCGAATAATAGTTTACGGACGAATAGATTCTACAGAGTGTGTCACCTAGAAGGGTAGTTGGTAATACATCGTTATCTCCTTTCAATAAAGATTCTTTACTAATGGTCATTCAGTACCACATAACAGTTTAATAGTATGACAAGAGTACTATGATAAGGACAATGAATTCAAGTCCCTTCTTATAGGTTAAGTACTTTTAGGTTTCCTAGAGACGAAAAAAAAAAAAGGGATATTATGTACTATATTATGTGAAGTTCAAATTTCTCCCTGTAAAGTCCCTGAAGGGACCACCAGATCACCAATTCTAAAGCGGAAGGTCACGTCCCCCACGTCCAAGTTAGGGGTCAGTCCCTCGATTCTAGGATGCCGGTTTTGGGTTTTTGTCTTTCATCTTCGTTATGACATTGTTTAAGTTATTTCTGAAATTATTTATTGATTCTCCCTGTAAAGTCTTGTTACAGGTAACTAAATTTTTTAGGTAGTTAAAAAGTAAGTAAGTTATTTGTCAAAGACTCATGGATCACTATAAGATACAAAATATTATTGGAGATCCTTATTTTTCGACCTTTTCCGTTACCGTGGGGTGAGGTTATGAGAACGGACCTTTTAGGGTACCTGCCTCATTGGACCACCCGACGTCAGGTACCCCAGCGATTCTCAGTCTGTACTGACTCGCTGAAGTGAAAGTGAAAAGTGAAAGTACGTAACGTCTTCCTTTACCGTCGGGTGAGGTCACAAGAACGGACCTCTTAGGGTCCCTGCCCTCTCGGACCACCCGACGGCAGATACCCCACCGTGTCTCAGTCTGTGCTGACTTAACTGAATCGTCGTCGTCGTCGTCGTCGTCGTCGTCGTCGTCGTCCTTATTTCTCGTATCCGAGAAAGGTGTCCCTACAGTGTCAGATCCTTATTTTAAAATGGTTCCTTACCATTAAGTAATCAGTTACCATTCACCGTCTTTCGAAACTTACCTATTTATTAGTAAATTTTAACATCATCAAAAAACCCGTAGAAATCCTTACGTGTGTGTGTGGAACTCAAATACTACAATCTTTCGGTAAATTTTACAATTGGTTTTTCAGGTTAATTTAAAAATCAGGTACCGTTTCTATATCAATCGACTTACAAGTAAAAATTCCACACGAACCGACAGAATTAGATTACAAACAAAAATTTTACACTAATCGTTAATAGACCTTATTAAAAATTTTGTATATGAAGTTAATTGTTTTCAATATAGTTGAAAAAAACAAAAGACAAGAAACTCTGATTATCTAAAATATAAGTAACGAAAAAATTTTACACCAAAATGACTTATCTAAAACTACTTTTAACAAGAATTTTATATAGACTAACCGAATGACCATCTCCCTACTAAGTAGAGAGTTACTTAATACAAAAGTCGAGAACAATGTTTCGGTTTAACAGTAGTAATTTACTAAAATCTCTTTATTTTGGCCAAGAAATTTTACACCCCAGGTATGGAAGAGTTAATTAATAAAACTATTACAAATAACTTGTTACTCTCGGTTAAATTCTAATGTTATTAACTTAGAATACTTGATCACAATTTTTAAATGGGTTAGTTACAAGATTCAGTATAAAATTAGTTAAAACAATTTTAATCAATATAAGTTTTCCTTTATCGTACATAAAGTAGAGTTACTGGTTTATAATACATGTTGATTACATTTTCTTTTTGAGTTATCTTTGTTTACATAACAGAACCTGGAAATTGATAAAACAAAACACAAAGACTTATGAAAAACCTAGAAAAGCATCTCCTAATGTCTTTGAAACCCTGACTTCAGACTCTTAAGCTATCTCGGTCTAGACGAAGACTCGTATTACGGACGAATAATTCGACCTTTTGTAATGAAAAAAAAATGTAATCTGAAATTATAGTATTTGTTACTGTCGGAAAAGTACAACAAAAGTATTTTGTTTTAAAGGAGTATTTGGGTTTCGGTAATTTGGTGTTTTTGGGGTCTGTGTTAGGTAGTGAAACAAGGTAGGGTTCAAGTCAAATAACGAAAGTTTATGTAGTATATTTCACGGGAAATGAACTCCTTCTTATATCATATTCCTACTTAGGTCATAACTTCTTAGAGACCGGAGAACTCTTGTCTTAAATATAAATAAGTAAAAGAGTATCTTAAGGAATCCTAAACTTAAGAATTATAGGTTTAGTTTACGTAAGTTTATTTGTTCGGGATGTCCAGTATACATTTTTCACGAGAGTCTCCTCTTAAATATGTTAATTTTTTGGTGAATTATAGGAACTTCCCTTCGTTGATATATGGATGTAATCACCATTTCTTTTATACTATTACCTTTTATATATTAAGACCTTTTCTCGTTCTGTCCCGTCTACTAAGTTGACTCTAGTATATTTCGACTAAAAACAAGTCCTGAGAAAGTTAAGGTCAATGAAAGGAACCAAGAATCGACAAATAAAAATCACCACTCCAGTATCACAAGGTACTAATCGCTTTATCCCAGAGGTGTACCTCCATACTACACCGCTGGTCTTTTGTTGACACGATAGTCACCTCGTCTCCAGAGTCTTTTACGATCACACCGAAAGGGGGGGTCGGGGTCAAAACTTTTTATTAGCTGTATGTAGCGACATATGTAAATTCCGTATGTCGTACTACCAAACTACATATAACACTTTACTAATGGCGTTATCAAAGTCGATTGTGGACAGAAGAATATATCTATTTCTTTTTTCTTTTCTTTTTTAAAGGGACACTAATTCTTGAGAATCCTAAAGGGGAGGATTGTTGAAGGGATATATAGTATATCGACACAGTCGACATCAGTGTTACAACATACAATGTAGGGACCATGAATGAATGGAACATTGATCTTCAAACATAGAAAACTGGTGGTCGGAGGTCAAGAGGGTGAGAGGTGGAAACCGGAGACCATTGGTGTTCACACTAAAGAAAAAGACATTCAAACAAACAAATCTAGGATGTATGTTCACTCCAGTATGTTATAAACAAGAAGAGATAGATCACAAAAGCAATGAAAACCTACATAAGGGAAAAAGGGTGAATGTGTGGTTGTAAACAATAGAGAGCAGAAAAACTACTACCAGAAAAAATGTCACTACTCCACTAACTATGAAGTAACACCAAAATTAAAAGTAAAAGGATTGTTGATCACTAATTCATATAAAAATATATGGACAACCGGAAAGTACGTAGAAGAAACTTCTTTATAGATAAGTCAAGGAAACAGGTAAAAATTTAACAAAAAACAAAAACGACGACTTAACAAAACATATAATTAGATTTTGGACTCAAGAAATATACAAAATCCGTAATTGGGGAATAGTGCATATACTAAAAACGAAATAACTACTAAAGAAAACAATACGTTGAAAAATCAAACTACATCAGGGTAAAGAAATAAAAACTAAAACAACAAACACAAAATTTATAGTATAGGTTTTTAGTAATGGTTCTCGGTACAGTCCCTCGAAACAAAAATACAAAAGAAGATCCTCAAAGTACCAAAGTCCGGAATGTAAATTCAGAAATTCAGTTCAACTAAAACCTCTCATCATATTTTATACCCCATCATATTTTATCAAATTTTTTTACTCTGAAAAAAATGTACACTTCTCGATTAATAGAGTCATGGTGAATTGAAAATTTTTTAAAAAATAACTACATGTTAACTAAATGTTACAACACAATCAAAGACGACATGTCCTTTTACTAAACCAACATGTATACACATGTGGGAAAAAACATACGAAAAGGTAATATCAAATAGTATCCTATAACTTATATCAAGAGACACGATACGTCATCCTGGAACAAATAAGTAAGACATATATTATAACCATAGACGATTGGGGTTAGAGGGTTAGGAAAGGAGGGGATGATGGGGAATCTTGCTGAGTAACTTTTCTGATAAAAAAAAAAGATAACTCACAAGAACCGGAAGAACAGTTTATAATCAATTGACGTATACGAACCCCAATAAAGACCCAAGAGCTAAAAGTAGGTGACTAGATAAACAGAAAAAAAAATACGGTCATTGAAGGACAAAACTACTGATGTCAAAATATCATATCGAACTTTAGTCCTACACACTACGAAGGACGAAACTAGAAGAAAGAGTCCTAAGAAAACGATAAATCCCAGAAAACACCAAGGAATATTTAAAATGACCACAAAAACGATGAAGACATTTTATTTTATGGAAACCTTTGAACTAATCCTAACGTAATTAGGAGATCTACTAAAACCACCATAACTGAAGAATTGTTATAATAAAAAAGGACAGGTACTTGTACTCTATGGAAAGGTACATAAATACAGATGATGATACTAAGTAAAGTAGTCACAGAATATCAAAAACCTTATCTTTAGAAAGTTGAGGAATCAATGTAAATAAGTATTCATAAAATAATAAAAACTACCATAACATTTACCATAACTAAAGAATTAAAGAAAAAATCTTTTAAGTAATAATCACGTATCTTTACGATGGTTAAAACATAGAACCTTAAGACGACTTAAGTGACCAATCTAGATTGTCGAAAAACAAACAAATAACTGAATCCTAAAAGACACATAATTATATTTTAGTACAGTAGACGTTTATCTCTGTCAAAATGAAGAAAGAAAGGTTAAAACTATGGAAACAAAAAGAACGGACAAATCGATCCTGAAGATCATAATAATTATACAACTTATACACACCACTCTCACCCGGAGGAACAGAACGAGCACTAGAACCTCCTTTTTGAAAGATAGAAAGGAGGTACTCATACTATAATCGAAGTTCTGACAGTACATACCGGAAAAAAATACAACTCTGTCCAAGAACGACATGGATGAAATAATTCTCGAAAACTGTATTTACCTACAACTTTAAACAGTTTATGAAAAAGACGTAGCCAACTCTACTAGTATACGAAGAAAGTAAAATAATTACACTACTTAGTGTAACTAAATAAACGTATATAACTTAGTAGGAACGTAAGGTTCTTATATAGAGTGAACGTGTACCACTTACTACGAAAATTGTACGACGACATAAACCAAACGATAAATCTTAAAAACGTAGATATAAGTAGTCCTTATCACCGGATATCATAAAATCATAACCCTATTAAAATCATAACTCTATTACGACCGAAGTATTTTCTTCAAATTCTCACAAGAACTGAGAAGTCAAAAAACCTTCTCAAACTCTTATTAACAACAAGTAAGAAGAAATTTACAAACCATTTTAAGTGGTTCCTTCGGTAGACCAGGATGAGGAAAGAAGTGATCCTCTAAGAAACGACTAAGTTAGAGGAACGAGACAAGTCTAAAAGAGGAAGAAGGACTAAATCAGAACCATTCGACATACAAAGATTATTAATAGGTAAAAGAGATCCGACAGGTCAAACAACCGTATATTAACAAGTCACACCACATCAAAAATATCGAACAAAAGGTGAAATACGAAAAACTTATACCGGAAGACTCATACAGTCTTTCTAGATGAGTTATTTTTCAACAAATATTCCCTACTCCAACTTAAATTACTCCCTGAAAAAACCAAAGTAAAATAATACTCGAATACAGAAACTCATAAAAAATTTAACAACTACCCAATCCATCTTCGGATAAATGATCTTCCTGTTTTAGGATCTTCTATATGTCTTGTGAGTAACCACCGAAGAACCGTTTGACCTCACATCAACTCCCCGACTACCTTACGTCCCACGGACCCTTCCTTCGGTGTCGATCTCGGACACCCTGGGCCACCCAAGGATGACGAAGTCAACGGGAGAATCGGAGGTCCCTTCGGGGATAGTTAGTGTCCGTGGCGGTAGAGGAATAGTCCACCTCCACATCTCCTTAACTCGATCTTGACTATCCTTTCAAAGAGACAAAAAGGTAAAGTGACTTTAATCTAACCGAGATTGGATATGGAAATTGACGAAGAAGTAAAAAAGAAAAGAAATTTGTCACTCCAGGTTGTATTAAAAAGTTTTAAAAGGAAAAACTAAAGAGAGAGGGTACCTTAACATGTTGTCCCTTTCATGAGTTTCATGTTTTCTTCGGTCACATTAATAATTTATTACTCACCAATATAAAAACATTTATTTACAGGATTTTAATTTTTCTTTTAACACCTTGCGATTAAAAATTGTCACAAGCATAGATTTACACAAAGAAGACCCTTGACACCCACCCTCAATACGTAAGATCTTAATAACGTTTATCTGACGGTAAGTCTTTTCATTACGTTGTATTTTTAATTAATCATAGTGGTCAAACTTGACCGTAGATCACATTAGTGAATAATCTTTCACCTCCCGGGTCAATTTCATCAATCGCGGTTCTAGGTGAGACGACGAGTTTCATGGGCTTCACGTCGGACCGAAGACAATCCTTCTCTTCTCAAAACACCAGTTCAGGGATGAGACGCCGAGATACTAGGTCCGTATCACGGATTGAGGAGACTCTCAATTATTAGGAGACTCGGAGACCTATCGACACATTGACTGTTCTATCTCGATATCCATTATAAGACTCCCCCGTCGTCTTTAAGTCCTAATTACGACTCAGGTTTCTGATCCTTTTCAAGATCCTCCTTTTACCGTAAACTAGACCAGACGTACCGTATGACCAAGGGTTCACGACACCTTTTTCTCTTCCTGTCTGGACCCCGTCATCGTACCCGTTTTCGTGTCACTAAGTCGAGGGACCCAGAGCTTCATAGACTGAAACACAGTCCCCTCGACTTGGATCTTAAATCCTTCACCGGTAACTCCTGGGACTTGTGACGTACTTCACTGAAATAAGTCATCCACATCTACTAAGAACACGACACATTGTCTAATGGTGGTTAAATGTCGTTGTGCGTAAATAATCATACGTGAAAACAACCAGGCTTCAGGTCGCGCCACACCGATGTAAGAGACACGACGAATAACATTCTGACTTCAGTTCCTCAGGTGACCCCATTCCAGACGAAACCTTCAAGTCTCCTTTTTAGACAAAAGTTCAAGTAAGAATGCTAACCGTCTTAACTCGACGAATAACCACCTCCTCACTCCAGACTTAAAGAAACACCCGAGAGTCCCCAGACAGGGGACAGGAATGGTGCACCGACAGAGGTACAAATTCGGTGGTTGCCGTGTAATTACGGTAGAAGACGAAACTTAGAGAGACTAAAATGGAAGACTCTGTCTGATCTCTTTTACAAGATGAAAATTTCTCGAGTACACTGGCCTAGTCCAAGTGGACTTAATGAAGGGATTAAATTCCAGTCAACACAATACGTTGTATTAGATTAGAACCTTAATTTGAGAGAGCGCAAGTGTCAGGACTCTAATGCGTCTCACACATCTGGTTCTCCGTGCTTTAAATTCCCCGGTTGAATCTTAAGACGGGAGTGCCGTCCATTGTCCCTAGGTGACGTCGACAGACTTGTTCTCTCAATACCCGAGGTTCGTCACAAGATCTTTCAATTGTTATCACCTTACATCTTTTACAAACCCTTTTTACTCTCTGACCTTCGTCAACTGTACCCTCCTTCAGAAACGTTATAGGTTTCCCGAAATCATGACGAATACAGGACAAACCCGAAGAGACCACTGAGTCACCATCTCTTGGACGGACGGTCACGTCTTCTATGTCCAAACTAGGGATCCAACCCTTCTAGGGGCCTCTTCCTTTACCGTTACGTGAGGGTCACAAGAACCCTCACCTGTTTCCTCGGGTCATTCGATGTCAGGTCCCCCAGCGTTTTTCTTATCCTATACCGAATCTGTGACTCGTGCGTACGTACGGGACAAAACATGACTAAATCATGTCGAGTCGAACTCTTCCCGAAGAAGTCTCGTAACCTTTCTCCCTAGGTTACCAGTTTCTCTGAACTGTTGAACGATGGAGGTCAAAGTTCGGTTCGAACATCAGTAAACACAAATACCTCCTTTTCTATCACCCACTACGATTCATCCACCAGAAAAATACGGAGGGGGAGATTTAGTCCGAGTGGAACTAGATGAAATACATGACCGTGAAGTGAACATTTAATTTAAGTTAAAAAAGTAAAAGTAACAAAGTAGATCTTCGGTCAAACTCCCGATTGTCGAAGTGAAATACGTGCTCGTCTATCACCGTGCCCTCCCCTTTCCCGCAGGGAAAGTCCCAAAGAACAGGAACTGTTGACACTACAAATCAAACTCTTCTTTGTCGGGTAACCATTTCTTACTCCTCTCCCCATCTCCCGCATTCACCCACTCAAGTACAATGACAAAGTACCTAAGTTCCCTCTGACCCTAATCGAACCAAGGTCTAAACAATCCTTTTGAAGTTCCTTCCTTTACCCAGAAACAGACAGACAATTTCCTTGATTACCTCCCTTTTTAGTCGAAACGGATTCTTTTCTAGACGTCTATTCCGGTCCAGACGTTTCGACCCACACTCTGTACGAGGTCTCTGTCACACCATCACTCTGGACTCGAGACTCCAGAATCAACACACTGTAACCCCTTTAATAAAACAGAAGAACTCGGAGTCAAAAAGGATGACACTTTACTCCGGTTATTAAAACGTGTATATTTATGGATTATTGTCAAGACATCCACTTTTGGGCAACTTATAGACTTTAGAATTTACAAAGTCAGATTAGATAATTATAGACTAGTCCAATAACACTCCGGACCCATACTATTATGTAGAAATGTATCATGGATCGAATGTTAACCCGAAGGGAGGACCGAGTCTACTATTTCTTAGACGACAGTTACGTCCCCTGAGTTCAAGTTAGGAACCCAACCCTTCTAGGGGATCTCTTCCTTTACCGGTAGGTGAGGTCATAAGGACGGACATCTTGAGGTACCTGTCTCCTCGGACCGCCCGATGTCAGATACCCTAGTGTTTCTCAACCTGTGCTGACTCGTTGATTGTGTGAAATCGTATCCTAGTCATGACTCACATATTGTGACCAAACTTTATAATAAGTTCCTTATCCTCTAAAGTTTGAAACCCTAAATCCACCTCCCCAATTGGAAAGTTCGGTTCTCTTCGGAAAGTGAAACTCTATATCCTATCATCGGTCCAATGTTCCCTCTTCTAAGACCTAAAGTTCACTTTACACGCCTATAGATAGTCTTCGAACTGAGTCCTCCCGTCTTCCTAAAGACTAACACAGTTATAAACTGAACTGGACCCCTGTGTTTCAAATCGGTGAACGACACTTAATACCAGTATCTTTTCGAGTGTATGAACCCTCCTTCGATCTATCCGATATCCGTCCTATTTTAGATCAAGTCTCGTCTTTTGACAGGGACCCTCCCCGTCTCTCCCGGTCCTTCCTTCTGTCCCTACCCCACACACAAACACAACCCCTCTACCCCCTTTCTCGTCTCGATCCAGAGTGACCTACTTCTCGTCTTCGAGATTCACCACCTTTTAACAGACCTGGACGGACTTAAAATTATTACTCTACCCCGTTTTTGTTCCTTCACTGTGAAAACTACTTCCTTCAAAAGACCTTTCCTTTACTCCCAAAGAATCCCTTCTCACTTCTTGACCCTCTCCCCGGTCTTCTTCTCCTCCTTCATTCCCCTCCCGACTCTAAACAATCACAACTCCCACACCCCCATTGCCCGTGTGACTCTACACTCCAGACAACCGACACCAGGTGACCGGTCCTGTGGCACTCGGATCGTAGGTCTCACTGTCGTTCTTCTTTGGTTCCGAGGGCCTTCGTCCCAAAGGCTAAAGGGATCTTGAGATCCAAACCATCCTTCCTTCTGGGGAATACGTCTTATTAGATGCAGAATTAACAAGGGGGCGGTGTCTAAGAATCGTGAACCTTTACGATTCAGCAAGGTGATGAGGTTACGTACTTTGTCTTAGTCTCTTAGAGAGAGACTCGGACTCTCTCTTGTGTTGTTCCCGAAATGCTGTCGAAGTCTCTCCACGTAAATGGAACTACGTACATGATTAATCTTTCCCGACAAGAGAAACACCACATTCTGAAACGTCACCTGGATGTACCAGTAATAATAGTCATTATTAATTACTCTTTTCAAATCTTGTACACAAACCATTAGGACCCACCTCTCTACAGTCCCCTAGAACAAGGGACTGAGACGGAAGAGCGGTGGACCTTTCCTCCGAGTACTCGGGTCGTCTGGGGTCGACCCACCCCCGCTTCACCCATAAGGACCCGAGTGACATTTCTTCCGTACCGTACGACTATAATCACAAATGGTGTCTCCTCCCGCCGACGAGACTATGAGAGAGTCCTGACCTCTACTTCATCGACTACACGTCTAGGTAGGAGAGTACCCCTTCAACGAGGTCAAGGTCCGTACCTTCGAACCGGAAGCCTCAGTGTCCCATCTACGACTGTATCGTTCAGTTTTATAACCGAAGATCCTCTTACAAACTACACAACAAAATAAGTGGTATCGAAATTAAGGTGGTATATTTGTTCTTGTACGGTAAAAGAACAGTAGACTTCTTGGGACTTAAAGAATTCAGAGTAGTTTCTCACTTTCAGTGAGTCAGCACAGGGTGGGAGACACTGAGGTACCTGACTTCGGGTGGTCGAGGAGACAGGTACCTCAAGAGGTCCGTTCTTATGACCTCACCCAACGGTAAATTTACAACAGTTTACATCACACTAAATGAGTTCGAAAGAAGGACTTAAGACGGGACCTCACAACCATCCGTCAATGTAAATAGAGACATTGTAACGAGTGGTAAATCATTTTCTTTGTTTTGTTTTGTTTGGGGTCGTTTGTACGGAGGACGTATTCTGTATTTTGTCCTTACTGTACACTTACTTATTCTAGGGCGGAACTCAAGTAAGAGAACGTTGTTTACATCTCAACAGACACTAAAACTCATTTACTCAGACGTTTGGTTTTATCAATCGTTCAAATTAAACTCCAAATATCAAAACTGTAACATTGGGATTTAATGTAGAATAAACCTTTTTAGAAAAGTTGAGTTTGAAAAGAAATTGGATCACGGTGTTCTACTGAGATATAATTTTAAAGAGTCCTGTGTCATATCGAGACGGGTAGACAGGTTGGTGGATTTAAATATATATCTATTATTTATCATTACAAATATAGTTCCACTTTTTACTATAGTAATAAACGGGGAATCTAAACGATAAGAATAACTTTTACAACCATCAGGATTTATATTTTGTAAATTTTTTTACTTTTTCGGAAATTTACACCGTCTCTCCTCTATTATCCAACATATTTTGAGGTAGTCTACGTTGTAGAATCCCTACTTTTTTCCGATTTTTAGTTTTAAAGAAGGTTTGACCGAATAGATGTACTCAAAATAAGTCAAGTCAAGTCAAGTCAGTGAGTCAACACAGGTTGAGAAACGTTGGGGTACTTAACGTCGTACGGTCTGGAGGGACAGGTAGTGGTTGAGGGCCTCAAGTGAGTTTGAGTGCAGGTAGCTCAACCACTACGGTAGGTCGGTAGAGTAGGAGACAGCAGGGGAAGAGGAGGACGGGGGTTAGGGAGAGTCGTAGTCTCAGAAAAGGTTACTCAGTTGAGAAACGTACTCCACCGGTTTCATAACCTCAAAGTCGAAATCGTAGTCAGGAAGTTTACTTGTGGATCCTGACTAGAGGAAATCCTACCTGATCAACCTAGAGGAACGTCAGGTTCCCTGACAGTTCTCAGAAGAGGTTGTGGTGTCAAGTTTGCGTAGTTAAGAAGTCGTGAGTCGGAAGAAGTGTCAGGTTGAGAGTGTAGGTATGTACTGGTGACCTTTTTGGTATCGGAGCGGATTTGCCTGGAAACAACCGTTTCATTACAGAGACGAAATCTTATACGATAGATCCAACCAGTATTGAAAGGAAGGTTCCTCATTCACAGAAACTTAAAGTACCAACGTCAGTGGTAGAAGTCACTAAAACCTCAGGGGGTTTTATTTCAGACTGTGACAAAGGTGACAAAGGGGTAGATAAAGGGTACTTCACTACCCTGGTCTACGGCACTAGAAGCAAAAGACTTACAACTCGAAATTCGGTTGAAAAAGTGAGAGGAGAAAGTAATCGGTGGAAAATTACTTCTTGATCGTGAATTCTACGATACCAAAAGGGTCACCAGTCCATACCTACACTCTCAACCTGACATTTCTTTCGACTCACGGTTTCTTAACTATGAAAACTTGACACCACAACCTCTTCTGAGAACTCTCAGGGAACCTGACG